>JAQMYF010000015.1:1017594-1034757 GCA_030014195.1 Neosilurus mollespiculum
TCCCTGCATCCTACTTCATACACCTCACTCCCTGCATCCTACTCACTCCCTATACCCTACTTACTTCATACACCCTACTCACTTCATACACCACACTCACTCCCTGCATCCTACTCACTCCCTACACCCTACTTACTTCATACACCCTACTGACTTCATACACCACATTCACTCCCTGCATCCTACTTCATACACCCTACTCACTCCCTCCACCCTACTTACTTCATACACCCTACTCACCCCCTTCACCCTACTTCATACACCCTACTCACTCCCTGCATCCTACTCACTCCCTACATTCTATTTACTTCATACACTCTACTCACTCCCTACACCCTACTTACTTCATACACCCTACTCACTCCCTGCAACCTACTCCCTCCCTGCATCCTACTCACACCCTACACTCTACTCACTCCCTACACCCTACTCACTTCATACACCCTACTCACTCCCTACACCCTACTCACTCCCTACACCCTACTTACTTTATACACCCTACTCACTCCCTACACCCTACTCATTCATACACCCTACTCACTCCCTACACCCTACTCACTCCCTGCACCCTACTCACTCCCTGCACCCTACTCACTTCATACACCCTACTCACTCCCTACACCCTACTCACTTCATACACCTTACTCACTCCTTACACCCTACTCACTCCCTACACCCTACTCACTCCCTACACCCTACCTACACACCACACACTCCAGAGTCCCTACACCAAACCGTGGTAGTGGTGGACCCCCTGCCTTACACATTTTGGTGTTTTTACCTAATTAGATAATTAACGTTTGTTCATGACTTGAAGTGGGTGTGATAAAGTGATCATTCCAATGCTCTACTTATTCCCTACACCTTACACATTTCCTATGCCCTCTTCCCTTCCTTATCCCTAATCACTTCCTACACCATCCTGACTCCCTACTTCCACACTCTCCCTCCCTCTCTTATTCACTACATCCTCTCATTTCTCTCTTCTTCTCTCTCTTTCACTTACAACCTTTCATGCCCTTGCTAACCTTTATCCTTCTTCTCTCCATTACTCCCTCTTTCCTTCTCTTATTTATCTATTCTCTTGTATGAGTGCTCACTTCTTATTTTCTTACCCTAATTGCTTTTTGTCTTTCTTCCTGTCTTGTTTCTTTACTTCCTCACTTCCTTCCCTTCATGCTCTCCACATCTTTGTCGTTCCTCCTCCTTCATACACACCTCCTCCTTCACTCCTTGCTTTTTTCTTCCTCGTTCATCACTACCCTGTGGTGCTGGCCACACTCTTATCTTCTTTCTTTCCTTCCTCACTGCTGTTCTTTATTCACCTCTCTTGACTTCTTTTTCATGTTTCATTCATGGTTTCTCTCTCTACTTTTATTCACTGTTAGTTCCTTTCTCACTTTCACTTCCTCTCACTCATTCTCCCTCACTTCCTTCTCTTTATTTGTTTTTTTAAAGCTTTGATTTTTGTACACAGTAAAAATCTTGTTTTATTACTAAAGGAAGAACTTGATTCAGTTAATTATTGCATTTTCTCCGTGTGCTTGTGTGGGTTTCCTTTTGGTACACAAAGGTAAGCACATTGGGATAATTGGCAGTTTGAAATTGCTCCTAGGTGTGAGTGTGAATAGTTTTGTGTGTGTGTGTGTGTGTGTGTGTGTGTATGTTGGCTCTGCAATGGTCTGTCAAGCTGTTCAGGATGTACCCTGCCTTGGCCCTAAGTCATCCAGCAGTCCCGAGTAGGATAATACAGTTTGGAAAACGATTGAATAGATACATGTGAAACCTCAGAACTAAAAGGGCAATAATACAATCTAGTTTTATTAGATAAAGACTTTATTTTCATTGTTGTAAACTACTGTAGGTGTGAAACTGTTGAGAGTCTTAAGGAATAAGGGGACAAATGGTAAACTGAGCGGATACATATGAGAATGTAAATTAGTTTGGAGACAGATATAAAGGCAAAAGTACAGTACATATTATTAGAAAGAAAAAAAATGATATATCAAATTTACCTTTATATATGAAAATCACAGCAGGGAGGGATATCATTACTTTTACCACTGATATTTTAATAATATTCATATATTACTCACTCATTTGGCAAAACACTTAATCCTACTAGGGTCATAGAGAGGCTGAAGCCTATCTCAGCCAACACGTGGCAAAGGTGGGGTAAACTTTGAATAGCATGTCAGACACACATAAACACACCCACACCCACAAATATAAAAATGAAAAAAAAATTATATACATATATTTTTATTATATATATATATATATATATATATAAATCATATATAAGATGGGTGTCAAACTCATTTTCACTGAAGGCCACATCACAAAATGTCTAGGTCACCAAGGGACGAATAATGACTGAACATCCCTTTCAAAAAGGGCATGAAATGAAATCTGCAGGGCAAAATGATTAGATAAGGTATTTATCCTCTTTTCCTTTTTTCACTTTCCTTTCTGACATCATACAATCTTTCTTGAGTCATGAATGACTAGCTGTTTATTTGAAATAGGTTGCCACCTAGTGGAAGAAGGATGAATTACATTTCACGGTAATGGCTGATGCAAAACGTATGATAATCATATTCTTTAAAAGCTCCCGCAGGCCACATAAAATGAGCTGGCAGGCCGGTTTTGGTGCACGGGCCTTGAGTTCGACACCTGTGGTAAATAAGTTGTCAGTTGCTGCAAATATAAACATTATAAAAATAAGCAGAAATATTACATCTCAGTATTCGACTTTAGAAGCTTGTTAATGCCTGATGTTTCAAAGTTTATGAGATTCTGTGTTTATTAGTATCTTATTACAGCTAATATACAAATATGTAATATTTTATGGGGTTATATTTTAATTATGTGTAAATATTCAGCAGTTTAAATTACAGTATATCATATTCAGTTTGATATAAATTTTAATTTATTATATAAAACAGTACAAATTATAAAATATTTATCGTTAAACTTATTTTAAATATAGAAAATAAAAACATAAGAATAACTTTCGTGGTGTATCATTTATGTATCTTTAAATAAACAAATAAATAAATTCAGTAATGAAATTAAATTTATTAATACATGCAGATTCGTGGCGACTCGGCATTTTGCCTCGGGTTGGGTTTCTGCGCATGCGCATTTTGGGCTCCCTCGTCCCGCGAGCTCCGCCTCGCTGTCTGCGTGCGCACGCGCGGTTTTAGTTTTGTCGCGCGCACCCTCCCTCCCCTTTCACCCGCGCGCTCAGCTGCGGTCAGATTTAAAGAGACAGACACGGCTAGCTGTTAGCAGTTGAAATAATAACGAGACTAATAATTGAAGAAGTGTGATAATTTTGCTCATTCCGCAGCCGGAGATGGTTTCTTGTTTTCTTGGGTGTTTGTTTGTTTCTGTGTAGTTGGAGCGGGTATTGGAGGGGAAACGCAGCAATGCTGGGGTAGTTGTGCTAGTTTTCCGAGCCGAGGCTCCGGCGTTACTGCCACTTGGCCAAGATTTTTCTTTCTTTCCTTATTTATTTATTTTTTTGCTTAACCATCTGATACAGCAGATATAAAAAAGTGAGCACGAACAACTCGATGAACCTGTTTCCCTGTTTTTTACTGTAACTTTGCTGGATCTGTCACACAGAGAGAGAGAGAGAAAATAATCCCGGTTTGGTGTTTTGGTGGCTGCTGCTGCTGCTGCTGCTCTTCTGAGCACAATGGCGAAAATTCAGGCTCACAGCAGCACTAAACACATCAACCAGATCCCGGACAAGGCGTTCAGCGCCCAGAAACACCAGCAGCACTTCCAGAAGCTGAAGGTAGGACACCCCGAGAACACACTTCCACCCCGCTGCACCATTGTTGTGTCAGTGAGCCTGAAACCCAGCTCTTAGCTTTAGCATTAGCACGAGCGCCACTTCTCCAACCCGAGAGCCTCCCGCAGTCCTGCAACTTCAATGGTTTGATTTTATTTATTTAAAAAAACACCGCCTCGCCTCACGGCTCTGGTTCCACCTTTGGTGTCTCTATTATTCTTGGAGTATTTGATCAGAACGGTTGTAATCACAAAGCCCAGCAGGATCCGGGTGGCTCATCCTGCCTCAGCTAACAGTTTTCTTTCTTTCATTTCTGTCACTGAACTAAAACACTGATCTTTTGTTCACTTTCAGTTCAGTCACAGCTTTTAGCTCTTCCTCTGGCTCTTCACCTCCTCTCTTATCCTCACCATGACCGGGTTTAACTGTTCGTCTGGGCTTTTAACAGCGGCAGGAGTAGCAGTAAACCCATTTACCCATGTACTTCAGGCTGGTCGTCCATTTTTATATTTTCATTTGTCTCTGATTTTCCAGCTTTGGCTGTTCAGCCGGTCGTCTGTCGTTGGCTGTTCGTCTGTCGTTGGCTGTCCGTCTGTCGTTGGCTGTCCGTCTGTCGTTGGCTGTTCGGCCGCTCGTCTGTCGTTGGCTGTTCGGCCGCTCGTCTGTCTTTGGCTGTTCGGCCGCTCGTCTGTCTTTGGCTGTTCGGCCGCTCGTCTGTCTTTGGCTCTTCGGCCGCTCGTCTGTCTTTGGCTGTTCGGCCGCTCGTCTGTCTTTGGCTGTTTGTCTGTCTTTGGCTGTTCGGCCGTTCGTCTGTCTTTGGCTGTTCATCTATCTTTGGCTTTTTGTCCATTCGTCTGTCTTTGGCTTTCCGTCCGTCTTTGGCTCTTTGTATGCCTGAGCTGTTCATTTTGGCCTTCAAAGGAACCCTTCAGCTGATCATTTTTGTCTTTTGTAACAATCCTTGTGGGATTCACTTTTCATTCACACTTTATAAAGATGTTTTGTTTTAGCTGTTCACTTAGGCTTCTAACATTTATGTCTTCACGCTATTGCTGTTCCTTTGGCTTTAAGGAAATTAGGTGGTGTAACGGGAACCCTCTTCTGCTTTGTAGTGTTAGCCGTTAATCTGTTAAGCTGTTCTTTTGGCTTTAAAATTGAAAATTTGGACTTTTAGCTGTTCAGTCTATTTTAATATATTTAGGTATTTGAGCTTCTAACTTTAGTGTTGACTGTAAGCTGATTACTTCTGTCAGGTGTATCAACCCTTAGAGATCCTTTTTCTTAAAAAGCTTTTTTTTTTTTTTTTTTTTTTTTTTTTTTTTTTTTTTTTTTGAACTTGAAATTCTTCAGTCGTTCATTACAGAGTGGTTTACCAACACTGTCGGATGTTTAAACTTTTTTTTACTGGTTTAATAATACTGCTCACTGCTTTGCTTTTCTTTTTTCTTTAAGAATACTTTCTGCAGTTGTTTTAGTAACAATGTCAGCAGTTTAAGCTTTTCATTTGGATCATTGAAAATTTATTTTTACCAACATCGTCAGCCATCATAGCTGTTCACTTCAGCATTAGCTGTTTTAACTGTTCACTTGGGCCTATTAAAAAAAAATACTGTTCACTTTTAGGTTTAATCACCTTCTTTATATTGCGAACTGTTCATTTCATGTTCGAACCCCAGGATAACTAACGGGAACCCTTGTGTCATGCTAACCGTTCATCTGTTTTAGCTCTTTGTTTTAGCTGTTTATTTGGGCTTTTAAAAAAATATTTGGTGTTTTAGCTGTTCAGTTTAAATTTCATAACACTGCTAACAATGCTGTAAGATGTTTCAGTTGTTCTTTTGTGCCTTAAAGTTTTAACTGTTCACTTTATTTTTAATAACCTCCTTGGATGTTTTGGCTGTTCATTTGTTCTTTCTGGCACAGTATTCCTTTATCTAATCTGGCCATGTTAGCTTTAATAATTATAGTTTTTACAATAGTTTTTATATTATTAGTTGTTTTAGCTTTTCATTCTGGAATTTATAAGACTGATTACTGTTTTAACTGTTAATTTGGACTTCAGTACCATCGGGAGGCATAACAGGAATCTGTAACGCTGTGTTTGTTTATCTGTTTTGGAGGTTTATTTGTGTTTTAAAAAAGCAATTAGCTGTTCTGTTAAAAAAATATTCAGTTGGCTCTTTTAGCTCTTCATTTGCTCTTCAGTAGCCCCAGGGATTGAAAATTAAACCCCAGTAAACACTATGACGATTGATTTGCTTGAAAACAACATATTTAGCTGTTTATTTTGGATTGATTCACAAAAAAAATTGAGTTGAAAAGTTATGATTTTATACCCCTCAGCTGTTCATTAATACACTTGCTGTATACAGGCTGTTTGGCTGTTCGTTCACCTGCAAACGAACTAATTGACAGGAAGGACTGCCTTCTGGCTGCTGAGTTTTCTGATTAGATGATATGATTGAACTGGAAAGTGTTTAAAATGTGTTTTAACACACAGATAATCTTAATGAAGTGAAAACGAACAGCTGATCATTTCCTTACAGGGAAAACCGACGAACGGATAACCTTATGATTCGTGTAATCGTTTGTCTTCGGGTTAAAGCCGAGGTGGAGGGTCAACTGCTTATGGTATTGTTATAACTTGCTAATATGCTAACATAGGTGACGTGAACAGCTTTCAATAAATGTTATAAGATGTAATAAGAACAGCTAGCGTAGATAATCAGATAACGTTACTGGGGGTCATAGAAAAAGCCTCCAACTTATAACGTGTGTATCATTAGAGAGTCTGGAACTTTTCATCAATAAGTGAGACAATAGGAAGCTGTCATTTGACTGACAACGCAATCGACCAATCACAGGCGAACTCCTCCTCGTCACTGATGTCTGTGTCTAAAGAGGTTGCTGCTAGAAAAGTGATCGGCTCTTCCTTTTACCTGCATAAGTATAAGATGAGGGGTCAAGGATGGACAGACTGAACAACCCTTGGCTAGAGATGTTTAATCAGTGCCCTCATGTGTTGAGCGAATACAGCGCCACCTTGTGTTCAAACATAGGATGTGATGTTTTAAAAAGTTCTCACTAGTTTAATTTAGAAATGAAATTAGTGTTGTAATTTTTTTTTATACGTGATGTCCTGCTGCTGTTCACAATACGAGGAGCTAAATGTAATATGAAATGCCAACACTTTTTTTTCTCCTTTTTTTTCCCTATCTGCAGGTAGAAGATGCGTTATCGTACCTGGATCAGGTGAAAATCCGGTTTGCCAATGATCCCGGGATATACAACAAGTTCCTGGACATCATGAAGGAGTTTAAATCTCAGAGGTGATGCACAAGTACACACTGTATATCGATATCGTGATGTCACATTTATTATGTTTTGCAAGTTAAATTATGTATATTTGTAGATACTAAATTTTATATTGTTGAACCCCTGATTGGTTGTTTATATGATCTGTGGGTCCTGATTGATTGTCTATAAGATTCATGAGTCCTGATTGGTCGACTTGGCTTTGTGCTTTGCAGTATCGACACACCTGGTGTAATAAACCGCGTTTCTCAGCTGTTCAACGGCCACCCAGACCTCGTGCTGGGCTTCAACGCCTTCCTGCCTCCCGGATATCGGATAGAAATCCCAAAAAACGGAATGGCCTTTCTACAGTCACCTTTCAGTCCACAGGTAAATAACCTCATATAACCTCGTCCTGAACAGAATGTGTGCATCACACAGCGTTATTTTTGACGTCTTGATCTTGTTTCTGTAGCTTTCTCCTGGCAAAGCGAAGAGCACAGAGTCGAGTTCTGCTCCCAGCGAGACGGTGGCGTCACCTCAGAGCACCTCACCGTCGTCAGGAGTCCCACCAGAACCTCCTGGCAGACTCGCCCTACCCCTACCCAGCCAATCACAGCCCGCCACGTCGTCGGCGTCCCCGCCCGCTTCGGAAGCGAGTCCTGTCGAGTTCGACAGCGCTATCAGTTATGTGAACAAGATCAAGAGCCGATTCCTGGACCATCCGGAAATCTACCGGTCCTTTCTGGAAATATTGCACACCTATCAGGTAGGCGATGTGAGAGAGAGAGAGAGAGAGAGAGAGAGAGAGAGGTGAAGTCAGGCAGTGGTTTATAGATCATAGGATCAGACCGTGTGTGTGTTCACAGAAGGAGCAGTTGGAGCTGAAGGAGAACAGGAGCAGGACGAGTACAGGGATGACGGAGGATGAGGTATTTTCTAAAGTGGCGAGTCTGTTTAAAGGACAGGAGGACCTGCTGGCGGAGTTTGGACAGTTCCTCCCTGACGCAAAGAGATCGCTGGTGAGGAGAGAATGTCTTTACATACGTGTGTGTGTGCGTGTGTGTCTGTGTGTGTATATATGATGCAGTGTTTGCGTGTTTCAGTTTACTAGCGGCTCTTTAACGGGTAAGGAGCAGGTGAAGAAGATGGATGAAGAGGACTTAAACAAGCAGGGCAAGAAAAGGCCACGCCCACTTCTGCTGCCCCACATGACACCGCTACTTAAGGTATGACCTCTCCTCTGCTGCTTGCTGGAACCAGCAGGAAAAATCCATGGTGGCGGGGAAGTGAGCTGCCCCTTCCCTTCCTCCACATTCACGGCTGAAGTACCCCTGAGTATATAATTTCCTTGTGGGATTAATACAGTATAGCAAAATCAAAGATTCCAATTAGCTGTGTGTGTGAACTGAACAGTACTGATGGGTTATTAAACGTGCTTCTTTTCATTACCGCAGAAGAAAATGAAGTTCTCCTGCTCTAAAGACCAATCTTTCGCGTCTGTTGGGAAGCATGGTGTTCTCCGAGAGTTCACTTTCTTTGACAAGGTAAACATGGAGCGTCACTGGTGCCACGGTTTATTTTTCTGTTCTCTTGTTTTTTTTCTACTCTTATGAGGTCTCTGTGCTTCTAGGTCCGGCGTTTATTTAAGAGTCAGGAGGTGTACGAGAACTTCCTGCGCTGCATCGCCCTGTTTAACCAGGAGGTGGTGTCGGGAGCTGAGCTCCTGCAGCTCGTCACACCGTTCCTCGGGTAAACATGACAACCGCTATGCTTTATTTTGATAATAATAATAACCACAATAATAAATTCCTTGATAATAATAATAATAATAATAATAATACAAATAATAATAATAATAATAATAAATCTCTCCTTGAATAACCACCTTATCGTGGTGGAGGGGTTTGCGTGTTCTAATGATCCTGGTAGCTATGTTATCAGGGGAATTATGCCCCTGGTAGGGTCACCCAAGTCAAACAGGTCTTAGGTGAAGGTCCAGACTAATCGCGGTTCAGAAGACCTCTATGAGCAATATTATTTCAGGGACACAGTTTCCCTTGCCCGGATGTGGGTTACCGGGGTCTCTCAGTGGAGCCAGGCCTGGGGGAGGGGCTCGAAGGCGAGCGCCTGGTGGTCAGGCTTCTGCCCATGGAGCTCGGCCCGGCCCAGCCAGAAGAGGAGACATGGGTCCGCCCTCCCATGGACCCACCATCTGTGGGAGGGGCTATTGGGGCTGGGTGCAGTGGGGGCCGGGTGGCAGCCGAAGGCGTGGGTTCTGCCGGACTGATCCTCGGCTACTGACTCTGGCTTTTGGGACATGGAATGTCACCTCTCTGGTGGGGAAGGAGCCTGTGCTGGTGCGCGAGGTTGAGAAATACTGGCACATAGCTTGTGCTCTGGAACCACCCATTCCGAGAGGGGCTGGACCTTGTTTTATTCTGGAGTCGCTCATGGGGAGAGGTGGCGAGCCGGTGTGGGCATCCTTGTTGCCCCCGTCTCAGTGCCCACATGTTGGGGTTCTCTCTGGTTGACGGAAGGGTAGCCTCCTTCCGCCGCCAGGTGGGGGACGGGTCCTGACTGTTGTTTGTGTTTATGCACTAAATGACAGTTCAGAATACTCACCCTTTTTTGGAGTCCCTAGGGGGTGTGTTAGAGGGCTTCCTCGTCGTCCAGTGAGACTTCAAAGTCCATTAGGGCAATGACAGTGTGACCTGGAAGGGTATGATTGGTAGATACAACCTTTCCGATCTGAACCCAAATGGTGTTTTGTTGTTGGACTTCTGTGCCTGTCACGGTTTGTCCATCACGAACACCATGTGTGAACATAAGGGTGTCCATAAGTGCACTTGGCATCATAGCACCCTAGGCCACAGTTCAGTGATCGACTTTGTAGTCGTGTTATCGGACTTGCGGCCGCATGTTCTGGACACTCAGCTGAAGAAAGAAGCTGAGCTGTCAACCAACCACGACCTGGTGGTGAGCTGGCTCCTATGGCAGGGGAGGCTGCCCTCCAGACCTGGGAGACCCTAGCGTGTAGTCAGGGTCTCCTGGGAACGTTTGGCGGAGTCTACTGTCAGAAGGGCCTTTAACTCCCACCACCGGCAGAGCTACAACCACATCCCAACGGAGGCCTGGGGACATAGAGTCTGAATGGGCCATGTTCCGTGTCTCCATTATTGAGGCAGCAGCCCGGAGCTGTGGCCAGAAGGTCATCTGTGCCTTTCGTGGGGGCAACAAGCTGAAGAAGAAAGCCTTTTGGCCTGTGGGAATCCCGAGGCAGCGGATGGGTACCGAGAGGCCAAATGCGCCACAGCCCAGGTTGTCACCAATGCAAAATCTCGGGTGTGGGGGGAGTTTGGTGAAGGCTTGGAAGGGGTTCTGGACCACTGTCTGATGCCTTAGGAGGGGGAAGTAGTACTCCACAAACACTGTTTACAGTGGAAGTGTGGAGCTGCTCACCTCGACTGGGAAGGTTGTCAGGAGGTGGAAGGAATCTCCACGCTCTGTGGAAGAGAAAGAGCCTGGGGGTTCGGAAGGGGGTCTGCCCATCACTGGGGTGGAGGGGTGGAGTTCGCAAAAGTAGTTAAAAAGCTCCTCGGTGGCCGGGTTTCGGGTTGAACGAGATCTGCCCCGAATACCTCAGGCCTCTAGGTGTTGTAGGACTGTCTTGGTTGACATGTCTCTGCAACATCACGTGGTCATCGGGGGCCGTACCTCTGGATTGCCAAACCGGGGTGGTAGTTTACCTTTTTAAAAAAGGGGGACCAGAGAGTGTTCTCCAAATATAGTGTTCTGTTCATGATAACTTTTTGCAGATGACGTTGTCCTTTTGGCTTCATCGAACCAGGACCTCCAGCTCTCGCTGGAGCGATTCACAGCCGAGTGTGAAGCGACCGGAATGAGAATCAGCACCTCCAAGTCCGAGGCAATGGTTCTCACCCGGAAAAGGGTGGAATGCCCCCTCCGGGTCTGGAATGAGGTCCTACCCCAAGTGGAGGAGTTCAAGAATCTTGGGATCTTGTTCACGAGTGAGTGAAGAATGGAGTGGGAGGTCGACAGGCGGATCGGTGCAGCCTCTGCTGTAAAGCGGAGCTTGTACCGGTCCGTTGTGGTGAAGACGGAGCTGAGCCAGAAAGGTTAAGCTCTCAATTTACCAGTCGATCTACATTCCAACCCTCACCGATGGTCACGAGCTTTGGGTAGTGACCGAAAGAACGAGATCGCGAATACATGCGGCTGAAATGAGTTTCCTTCACAGGGTGGCAGGTCTCTCCCTTAGAGATAGGGTGAGAAGTTCTGTCATCCAGGAGGAGCTCTGAGTAAAACCGCTGCTCCTCCATGTTGAGAGGAGCCAGTTGAGGTGGCTCGGGCATCTGATTAGAATGCCTCCTGAATGCCTCCTGAACGCCTCCCTGTTGTGGTGTTTTGGGCGTGTCTGACCGGGAAGGGACCCCGGGGTCGACCCAGAACACGCTGGAGGGACTACGTCTCTCGGTTGGTCTGGGAACGCCTTGGCGTCCCCCGGAGGAGCTGGAGGAAGTGGCTGGGGAGAGGGACGTCTGGACCTCACTGCTTAGGCTGCTGTCCCCGTGACCTGACCCCGGAACAAGTGGATGAAGATGAAGACAATAATAAATTAGATGATTAAAGGTTGAGTGCATGTGCGTGTGCGTTACAGGAAGTTTCCGGAGCTGTACACTCAGTTTAAGTCATTTCTTGGCGAGAAGGAACTATCGCACTCCGTATCTGGCCTATCAGAGCGCTACATGGAAGGGGGTGGAGCCAGGGAGGTGGACTATGCGTCCTGTAAGAGACTTGGTTCAAGTTACAGAGCCCTACCGAAAACATACCAACAACCCAAGTGCAGTGGGAGAACAGCACTGTGCAAAGAGGTACACACACACACACACACACACACACACTAACTAATCTTTTGCTTTCCCTGCTCACATTGCTAGCATGAAGGCTCACCACAAACTGGTGTTCTACCTGTAGTAAGATGCTAGTTCTGTATAATTGCTGTAACGGGGTATACAGAGCTGTACCTGCTCATCACAATATTAGGACACACCCACTTCCAAAACTCCCTGTTTCTTTATGTGCCTGAGCAGGTGCTGAACGATACCTGGGTGTCCTTCCCATCGTGGTCGGAGGACTCCACGTTCGTAAGCTCGAAGAAGACGCCGTATGAGGAACAATTGCACCGCTGTGAGGATGAGAGGTTTGAGGTGAGACCCTGCATCTTTGTATAGACACATTCACACGGTTTCTAACATGAGCGGAGGGACAAGAGGGTGAGCAACGACAAAACAAAGAAAGCAGGGATAGAAGGAAGGATAGCTGGAAGGATGTGTAAGTGTGAGAGTGAAAGAGGAGGAAAAATAAAAGGATGAGGAAATAAGTGGTAGGATAGGGAGATAGAGGTGATGGGATAGATGTGTTGGAGGGTTAGAGAGATGGAGGGATAGATAGTGGTGGAGTTAGAGATGGAGGGATAGAGTAATGGAGAGAGTAATGAATGTGTAAAATAAAGATGGAAGGATATAAAGGTTGTAAAGGATAGAGGGATGAAAGATGGGAACGGATGAGTGGATGGAAATGAAACCTGAAGATGAACTAAAATGGTGAAAAAGAAGGGAAGAAGTTGGAAATTAAAATATTAGGAAGAGACTTAATTGACTGAAAGCAAAGAAAGGATTCTGGATTTTAAAAAGACATGAAGTGGTATAGAAAGGAATGGAGGAATGAAGTGAAAGGTCCCGGTGTGTGATTTTTCTCCTTGTAGCTGGACGTGGTTCTGGAGACCAACCTGGCCACCATCAGGGTTCTGGAGAGTGTGCAGAAGAAGCTGTCTCGCCTCTCGCCGGAGGACCAGGACCGCTTCCGATTGGACGATTGTCTGGGCGGGACCTCAGAGGTGATCCAGCGGCGTGCTGTGTACCGCATTTACGGAGATAAAGCTCCCGAGATCATCGAGGGACTGAAGAGGAACCCGGCGACTGCAGTACCTGTTGTACTCAAAAGGTACAAAACCACCTTGTCTGTCTGTCTTTTCAAGTATTTCTGTGTCTGAATCTCTCCTGTCTATCTCACCCATACCTGTCTTTCTGCCTGTCCCGATGTTTACCTGCCTTTCTGTCTGTCTCCCCCCATGTATGTCTGTCTGTCTGTCTTTCAACACACACAAACTTGCCTGTCTGTCTCCTTATGTATACAGTACCTGTCTGTCTGTTGTCCTGTATACACCTGTCTGTCTCTTTAAAAACGGTTGTAAGGCTGGTTTTCATGAAAAGATTTTTGGGTCTGAGGTCAAATGGCATGTTCCACCACCCTGCAGCAGTGAAGTGTGTGTGTGTGTGTGTGTTCAGGTTGAAAGCGAAGGAGGAGGAGTGGAGAGAAGCTCAGCAGGGCTTTAATAAGATTTGGAGGGAGCAGTATGAGAAAGCATACCTCAAATCTCTGGACCACCAGGGGGTGAACTTCAAACAGAATGACATGAAGGCCCTGAGGTCCAAAAGCCTGCTCAATGAGATCGAGAGCATCTACGATGAGGTACACACACACACACCCACACACACACCCACACACCAGTGATTTGGGACACTGTTCGTCTAAAGGTAGTGTTTTTCACTGTGTGTGTGTATGTGTAGCGACAGGAGCAGAGCACAGAGGAGGGCGGAGTTGGTCAGCAGAGTCGTGAAGGGGGCGGAGCCTCTAGCGAACCTCACCTGGTATTCTCTTATGAGGATAAGCAGATCCTGGAGGACGCTGCAGCCCTCATCATCTATCATGTGAAGCGTCAGCCCACCATCCACAAGGAAGACAAGGACCAGATGAAGCGCATCATCCATCACTTCATCCCCGACCTCTTCTTCTCCCGGCGCGGTGAGCTCAGCGACACAGAAGAGTGGACGGACGAGGAGGCAGAGACCGAGGATGGGGGCGGGGCTGCAGCCAGCACAATTTCGGAGACGACGCACACGGCAGTGATGGCGGATCGAGGTGGAGGAGTGGCGGCGGCAGGAACAGGAGCAGGGTCTACAGGCAGTCAGCAGCAGGTGAACGGGGAGTCGAGGCGGCGGCGGTGTGCGTCACCGCGTGGGGCCGAGCATCAGGAGCAGCTGGAGCAGCAGAAGGAGCAGGACGGCATCTACAACCTGTTCTTCGTCAACAACAACTGGTACTTCTTCCTGCGGCTACACCAGACCCTGTGCTCGCGGCTGCTGAAGGTGTACCGACAGGCCGAGAGACAGCTGCTGGAGCACCGCGCCGAACAGAGCACAGAGCGCCTCCTGGTGGCTGAGGGACGCCGAGATAAGGCCACTGACCTCGCCATGGAGCTGCGACTCAAACAACCGAGTAAGAGAGACACACACACACACTCAGTGTATACACGAGCTGCCTGCTAAACTCTTTCTCACACGATGTTCTGAAAGCTACACGTATTGCACTGGCATGTTTAATTCCATTCTTTAGATTTGAAACAGATCTCTGTTAACCCTGTAAATCCCTAATAAACAAGCCTGTGGCCACGGTGGCAAGAAAAATCTCCCACAGAACACACCAGTTTAATACGTGAGGTGTGGTGGGAGGAGTCTTGTTTATCGAGTGTGTGTGTGTGTGTGTGTGTGTGTGTGTGTGTGTACAGGTGAAGTGGAGCTTGAGGAGTATTACCCTGCGTTTTTAGACATGGTGCGCAGTCTGCTGGATGGAAATCTGGAGTCAACGCAGTATGAAGACACACTCCGTGAGATGTTTACCATCCACGCTTACATCGGCTTCACTGTCGACAAACTCATCCAGAACATTGTCAGACAGGTGGGAGAGAGACGATGATGTAATAGGAAGTGATCAGTAATGTGGGCGTGGCCTGTGATTATAAATATTGAACTGTTCTCAGTAACGCTTCTGAACTAACCTGTGTGTGTGTGTGTGTGTGTGTGTGTGTGTGTGTAGCTGCAGCACCTGGTGAGTGATGAGGTGTGTGTTCAGGTAGCTGATCTGTATGTGTGTGAGCGTAGACGGGGCGCTGCAGGAGGGAATCTCTCGTCTCAGTGTGTGAGAGCTGCCTGGGAGACCAGCTATCAGTGGAAGGCTGAGAGAGTGATGGCTGAGGAGAACTGCTTCAAGGTACACACACACACACACACACACACACACACACACAGATGAGAGTGAATCTCATCTGAGCATTTTAACACTTTATGCAGAATGAGAGAGATTAAAGGTAAAAAGGGAGGATGATGGAGAAGGAGACAGAGAAGTGAGAAAACAGGTCAAGAGAAATAAAAGAGGGAAATGGGTACCTGGGGATGAAAGGAAGAAGGGATGAAAGAGAGATAAAGCAACGCTACTGATTGGTCGGTTGCTGTATCACTCGTTATGACATCAGGTGACCATTTTTTTTGAAGGTTTATAGAAACACACTCTCACATGCATTCACTTTCTCTCTAACACACAAACACACACATTCAGACCTACACACACTCACATGGGTAATAACTCAGTGAGTGAGTAATAAAGGTATAGAGAATAAAGTGGGCGGGGTCTGTGTTGCAGGTGATGTTTATTCAGAATAAAGGTGAGGTGACGATGACCATCGAGCTGCTGGACACTGAAGAGGCTCAGGCTGATGATCCGCTCGAAGTTCAGGTATCGTGTGTGTGTGTGTGTGTGTGTGTGTGTGCGCGCAGGTGCTTTAGCTCTCTGTGAGGGTCAATGACATGCTGTTAACTTTTCATTCCATGTGTTTTTAGCTCATTCAGCCATAGGCCCGATGAACTTGTGCCGTGGCATCTGGCCCGTCGGCATCCGTTCACAATATTCAAAATAGACCACAGGGGTCCAGACGCTCCCGTCGAAAGGACCATTTCATAACATGCCAATATAGAACAAGCAAAGCAAGTTTGAAAGCCTCGGCTTCAGCGCGCGGCAAGTAAATGTCCAGAAACCTAATATACAGTTTTGCCTCTGTGACCTTGAAAAGTAGGTCAAGGTCACTCACACACAGTCTCAACCTAGCACCCGTAGTGAGTCAGCATACCAAGTTTGAAAGCCCCGGCTTCAGCGCGCGGCAAATAAATGTCCGGAAACTAAAGTGTGACGGACAGACGGAATCCATTCCTATAGCTCTCGATGGGCGGGGCCTAAAAATGCTTCTTCTCCGTTATTTCTTGACCAATTTTGATTTTGTTTTATCTGGTAGGGCTGGGTGTGGTCTTTTACAATTTTACACAAAATTTGGAAATTCGACAATTTATGCAAACGTTTTCAGAGTCACAAAAAGTTGTTCTCCCTTATTTCTTGACCGATTTGAATTCTGTTTGTTTCATCCAATAGAAGGAGGTGGGTCATTAGAGTGTTCAGCTCCAGGCATCCTTTTGTTCACTCAGTTCTTCTGTGTGTGTGTGTGTGTGTGTGTGTGTGTGTGTGTGTGTGTGTATTTTCTCTGCAGTGTCTGTCGAACTACATGGAGCAATTTGTTGGAACTGAAACATCTGCATTTTCACAGGGAGAAGGTTACTACTTCAAACCTGTGTTTCTACCCAGGTAGCACTAACACACACCCCACACAGGTCCGACCTCTTTGGAGTTCTATGTGCAGTTCTCTCTTTTGCTCTCATTCACTCTGTGTGTGTGTGTGTGTGTGTGTGTGTGTGTGTGTGTGTGTGTGTGTGTGTGTGTGTGTAGGAACCTGCGGCAGTTCCGGCGCTGGCAGCTGCGACAGGTGGAGGCTCTTCGCAGTCGGCGTGAGCTGCGGGATCAGCTGGGTGTGGAAAGTGCCGGTAACCTTGACTGCAGGTTCAAACTCAACACACACAAGATGGTGTTCGTCATGAACTCGGAGGATTACATGTACCGCCGCGGCGCGCTGATCAAGGCCAGGAAGGTAGTGTACACTACAGCCTTAGAGCACTACAACACTGCGCACTCACACCACGTTCTCTCACACTGTGCACGCTCGCACCGCGCTCTTACACACACTGTGCACGCTCGCACCGCGCTCTTACACACAGTGTGCACGCTCGCACCGCGCTCTTACACACAGTGTGCACGCTCGC
>JAQMYF010000015.1:1060584-1072689 GCA_030014195.1 Neosilurus mollespiculum
CCCCCCCCCCCCCCCCCCCCCCGTCTCTGGTGTAGCCTGTTGTATGTCATTCCAGAAGTCCAGGATCTTTAATAGTTTCAGCTGGAGATATTTCATTAATACAGATGTGTGTAGGAAGGACTTGGGATGTTAAGAGGAACTTGTCGACAGGTTAACTCTGACTTCATGATCAGTAGCTGTTTGGATTAATGCAGACAATAACGGTATGAATAAAGCCGTCAGCAGTTCAGGGTGAGCTTAGATCTTTTTTCTTTGGGATATTACCGTAATACGTGTGTGTGTGGTCACTGATGAACAGATGGCTTTGTGATTAATACTCATAATGTTTGCTAGCATATGAGGCTACGTACCTATGATTTTTGACAGAAATGGCAGCTTGTTCTGGTACTTGTCGTACTTGTGGAGAAGTCCATATAAGTAGGTACATGACGGTGTATTCTGGGATCAAGTTAAAACAGTTTTTTTTTTTTTTTTTTTTTAAAAACTGGTCACTTCCAGTACCCTGCAGATTTTTTAAAAACCTTACAGATATTAGTATATGGAAAATGACACTTTTTCCTGTTTAAATACATGAGGATGAGCGGAGCTAAACATTGTACTCCGACCAGCCAGCATGATCCTTAGACTTTTAAGTTTAGACTGGAAGCTGCCATCCATGTGTTCTACAGTATGTGAATAAAAATAACAGAAAACAAAATGATGGCCTCTTGGTGTTCATCTTTTGCACATTACTGGGGTCAAACTCATCCCCATGTCCTGGTTTTCCTCTGTTTCCTGTGATGTTTCCCTGTAGTATGCGGCAGTGGGCTCGGCGGGAAGCTGAGCGACTCATCGTACTGAGAGAAGCGCAGGGTCTCCCTCTGATCAACGAGAATTACTACGACCCAAGCAAGATCATCCTCCCTTCATCCTCAGACGAGTAAACGAAGACCGATGACTTTCACTGCTTCACTTCCTGTTCATTTGTAATTGATTGTAATTTAATTATCGTGAAATATCACAATAAAACCATATGTTATTATCCCATGTCATGTGATTCATTTTTACCTTTAAAGTCAAGTCTTGTAAGTTCCATCAAACAAAAATTTGTGAATCTATTAATTATTGATGCATAAAATAAATATTGTATTTTTAAAAAATATAATTAAAATAATTTTATCCCATTTAAAAAAATCTAGACCAACTTTTTAAAATTAGTTTTAGTGTCGCAGCTACTTGACTGTTAGATCAATAAAACAAATCTTTAATTTTCAAATGAATAAACTAATTTCTATTTCGATTTCCCCGACTTTAATTCTGCTTCAGTTAAAATTATTTCCGATTATTAATTTGATTCCTTTTAGTGATCAGTTTAAAATTAATTTATTTAAGTAATAAAGAATATTTTAACCTTATGTTAAACTAGTACTTAGTTGTTTGTAATTAAATAAATTAATTATGTTATTATTGTTATTGTTATTATTGTTATTATTATTACCATAGCTGGGATATCTGTAATTTTTCTGATACTTTTATCATCTTTAATGAAACTGCAGCAGGTGGTTCCTTAATATATTCTTTCATTCCTTTTAAACCGAGGAATGGATTCATGTTTTGTAATTCTTGCCCTACGTGTTTATTTGAATATTATTCGCCAAAGTGAAAACCTTGACCGCACTTCCGGTATTCAGGTTGGTATAGCGGTATCTTTGCTCTTATTGGTCAGAAGGGACCAATAGCGTTCAGGATGCGGGGCCTTTGGGTCGCGAACAGGAAAAGAAAGCGGGACGACGTTCGAAAGGAAAACGGTAAATATATACTCCTAAAATGTATTGTGTTTTGTTTTAAACTTATTAAAACGAATTCAGTGAAGACCCTGAATCGAATCTCGAGTATACCACATCTGAAGAACCCTTGACAGATTGTAAAATATTAAATAAAATAATAAAGGCGGTAATTAGCAAGGAAGCTAGTTTGAATTATTTTTATCCCACCTGTATTAGCCAAAATCCCGCCTTCTGTCTTATGATTGGCTGATGTTTCCTACTCCATCGTTAAACTGTACAATATATGGTCAGTTCATTGGCGTTTGTCCAATCCGATCGAAGGAGGTGGGAATTTCTAATGTGGGTGGGAAAAAAACGACGACGCTAATCGTGATGACGGAAACAAAGTGAAGAATGTTAGTAAGGAGAAGTTATTTTCCTCCAGATCTGATCTGAAGAAGCTGCACATGATATCAGATTGTTAGGAGACACTTGGTTGTTTTAGCTGAAGCATGAAGACACAGTTGCTGTGTTGAAATAGCTACTGGAAAGTAAACATTTAAACGAGTAAAATAATGAATAAAATCTACTTTATTCAAAGTTTAAAGCAATTTAAAAGGGAGTTCGAATGTTAAACATACCAGAATTTATGAATATGCTAATTAGGAACGTTCCCATGACAACTCAGTTTAAAAGCGTTTATTATTTGTATTAACTGTGTAATATTATTATCTCTTAATGAAACTGTGGACTGTCCTTCATTCGAAAGGACGTTTCCGTTGAATCTCATGAAATGAACATCGGCGCGTTTGGGGTTTTGCTGTGACTTGGTTGTGATGTGCAGATGGCTGCGATTCGTAAGAAACTGGTGATCGTCGGAGACGGGGCGTGTGGAAAGACGTGCCTTCTTATCGTGTTCAGTAAGGACCAGTTCCCCGAGGTCTACGTCCCCACAGTGTTTGAGAATTACGTGGCTGATATTGAGGTGGACAGTAAACAGGTGAGCGTTTCACCCTGGACGTGTGCGCTTACGCTAATCAACTGGATTCCACCGCATTTCACCGAGGTGTGTTTGTAATTCTCGCTCCCTTGTGTATGTTAGGTGGAGTTGGCGTTGTGGGACACTGCAGGACAGGAAGACTACGACAGATTGAGGCCGCTCTCGTACCCCGACACGGATGTCATCCTCATGTGCTTCTCCATTGACAGCCCTGACAGTCTGGGTGAGGCCAGTAAACACGACTACGCCACGGAGACGGGATTTACCTAGAGGTTTTCACACGTAACGAGTCTCGACCAGAGTTTGATTAAGAAGTGCTGCGTTTTAATGTTTTTTTTTTTTAGTCCCAGTCTCACGGATTCTGACCTTTTAGTTATTCTCAGTTATTTAGTTATTTATAGTTAGTTAGTTTTTGAGTCATTCGCAGTCATTTCTGGAGTTCTGGTTCTTGGTTATTCCGTCTCGTTAGGACTCTTTTCTTGTGCTTAGTCTCAATCTTTTCATCTTTCACACTCAGTCATAGTGCTTGGGGTTCTGACTCTTGGTGGTTCCCAGTTAGTGGAGTTCTGATTTTTGGTTAAGGCTCTTGGCTTAATCCCAGTCAGTGCAATTCTGTTAGTCTTTATTCAGTTTTAGTCCCAGTGTTCAGTTGGTACCAGTCTTAGTTATTCATGGCTTTCAGAGTTTAGGTCTCCGACTCTGGTTTAATCGTCCCTAGTTTTGTCCTGGTTTGTTCCAGTCTCCAGGGTTGTGATCAGTGTTTAGTCAGATTTTAAAGGGTTTTGGTTCCGGGGATTCTTCTGATTCTGATTTCTTATTAGTGTTTATTTATCCTTACTGTGTTTTGCCCTCACAGAGAACATTCCAGAGAAATGGACGCCAGAGGTGAAGCACTTCTGTCCAAACGTTCCCATCATCCTGGTGGGAAACAAAAAGGACCTTCGGAATGACGAACACACACGGAGAGAGCTTGCTAAGATGAAACAGGTCATTATGTGGTACTTGAGGTCCATAATTTGCGATTAATAGTCAGTGTTTCTAGGCAAGTCTTATTCAACGGTACTTTCTCCTCTTGGTAAACAGGAGCCCGTTAAAGCGGAAGAGGGCAGAGACATGGCCAATCGTATCAACGCCTGGGGATATCTCGAGTGCTCTGCCAAAACTAAGGACGGCGTGAGGGAAGTTTTTGAAACGGCCACCAGGGCGGCGCTGCAGGCCAAGAAACGTAACAAGAAGAACACGTGCGAACTCCTATAAAGGAGGATGAGCTAGTAACAAGGGAGCGGGGGAGGGAGGGACAGAAATACGGGCTACCGATAGGGAGAGATCCAGAAGTGAGGGAAGGGGGCGGGGAAAGAGAGAGGATGGGGAGAGAGAACGCCCCCTAGGGGTTAGATAAGCACCTTGGGCAAGTTAAGAGAGACTGGGGTCAATGTAAAAGGGATTGAGTCGTTTCCCCATGACATGCACTGTTCCCATAGCAACGTGAGCAGTCATGTGATTCGGTCAACTGGATGGAATCATGTGGTTTAATTCATTAAAGAACTGCTCATTTCACACACACACTGTCGTGTCACACACTCTGACGTGCACTCAGTGATTCGGAGTTTTATCGCACCAGAGTAAAGCTGATCTCACAGTAACAATACTAACGCCTCACCTTTCCTACGCGCGGTAATGTACTGTAGCGTTTTCAAAGCCGTTTCGAGTTGGAACACTCGGACCTGCGGCTCCGGATGCGCAGCATCGGTCACGGTTCGGCTGGTGCGTCCCAGAGTTTTATATTATATTATAAATATATATTTTCCTGGTGTTGTTAGGTTGTTTTTTTTAACTTCATGTCGTGCTGTTTGCTTTAACAGCTCTGTGACTTCCTGCCGGCTTTTTATTCTACATCACTTTCATTTACTCTTAAAAAACAAAACAAGAACATTTTTTTAAAGTTTTATGTTAGTTTAAAAAAAACAAAACCTAACTTCTTTTTCAGTTTAATGAAATTCTTTAAAACAAATGATTTCTGAAGGGATTTTGCATTTATTGTGTTTAATAATATTAATAGCAATAAGGCTTTGGATGCATTAATGATCTTTTGTATACAGAAGCAGGTAGAAAATAAACTTTGTGTAACTCTTGTCATGTTCGACTCATGAGGTTCATTCAGTGTGTTTGCAGTTTCTTTCGGTTTGTCCTTCTTGTTTTATAACAGTCGGTGCAGCCCGGCGACAAACTCCTGATAATACAGCTCTGAAAGAGGAAAGTGCAAATACACATTAAAAAAGACCACTCAGAGAGCGCAAACCTCTGCCATGCCTACCCATCAATCCCCTATACGAACCAAAACCTCATTAAAATACAAAAGAAAAAAAAATGGTCCTGTTAAAGACTCTTTTAAAAAATTCCTGACTGCAGAATCATCTCAAAAATCTAACGGGAGTCTTCCTTCTCCGAAGCTCCGCCTCTGATAGAAATTTCATAAAATTCTGCAGATAACATTTTGCGTAATCCTGCTACACACACACACACAAACCGCAGGTAAAACATAACCTGCTAGGCAGAGAAAATAAAAGAGGTGGACTAGTTTCTGCCCCACTCTGACTGTAAGAGTCGGAATATACTTGATGCTCTGAACGCGTCGGCGTACGCATCACGGCTGCCACGCGGTCCCAGAACGCTTCGGACGCATCCTCTGAGCAAATCGTCTGGAATTATTGCAAGTTGCATTACTACGAAAAATTGGGGTGGCAGTGTGTTCAAGTTTTGGTATGTGACATCATCATCTTTGTTTATTAGACTGAAGTTTTCGAAATGGCTGAACGCTTCAAGGAGAAAACGCCAGAAATAAAATTGTGTAGAAATGATAATCATATAACATCAAACAGCCAAAATGTTCTCAGTCTGTTGGTTTAGTTATTCTAGTGTGTGTCCCCAATATGTAGCAAATACAAGCACGCACGCGCGCGCACACACACACACACACACACACACACACACACACACACACACACAGAAACAAACCCACCTGAATCGGGTTCGATGACAGAGTGTCTGATGAGGAAATCCAGCACCACCATGGCACAATTCGGCTTAAACTCCTCACTTACGATCAGTTCCTTCACCTGAGATTGTGATTGGTCAGAAAGTGGTGACATTAGTGCAGGTTTATATCTGCACTCAATAACAAGCTGGGTTATTTTTTATTTTAAAAGTAAAGTGAGCGAACGAGTGTTTATAGCTGCTAAAGCATAAGATTAAACACTTTCTTTAAAAAAAATCTAAAATCTTGATATGTGAGGAATAAACCACTTTGAGAAAGATACATAATAACAGTATGATGGTTGTGGGGGGCTGAAACTTCAGTGCATCAGTGGATGTTTTACCTTTTCAATGGGGTACAAATAAAACTCCTGCACTTCTCCGTCTCCGATCTGAGGCTTGAAATCACTCGGTAGCTCCAAATCGAACAGGAACTGGCACTCGGGGAACACGCCTTCATCATCCTCGTACGTGTAGCTGAAAAGCACAGACGTTATTAAAGCACACGACGTCTACAGAACCCTGAGAACCAGCGGAAGAACTGACCTGCTGAGTTACACAGCTTCTCTAAACATCCACAAACTAAACAAACCATCTCAACCATGACACCTGTTGCCATGGTTACAGAGACCATTAGGACACTCCCACCCATTAGATGATGAAGTGGTTCATTTTGCTGATGCGTTGATTAGGAACGTGCACTGTTAAACAGGCCCTCACTGATGTCACTGTTTTTAAAACAATAATCGAAACAGGAAGTGATGTCAGAGCAGGATTAGGATGATGTACCTGATGGTTCCTACTGGCCGCGCTGTCTGCGCCAGTAATGGAGGGATGCACGCTTCCTCCTCACACTCTTTCACCAGCGTGTGTTTAACACTGCAGCCGGCTGCTAGACCCCCTGCTGCCTACACACACAAACACACACACACACACACACACACACCCTGGTCTGATATCTCTTAAAATTTAAGGAAAAATTTCAACTCATGCAAACAATACACCAACATAACCTGATGTTAACATTAGAGTGATTTTAACTAATCATACGCTAATCTCATGCTAACATTACACCAATTATATGCTGACATTATGCCAGCCAGCTCCTATTTACATAACAATAATACAAAAACATTATACTAATCTGATGCTAACATTATTCCAAGTTCACTCTATATTCATGCTAACATCATGCCTTATATTAATTCAATCATAGCCTGGTGTGTGTGTGTGTGTGTGTGTGTGTGTGTGTGTGTGTACCAAATTGTCCAGTTTTCCAGGATAAGTTTGTTTAGTGTTGGATCTCCTTCCGAGCCACATGCTCAACTTCCCGTCTCCGTCTCGACTGAATCCGTTAACATGGACACCGTAACGCTTCACTCCAAACAGACCTACGTCATTTCACATAAAAACAAAAAGCAATGTAAATAAAAATAATTAAAAAACCGATCTTGGATGTAATAACAGCATTAAAAGTAAACTGTTAGAATGTGAGTTCGTTAGCACCCCCTGGCCTATCGTTTACTAATGAACCACAGCAAGTTTATACACTAACGATGTCATCTTTTCCATTCAAAGATAGTAAACTTTAAGACATCAGTAACACAACCATGGTAATTTTTTAATATACTGTATTAATCCCACCCTGCATTTAACCCAACCAAAGTGAGCACACACACACACACACACACACACACACACACACTCGGGGGAGCAGTGGAACACTGAGTGAAGCTCCCGGAGAGCAGCTGGGGGTTGGGTGTGTTGCTCAAGGGCACTTCAGCCATGCAGGTGGAGGAAGGGAAGGTGCAGCTCACTCCCCCACCACCACACATTTTTCCTGCTGGTTTGGGAATCGAACCAGTGACCTTTCGGTTCCAAAGCCGCTTCTCTAACCATTACGCTATGGCTGCCCCAAGTGACACATAGAAGTGACACTCATTAGCGTTGAGATAAATAATATAATATTCATAATATTCAGCTGCTGAAATTTTAAAAGTGATTGGCAGAGATTTTAACCAGTCACACCCAGTGATTAGAGGGGAAACAGCGCCACAATTTTCTGTGACATTTTGTAATATTTTTCATTGAATTGCTACATAACATTCATCAGGCGCCTACTCTCGCCACTCTACTGGTGCATTTCTTTATAGTATTTACACCCAGTTTAAAATGATAATCTTCGAACTGTCCAAAACGATTAACGATTAGCATTAGCAGTGTCACACAGTGCCTCTCACGGGGTGTGTGATGTACGAACACATACTCGTCGCTGCTCTCTCCATGTGCATCAGTGGAGCATCGCAGAATCTCGGCATCACCGCATACAGCTACAGATTCATACACAGAACAAAAAGTGACAGGTTTTTATATTACACTCAGGAGACCTACAGGAAAGGTGTAAAGATATCAGATGACAATTAACAGTGTCGATTATATATAATCTCAGATTATGGTGGAAACCCCAGATTACATTAAAACAGCACCTAGGATTACGAGGAGTAGTACAACTTCCAGAGAATATCTTAAAATATTAAGAACTCAGATCATGAGGAAAAGTGATGATTATATATTTATATCTCTCAGATAATGGACAGAATCTCAAATAGCAAAGACGATCTCACGCCCGAGAGCATCTCTGATTACAGACAGCAGTCTAGATTAGATTATAAAGTTTATAATAGATTGGATTAGAGTATAATAGGTAGATTAGATTCTAAAGAATAACTGGGATTATATAGAACACCTCAGAGTACGAGAACATATTTCATTCCTCTCACCTCGTCTCTCCACCCTTTTAGACACGTAAACGCTGCCTCCTCTCTGAGTGTTCGCAGGACCATCTCCACCGCTTGCGTCCTGCGCTCGTATGAGTCCAGCATGGGGCAGAGCTCTATAGAACCCCCTACTGTACAGAACACATCTGGGTAACGGCGCAGCACTGACGCCATGTCCGGCCGGATCCAGCCCACCTGCTGACCTGAGACTTTGAACTGCAGACATTTATCTAAACTAGAACCTGCAAAAACAAAAACCAACAAACAAAAACCACAAATACACACTCTTACACACTTATTCACATCTCAGACCAGGTCCACATGGGGTTTTATTTTTGGGATAAATCCCACTGAGTTGATCCAGAGACGTGAGGTCTTTTCATGACCATTTCTTAATCTTTGCCAAATCTTCAGGAGTAAATTATAAAATAAGTAAAAATAAGATTTTGATCAATGTGTGTGACAGCCCACTGCTCCGTGTGAGTGTGTGTGCTCACTGTTTATGTGTGTGTGTGTGTGTGTGTGTGTGTGTGTGTGTGCTCACTGTTTATGTGTGTGTGTGTGTGTGTGCTCACTGTTTGTGTGTGTGTGTGTGTGTGTGTGTGTGTGTGTGTGTGTGTGTGCTCACTTTGGACGGGTTACATGCAGAGGCAATAAGTTCCCTTGCAGGATTAATGCAGTATATCAAAAAAATGATTTTAGCAGAGAACTATTTTAAATTTTTGCAAAAAATGTGGCAGGCGGTGAACCGATTTTTAACTTCCTGTTTACAAATGTAGACATGTGGCATTAAAGAAAACATTTCAAGATTAAAAAAAAGAATTCCGAGTGGCAGTTATGGTGGGGACGGAGCTAAAATAAATTGTGTAGTTGTGGATTATATGATTGTTGTAAGGGGTGAGGTGGGTGTGTCTGGCTATTGTAAGAGGTGAGGCTAAAAACAGGCATGGCCATGTCTTATGCAGTTATAGTAATGGGTGGAATTAAAATAAGAGGTGTGGTTATGGTGAGGGGTGGTGTTATAATAAGGGGTGTGGTTATTAATTAACTCATTATAGAGAGGGGTGGAGTTAAAATAAGACCTACACATAAACATAGACAGACTTTATTTGTCATTTAGATTTACATATACAGCAGGAATATTAAGAAAAATATTAATAAAAAATTATAAATCCATCCATCCATTCATTATCTGAAGCACTTATTCCTAATTAGGGTCGCGGGGAGGCTGGGTGAGGGCAGAGTACACCCTGGACAGCTTGCCAGGCCATCGCAGGGCAAAAACACACTGACGGCAACCCAATGCAGCATCCTCTTTACGAAAGTCAGCAATGGTTCTTTTACATGCCTTTCACCACAGACAGTGAGAGACATGGCCGGCCTTTGATAACCGAGTTATCTGCACTGGGGGAAAATTTATAAATATACATAAAAAATGTTTGTATGAAAGATAAATGTAAGATATTCGGGGCAGTGGTGGCCTTGTGGTAGGGTGCTGGATTGCTGATCCCAAGGTCGGGGGTTCAAGCCCCACTATCAGCGGGTTGTCACTGCTGTCCCCCCAGTGCAGCTAACTGGGTTATCAAAGGCCGGCCATGTCTCTCACTGTCTGTGGTGAGAGGAACGTAAAAGAACCATTGCTGATTGTCGTCAAGATTAGGCTGCATAGCCGTCAGCGTGTTTCTGCCCTGCGATGGCCTGGCGAGCTGTCCAGAGTCGGCTGAGATGGGCGCCTCCCTGCGACCCTAACTAGGATTAAGTGGTTCAGAAAATGAATGAATGAATAAATGAAAGATAGATATACATTGTTATTGCACAGAGGTCCTTAGTGGTGCAGTCATTATTAGTTGTGTGTAGGTGTGTGGGTGAGGAGGGAGGAATATTTTAATGCGTTCAGCAGTCTTATGGCATGCGGGAAAAATATTATAATATGTTATACTAGGAAGTGAGAAAGGAAAGGGTGTGGTTATGGATTATATGGTTATGGTGAGGGGAGGGGTTATAATAAGGGGTGTGGTTATGGCGAGGGGTGGTGTTATGGTTATGGTGAGATTATTAGGGTTATGGATTATAAGTGCCTGGTGGGGGTGGAGTTATAATAAGAGGTGTGGTTATGGATTATAAGTGCCTATTGAGGGGTGGAGTTATAAAAAGAGGTGTGGTTATGGAGTATAAGTGCCTAGTGAGGGGTGGAGTTATAAAAAGGGGTGTGGTTACGGAGTATAAGTGCCTAGTGAGGGGTGGAGTTATAATAAGAAGTGTGGTTATGGATTATAAGTGGCTGGTGAGGGTGGAGGGTGTGTGTGTGTGTGTGTGTGTGGGTGTGTGTGTGTAGAAGTATATGTATATGTATGTATATGTATATGTATATGTATATACACGCGCACACACACACACACACACACACACATGCACACACATATTTCGCCTGTGTACCTTAATAAATATAGTATTTCAATCCCCACTATCACCACTGTTGTATATATAGATATATGTGTGTGTGTGTGTATATGTGTGTGTGTACGTGTGTGTATGTGTGTGTGTGTATGTGTGTGTGAGTGTGTTTGTGTGTGTTTGTGTGTAGAGGAAATGGAGCAGTATTAACAGTACCATATGGCACTGTTCAGCATGTCATGTTGTACAAACAGAAGCAGCAGGACTGTAACACTGGAGGCTCTGTGATGACATCATGACTCATCTTAATGATGGAATCGAACAAAGACATTTATGGAGCAGTGAACAATGTTACAAACGCTTTATGGTCTAAACTCATCACACACACACAATACAACAACAGGAGTGTGTGAGGAGCTTCAGGGTTTTATACACACACTTTGGGGACATCAGGTTTTTTCCTCCTGCGGTTCATTCTACTGAACATATCCTCCATGAGGTGTGAAAACCTCCACAGAGCCCTCAGCTAGCTCGTTAAGATACTCTTGAGTTCTGTTTACATCAGGCGGGGGTGTGGCATGCTGTATCTGAAACGCTATTGGTTGATGCGTAAATTAGTCTTGTTCTGAGATATTCGATGTGGAGACGTCTGTGTGCTGCGTCTCAAATAACTGTCTGAGCTCAGTGTTAAAATACTAATAAAGTATAAATTAACAAAAAATAAATCTCTATACTGCACCACTTCATTCATTTTCTAAGCCACTTAAACTTAATTAGGGATGTGTGTGCGTGTATGTGTATGTGGGTGCAATTGTGTGTGTGTATGGGTGTGTGTGCATATGTGTATTTGTGTGTGTGTGTATATATATATATGTGTATGTGTGTGTGTGTGTTTGGTGTGTGTTTATATGTATGTGTGTGTGTGTATGTGTGTGTTTGGTGTGTGTTTGGTGTGTGTTTATATGTGCGTTTGGTGTGTGTTTATATGTATGTGTGTGTATGTGTGTGTGTGTGTTTGGTGTGTGTTTATATGTATGTGTGTGTGTGTGTGTGTGTGTGTGTGTGTGTGTGTTTGGTGTGTTTATATGTGTGTGTGTGTGTGTGTGTGTGTGAGAGAGTGTGTGTGTGTGTGTTTTGTGTTTTTATGTGTGTGTGT
>JAQMYF010000015.1:1079903-1090307 GCA_030014195.1 Neosilurus mollespiculum
GGGTGTGTGTGTGTGTGTGGGTGTGTGTGTGAGAGAGAGAGAGAGAGAGAGAGAGAGAGAGTGTGTGTGTGTGTGTGTGTGTGTGGAAAGGCTGTGTTTATGCTGTGTGTGTGTGGTGATGCTGTGTTTGTGTGTGTGTGTGTGTGTGTGTGTAAGAAAGACTGTTTTGCTACAGGGCCGTGTCAGTGAAGTATAACTGTTTCTGGTTGTGTTGTGTGTGTGTGTGTGTGTGTGTGTGTGTGTGAATGACTCATAGAGGATTATGTTTATAAGTTTAAACATTAAAATCTTCTTTGATTGCATAGTTCAATAAAAATAACCATTACACACACACACACGCGCGCGCGCGCGCGCACACACACCGAGTAGAGGGAAATCCCGTAACCTCATTGCGGAGGTATTCCAGCTTGTACTTTACTCAACTCACATTTTCCATTATTCGACTTTGATAATGTATTTCCTTCCTACTGCCGTGTGAGTCAGTGGGCGGAGCTATACATCAGCATGGGAAGTGACATCACAAAATACACTTAACACCTAATAAATAATCTACAGGATGTTCAAAAGGAAGATGTGGTGGTGAGTGAGAAAGAAAACCTCCGAACTGTTCCTCTGATTTTGAGTGAGGACAAACTGTGACGGATGGGCGCGAGTTTCCGAAATCTTCGGAATAAACCAGGTCAAGCAAAGAAACAGCTTTAGCAATTAATTGTAAATGAGTGGGTACTGAGCCGGTATAACACAAATAAATGAGTTAATAGGGGGAGTCCGTTGTTCCAGACCATAGGTGAAGGTTGCTCCTGATGATTTAAGTGTCCAGTTGTTCGCACAGTTTTGTCAACAAGCAGTTCAATGTGGTTTGGTCAGCAAGCTCAGGAGAGCGGTCTTCGCATTTATATAATTAATGTAAAACTCTTTGTGAGATCATCAACATACAGCACAACTGGTAGATCTTGTTACGGTGGACCTCAATGTATTCCTTTCTAATGTCAGACTGCTTGATATAATCTTTAAGCACCATGCTATTCATTTTGTGAGGCTTTTTACACTAGACAACTGCAACAGGTTTTCTCCTTTTTAAAGCGTAACAATCGCTCATTATATGACCTTGTTTTTTTACAATATTTGCATATAAGGCCTGATCTGGTCAGGTCTTTTTGTGGTTTCTCCTCCTGGACACTGGACCTATGATGGCTGCTGGAGGACTCAGGTGTTTGATCAGGGTAAGGCTTTGGCCTGTCATAGCTGTCATTTCTCTTCACAAATGACTTTTTATGAGTAAGTGTGTAGCTATCAGCTAAGGCAGCAGCTTCTTGAACTGTATTTACTTCATGTTTGTTCAGATAGGTTCTGAGGTCGTCACGCACATATCCCTTGAGGTCTTCTATCAGTATAAGCTGCTTTAACTTCTCGTGGGTGTCGGCTTTACTCGATCTGCACCATCTGTCAAACAAGATTTCTTTTTCTGTGACGAACTCCACATAAGTGTAGTCGTCTGGCTTATGATGGGTCCTGAATTTTTGGCGATAGGCTTCCAGCACCAGCTTATAAGCCGTCAGGATGGCAGCCAGTCTTCCTCTGAAAGTGAAGCAAATGCTTCTTGGCCTTTACCTGTTAACATGCTTTGCAGTAGGATTGTCCATGTTTTTTGGGGCCACTCGAGGTGTTTTGCGTTTTGCTAAAGGTGAGTAGCAGCTTCACCTGTTTACTATAATCAAAGTTTGGCTGTGGCTCATTTGAAGGATGGACTCCACCTCCTTGCAGGCCCATCTCTATCTTCTTCATCTCCATGTCTTTGCAGTGCCTTTCATTTTCTGCTTCCATTCGAAGAATTTCTAATTCTAGGAGTAGGAGTTTTGTGTCTCCATCCTTTATTGTTGCCTCGGTGTCTTGGGAATGATCAGAGTCTTGCACCGATTCATCTTCTTCCTTTATGGTTTCCTCTGAGGTGCTTTGGTCATCACTCTGGTTTTGTGTTGATCTTCCTGGTAGCAGACCTTTTTCAGTTAAAGCACTTTGTATTGTTTTCTTAATGACATCTTTCCTCGTTGACTTCTTCATGTCAATCCCGAAGGTTGTAGCGATATTCTTCAGTTGTTCCTTCTTAAAACAATCCAGAACTTCTAGGGAAGGATTCGCTAAGAAGTCTGTTACAATTAATGGCTCAATACAAACAAAATTGTTCGATCCCGGACAAGCCCCCAATTTGTGACGGACCGACGCAAGCTTCCGAAATCTTTGGAATAAAGCAGGTCAGGCAAACAAGTGGCTTTAGCAATTTATTGTAAAAAGTAAGTATTGAGCTGGTATAACACAAATAAATGAGTTAATAGGGGGAGGTTGCTCCTTATGATTTAAGTGTCCAGTTCGCGCAGCTTCATCAACAAGCAGTTCAATGTGGTTTGGTCAGCAAGCTCAGGAGAGCGGTCTTCGCATTTATATAATTAATGTAAAACTCTTTGTGAGATCATCAACATACAGCACAACTGGTAGATCTTGTTACGTGGACCTCTTCGTGACATCATCATCATTAAATCACATCTTTGTCACAGTGAGTAAACATTATGCTTGTGTTGGCATGGGAACTACTAACAGGATGTGCCTCTTACGTCACAAAACAGTTCCTGGGAATCGGAGTGAGAAGGAAGAGTTCCTGAGACTCCGTGACTCTGAGCGAGGATGAAGAGTTCCTGGGACTATAAAGAGAACAAACAGTTCCTGGGACTATAAAGAGGACAAACAGTTCCTGTACTCTCAGTGAGGATAAAAACTTCCCAAGACTTTGAAGAGGATGAACAGTTCCTCTGCACATGGATGAAGAGTTCCTGTACCTGGTACTGAGGGAATACAGCAGTTTATTTCCCACAGGCTGTGACTCGAGCCAGGATTTAAACAATAGCTTGTGTTTTGAGGTTGCAGATTTGGTGTTGGGCAACTTTAGAAACTCTGAAACAGATCTGGGTGAAACGTTCCTGCGGGTTCTGGCCGCGTGTAGATTTGGCGCTCACGGTTCCACGCCAGTGCTAAAGTTTTTGTGTAGTTTTTGGCATACGGTGCTCTTACTGTGATGAATATTTATAGGGTTTTGTGTACACACAGATCGGTGATGTCTCAGTGGTGGAATTAGAGCCGACAGCTGAGTTTGTACTTGAGCAGCTTGTGTATGGTTCGTGGTGATGGTGCTTCAGTGACGGTGCAGCGGTGGAGAGTTTTCTACCAAAAGAGTTTTCTTGAGTTAAACCAATCAGTGAGTGATTCACACTCCTCACTGCGATGGTGTGAACATGTGAAGGAGGACTGTTCCATTCCAGGTCACTCCGTTCATCTTACAGAAAGGCAATAATATAAGAAATAGATAGAAAGATGGAACCTATAAAGAATAACAGAAAGAAAAAAATGACAATAACAGGAAAAGAAAGAATACGAAAGAAAAAGAGAGAAAAGACATAACCAGTAAAATAATCAGAATAAAGAAAAAACGCTGAGAAACTGAGAGAAGGAAGAAAGGAGAGATGGGGAGAAGGAAGGAAAGAAGGAGGGAAGGAGAAAGGAAAGAAGAAGAGAAGGAAGGAAGTAGGGAAGGAAAGAAGGAGGAAGGAGAGAAGGAAGGAAGGAGAAAGGAAAGAAGAAGAGAAGGAGGGAGAGATGGGGAGGAAGGAGAGAAGGAAGGAAGTAGGAAGGAGGAAGGAGAGAAGTTTCCGGAGGGATAAGAGAGGAACTCTTGGGTTCTAGATTAGATATCTGATTAAATCCTGATAGAAAGGTTTGATCAGATTGTGAGGTCCAGATAGACACGCCTACATCTGCATCAACATCTGGATCAATAACAACTCCATTAAATCCATTAGATCCTGATGGGAAAATGTTTATTGGAAGTCGTTAGGCCGTTAGGAAGCATAGCAATTATTTCAGTGTTTGTTTTTAATCTAGCAGGAGGTTGGAGATGTATACACACGCACACACACACACACACACACACACACACACACACACACACACACACACACACACACACACACACACACACACACTTGTATTGGAGGAATTTCTCCCAGCATGTGTGACATTACAGTTTTGCACAATTGCTAAAGCGCATTCGTCAAATGCCAGTCCCTGTTTTCACAACGCTGTGTGAATTTCTCCACATCTGTGCTTCATCTGCTCATGGTGCACACACACACACACACACACAAAGATTTCCAGTGTCAAAGCCTATTTGTGCTAGTGCATAAGTACGAGTGTCGCCGGTGATGCGGTGAGTAAACCCTGGCGCTCAGTGCTGTCCGAACTTCAGCCGGGCGCCATTACTTTTTCACGAGTTCTTTTTTATTGTGTAAATCCTTGCATGCAGAAACAATCTGAGTTTTGTCCATGTGGATGTAATCACCATGACTTCGCCATCTCTGAACCCTCACACACACACACACACACACACACACACACACACAGTTTCACAGTACATTGATCATAAGAATATGTTGCCTACAGTTTGCTTCATGGGGGCGTGGCCTGTTCTGCTTTTCTACAATTATTTACAGTTGTTAACAAGCTCTCGCTTCGTACGTTGTTCTGAATAAACACTGATTCGTTTCATCACCAAAACGCTTCACACGTGACACGAAAATCAAACTGTACACGTCGAACAAAGAGAATTTATTCAAAACAAAACAAAAAAACCCTGAAAGAAACAGCACTAACAGTCTCCAGCACCGTGTTCTGATGATGTCATAAACATTTTCTTTTTTATTACCTTCACTGGAGGCGTTATGTTTTGATGAGGTTTGAAAAAAGTTTATTCATCCATTCATTTTCTAAGCTGCTTAATCCTAATTAGGGTCGTGGGGAGGCTGGCGCCCATCTGGGGTACACCCTCGCCAGGCTATCGCAGGGCAACACACACAACCATTCACACCCACACTCACACCTAGGCGCGATTTGGAGCTGCCAATTAGCCTACTGTGCATGTTTCTTGGCTGTGGGAAGAAACTGGAGTACCCAGAGGAAACCCACGTAAGCATGGGGACAACATGCAACCTCCACACAGAAACACCTGGAACTCAAACTCAGGACCTTCTTGCTGTGAAGTGGACGTGCTAACCACTGCACCACTGTGCCGCCCTACACAAAAAATTATTTATGGATTTTCATAAAGTTTGTAAGAGAGACGGAGCCTGGAATAAAGAAGACCATGTTAGAATTTGGAGATAATCTGGATCAGATTCTGGATCCAGGAAATTTTTTTAAAGGATTCTTTAACATTGTGGGATTGGACAGTTTTTTTGGAAGTGTGGTATTACAGCAGGCCCAGCAGGGGTGCTGGGTAGTTTCTAGGGAAGGGGGGAATTTGGGTGTTACTGGCTTGGTGGAGGTTTGCACTTTCTGAATGGCCTTGTTTTGTGTGTAATGGTAGATTTTTTTCTCCATGATTAAGAAACATGTCCTTCCTGTAGAAGATTGCGTGCCAGGTGTAAAAACATGCACCGAAATACATATATTTTTAAGTAACACGATGCTGATGAGCTAATCTGAAAATCACAACCCTCAAAATAAATAAATAAATACATAAATGTGTAAATAAAATACATTTAGTAACATACAGAGCGCGTAAGGGGACACAGAAGAAAAAAACCTCACCTATAAAGACATTGCAGCTTTGCTTGTCTGGCATCTTATTGCCTTTTTACGGTCTGCAGCATATGTATTACATCAGCCTCTGTCTTTCGAACTATGCTCAAAAGTTTGTGCCCCCTTTGACAGTTTAATCTAAAAACCCAAGAACATTTTTTATTCGAGGAATTTTTTGTATGCCTTAATCCTAATTAGTGTCGCAGGGAGGCTGGCTCTGGGTGAAGGCCTGGTACATCCTGAACAGCTCGCCAGACCATTGCGGGGCCGATTTTATCATTTTCTATTTAAAGTAGCAGGGTGTGCAAACTTCAGCTCTGTAAAAAGTGACCCTTTATATAGTGAGCGATTCGATTAATCTCGCTGAGAAATGAGGCAAGGAACCGGGGTTCTTTCAGGGTACTCCGTCATACTGACGCCGCTATGTGACATTTTGGAAGTGTTGGTTTAAGCGATAATAAATGGGCAGCTTTATTTCAGTGACGTGAATTGGTGGATTTGTGCTGGTTTGGAATCCAGGACGCTCGATTTATAATCACAGCATTTAGCAGGTGGTTTTAATTTGTAACCACTTACAGACCTTCTTTATAGTTTCCATTTCAGAAGAAGAAAAAGAGGCTTTTATTCATCACATATAAATACATATATTATATACATTATACACATTACATTCATTATATACATTATTCACATTACATACATTTGACGCTGTCCCCTTGGCTTCATCAAACCGGAACCTCCAGAACTCGGTGGAGGGACTACGTCTCTTGGCAGGTCTGGGAACGCCTCGGTGTCCCCCTGGAAGGGCTGGAGGAACTGGCTTGGGAGAGGGACGTCTAGACCACACTGCTTAGGCTGCTGCCCCGTGACCCGACCCCGGATCCAGCCGAAGAAGATGATGATGATGATGATGATGATGATAATGACAAACTTTATACATATTGTACACATTATATACATTATATATTATATATATCATATCATATAGATGGCACAGTGGCAAAGTGGTTAGCATGTCCACCTCACAGCAAGTGTGGAGTTTGCATGTTCTCTCTGTGTTTGCATGGGTTTCCTCCAGGTACTCCAGTTTCCTCCCACAGTCCCAAAACATAAACATTAGGCTAATTGGCTGTTCCAAATCGCCCCTAGGTGTGTGAGTGTGAGTGTGAATGGTTGTGTGTGTCGCCCTGCACTGGACTGGCGAGCTGTTCAGGGTGTACTCCGCCCTCGCCCAGAGTTGGCTGAGATGGGCGCCAGCCTCCCCGCGACCCTAATTAGGATTAGGTGGTTCAGAAAATGAATGAATGAATAAACTTTACATTGGAGTGAAATTCTTCTCGTCAGTGATGATACCGCAGCAGGGAGGGTTCAGAGCCTCACTCAGGAGTGTAACAGCGGCAGCACGAACCCCTGATTCCGCGTTCTGATTCAGTGAAAGCAGATTTATTCTCGTGTCAAATCTAAATTGAATCACTCTCACAGTGTTTAGAAAGAAATTCAGTGTAAAAAAAAGCCTGTGTGATTAATATTAAAAACACACTATTACCGCAAGTGTGGAGTCTGCATATTTTCCCCGTGCTTGTGGGTTTCCTCCAGGTACTCTGGTTTCCTCCCACAGTCCAAGTACATGCACATTAGGATAAATGGCTGTTCCGAATTGCCCCTAGGGGTGAGTGTGAACTGACATTGGTAGCTGAAGTATGTGCCTCTGTGTGTGTGTGTGTGTGTGTGTGTGTGTGTGTGGGTGTTGGCCCTGTAATGGATGATGGAATTGTTTGGGGTGTACCCCTCCTTCACCCAGAGTCGGCTGAGATAACCTCCACCCTACCCGCGACCTGAATAGGATTAAACAGTTAGGAAAATAAATGAATTAATGAATTGGACTCTTGTAAATGGACTCTTCTCTCTGTTGCAGATCAGGGAAAAGTTTCAGTTCCTTGAAAGCAAACAGTGAGCGAATGAGGAGGAGCTTCTTCCCGCAGGTTCCCCATTTTTAGAGGGGTGTAAAAATGCACATGCCTCGTCCATGACATGCAATGCCTGCCACCCGTCTCTTTTTGAACTGCTGTGCATGCGTACTTGGGGCCAGACTAACACCCTCAGAGGGAAAGCGCTATCCGCCCCCTCGGACGAATGAGCTCACAGACGCCCATGACTGACTGTTGATTGCTGTGAGTGACGGGGAAGTGAGCGTATGCCATTCCTCCCTCCCGTGAGAGCTCAGCCAATTAGCTCCCATGGACTCCCGCTCACGGATGACTGTAGCATCAACCCAGATTAGAACTTGCGATCTCCAGGTTGATAGTCGCGCACCTGGTCGATGTGCCACTCGGGAGCCCTAGTGCGTAATAAATTTCATTGTTTTTTTATTTTTTAAATGAACTGAAAAGCTGGATTTGTTTGTTGAGTGAATATAAACTACTGAGAGCATCTATTTGTTTAGACTACATGTAAATATGTTTGGATATTTTCATCAAATAAAAAACTTCTTTCTGTTTGCGTGGAGGAAATTGGAGACATGCATCTGGTTAGAGTTTTTATTTTTATTATTTAATTTTATTGAGGGTATTTTGAAGGTAATTAATAGTTGTTTATGAAACGTTGCTGTCCCTGCTTCGTCCTCTCGTCTTGTTGTATTAGGCCTCTGATTTATGCTGCTCTTTCACTCGTCCAAAAATGTGTCGTAACTTTATAAAGCTTTAAAATCTCATTTAGTTTTATAGCAGATCTGAACAAGCATGCTCCCCGAGCTCGCTCTCTCTCTGTGTGTGTGTGTGTGTGTGTGTGTGTGTATAGAGTTGCATGGAAAAGTTTGTGCACCCTTGGCCAGATGTTTTTGAAATGAAGAGACGCAATGAAACACAACCACTGCCACAAATATAAATAAATAAATAAATAAATATATTTTGAAATCTTTTATAGAAAAAAATGGACTTGCGGATGTGTAAAAGTTTTCACACTTCACTACTCAGTACCTTCTTTTCATATTTAAAGGCGAACAAAGCACTCAGTAATACTCAGATACTGTTTTAGTATTATTTGTGTCAAACTCACTAAAGACCTTCATTTAAAAGTTTTGAGACGACGCTTGAGCATGGGTGTGGCCATGCTCTGTTAAACCGCATAGCTGTTAGCGGTGTAGCACACACTCAACTCTGTGCCTTGTTTATATTACTTACTAATTGTTCAACTGATTGGGTGGGCAGTGGTGGCTCAATGGTTAGGGCAATGGGTTACTGATCGGAAAGTCGGGGGTTCAATCCCACTACCTACTGCTGTTGGGCCTCGAGCAAGGCCCTTAACGCTCAATTGCTCAGTTGTATAAAAATGGTAGTCGTAAGTCGCTCTGGATAAGAGCGTCTGCCAAATGCTGTAAATGTTAATTGAAGGGGTATCATGGATTTTTATTATTAATAATTTATTGTTTGAATAAATTGTGTATAAGGGTGTACATAAGTGCACTTGCCACCAGGATACCCTAGGCCGCAGTTCAATGATCGACTTTGTAGTTGTGTCATTGGACTTGCGGCTGCATGTTCTGGACTCTCGGGTGAAGGGAGGAGCTAGGCTGTCAACGGATCACGAGCTGGTGGTGAGCTGGCTCCTATGGCGGGGGAGGCCACTCTCCAGACCTGGGAGACCCAAGCTTGTAATCAGGGTCTCCTGGGAATGTTTGGTGGAGTCTCCTGCCAGAAGGGCCTTCAACTCCCACCTCAGGCAGAACTACAACCACATCCCAATGGAGGCCCGGGGACATAGAGTCCAAATGGGCCATGTTCCTTGTCTCGATTATTGAGGCGGCGGGTCAGAGATGTGGCTGGAAGGTCATGTGGGCAACCCCCGAACCAGGTGGTGGACACCTGCAGTGAGGGGGGCCGTCAAGCTGAAGAAGGAGGCCTATCGGGTAATTTGGCCTGTGGGACTCCCGAGACAGCAGACGGGTACCAACAGGCCAAATGTGCTCAGGCCTTACTGTCGCCGATTCAAAATTTTGCTAGGTCACCAGCTTGCATGCAAAAACATCGCTTGGTCATCGAGGGCCGTACCTCTGGATTGGCAAACCGGGGTGGTAGTTCTTATTAAAAAAGGGGATCGGAGGGATTGTGAAATCGTGAAATAATAATCCTCAGCCTACCCGGGAAAGTCTGTTCAGGAGTACTGGAGAGGAGGATCCAGCCGATGGATACAGGATCCCGGAGGGGGCACGGGAGTTTGCCCAACCTGTCCACATGTGCTTTGTGTACTTGAAGAATGCTTTCGACCATATTCCTCGGGCTATCTTGTGGGGGGTGCTCTGGGAATATGGAATATCGGACCCGTTGCTACGGGCCGTTCGGTCTCTGTATTGCCAAAGACAGAGCTTGGTCCGCATTGGTAACAACATGTCAAATTCATTTTCTGGGGGGAGATTGGACTCTGCCAAGGCTGTCCTTTATCACCAGTTCTGTTCATGATATTTATGGGTATAATTTCTAGGTGCAGCCGAGGCGTTGGGGGGTTCTGGTTTGGTGGCCATAGGATCTCGTCTCTGCTTTTTGCGGATGACGATGTTCTTTTGGCTTCAATGAGCCGGGACCTTCAGCTCTTGCTGGAGCGATTCGCAGCTGAGTGTGAAGTGGCTGGGATGAGAATCAGCACCTCCAAGTCCGAGGCCATGGTTCTCAGCCAGAAGAGGGTGGAATACACCCTCTGGGTCTGGAATAAGGTCCTGCCCCAAGTGGAGGAGTTCAAGTATCTCGGGGTCTTGTTCACGAGTGAGGGAAGGATGGAACGGGAGAT
>JAQMYF010000015.1:1107867-1125772 GCA_030014195.1 Neosilurus mollespiculum
ACACCGTCATGTTAGTCATCAACACCGTCATGTTAGTCATCACCACCGTCATGTTAGTCATCACCACCGTCATGTTAGTCATCACCACCGTCATGTAAGTCATCACCAGAGTCATGTTAATCATCAACACCGTCATGTTAGTCATCAACACCGTCATGTTAGTCATCACCACCGTCATGTTAGTCATCACCACCGTCATGTTAATCATCACCACCGTCATGTTAGTCATCACCACCGTCATGTTAGTCATCACCACCGTCATGTTAGTCATCACCACCGTCATGGCTTCTTACAGACATCATCACTGCCACCGCCAGCATCATCTTTATCATCCTATTTACACATGAGCACAATAGAACTTATACACTAGTGGTTAGAAGCGGTACTGGTGCATCATGGGAGGCAGGATGTCATGCATTGCGTGATGTTATCTTTGATGTTTGGTCTTTTTAACTTAACAGTGAATGTATAAATCTGAGTCCGAGTTGATGAGTCAGAGGCGTACCGAATTGTTTTGAGTCAGTTGTACTGATATTTAGTTTCAGATGCAGGAGTGGGATCCAGTCACGCTGTATTTAACACACAGATGGAAAAGTGAAGTTAGGATTGTTGAGAAAGCGTTTCAGTGATGCGTGGGCGATCTGCTCTCAACAGCCTCGCGCTCACGTTACCACTAAAGCAAACAAGTGCGCAGTGAGAAACTCCAGCTCTGATCCTTCGTGAATACGAGACCTTAGGCTGTGGAATTAGATGACACAGCAGGGCCTCGTTATCCGTTTCGATTTCCCTCGACAGAACAGCAGTGGAATTTCTAAAGTCTTTTCTGGTTTAGCTCTATGAAAATGTCCGAGTCAGCACTTACGGTACTACAATTGGGAGGTTGTACGGTCAAATCCCAGCAGGTACAGAGCCGCTGTGTGGACATATAAAAATAAATACGGTAAATACTGAACTGAGTGATCAGTGGAGGCGGAGACACATAAGGGTGAGAAGTTGGGGCCGCTGTAGGGTGACTTGTTAGGGCCGCAGGGAGGCTGGAGCCTATCTCAGCCAACGCTGGGCGAAGGCGGGGTACACCCTGAACAGCTTTGCCAGTCCATCACAAAACAAACACACACAACTATTCACACTCACATCTAAGGGCAATTTGGAACAGCTAATGTGCATGTGCATGTCTTTGGACTGTGGGAGGAAACCGGAGTACCCAGAATAAACCCACGTGAGCACAAAGCGAAATCAACACAGAAACACCCTCACTGAACCCAGGACAAGAAACCTGGAGCTTCTTGCTGTGAAGTAGGCATGCTAACCACTGCGCGTCCATTCCCGCCTAGACAGAACAGTTGAGTGTATAAAAACTGTAGGCTGATGTTTCTCATTTATTGGTTCATTCATTTTCTGAAGCGCTTAATTCTAATTAGGGTTGCGGGGAGGCTGGCGCCCATCTCAGCCGACTCTGGGCGAGGGCAGAGTACACCCTGAACAGCTCGCCAGGCCATCGCAGGCTGGTTTCTAATCAATGCTAATAGAAGATTATAGCATTTCACATTGCACTGCATGAATGAAGAGAGCGGTTTGGTTCCACTCTTTGGTTCTACTGTGGCTTGTATTCGAATCTTTTCCTGACTGAAAATCTTTTAGTAGAAATGTTTCTGTACATCACAGACACGCAGTTCGTACTGAGCAGACACCTTTTCTCTGTTTGTGAAAATCGGGCAGCCCTCTTCTCCCCTCCCCTGTCCTGTTCTCTGTTCGTCCCCTGAGTATGGGGCAGAGTGGAATCCGCCCCAGTGGGCTTCTGTTCAATAAGCCACTGTTCTTGCAGTTCCTGTTTTTCACCACTAGATGCAGTAATAACGTTGGAACATGATCACAACCGCTAGAAAGAAGATCAACAAAGCGGATTCTATCTATCGAATATAGAGTCGGATTATCTGTCTCACTCCATCTCTCTCTCTCTCTCTCTCGCTCGACTCTATCTGTTTTTATCTGCCTCTCTTCTTTTTTCTCTTGCCCTGTCCCCCTCTTTCTATCTCCATCTTTGTCCATCTCTCTCTCTCACTCGCTTTTTCTCTCGCTCTTTTTTGTCTTCTCTCTCTTTCTCATTCTGTCTTTTCCTCTCTATTTCTGCCTCTCTCTTTCTCTTGCTCTGTCTACTTTTTTATTCTTTCTTTCTCTTGCCATATTTATTTCCCTCACCATTTCTCTCTGTCTATTTCTCTTTCTCTGTCTCCCTTTCTTTCTCTCTCTATCTTTGTCCATCTCTCTCTCTCTGTCTCTCTCTCTCTCCATCTCTCTCTCTCTCTCCATCTCTCTCTCTCTCTCTCTTCCTCTCCTCATGTTCCCTGAAGGAATAGATAATTAATGCCGTGTCCACTCCCTCTCTTTTCCTGTATAATGAGCCGTTAGAGACGCTCAGATGAGACGATGGAGTGGTGGACTTTATGTCCCGTCTCTCATCAGAGTCAGAACTTCAGTGGTAAACAGATACAGTGACTCAGGCGCTCGTCCTCTCGGTCCCTTTTTCCTCGTGCGGGCGTGTGTAAGGATCATGTGATGGTTTGAAACCCCCGGTATGCTTCCTAGCATGAAGGTTAGCAGCATTATTGTCCATCATGTCGTATGTGTGGCGGCACTGTGGTGTAGTGGTTAGCAGGTCCACCTCACAGCAAGAAGGTCCTGGGTTTGAGTCCAAGGCTCGGCAAGGGTGTTTCTGAGTGGAGTTTATATGTTCTTCCCCTGCTTGTGTGGGTTTTTTCTGGGTAATCTGGTTTTCTTCCAAAGTCTAATGACATGCAGAATAGGCTAATTGGCTGTTCCAGATTGCCCCTAGGTGTGAGCGTAAATGGTTGTGTTTGTGTGTTGGCCCTGTGATGGATTGGTAGGTATTCAATGTGTACCCCTCCTTCACCCAGAGATGGCTGAGATAGGCTCCAGCCTACCTCCGACCCTAATGGGATTAAGGTTCGGCGAATAAATGAACAAACGTCATATCTGCAGCTGATGAGTTTGAGGTCTCGGAAACAGATGGAATGTTCTGGGAAATTTTTGGGGAAAATTTTCCGTCAATTTTTTTTCCCCTCGCATCTGGACATCAGGTTTGTTCACATCGCGGCGTGTTAACGATGTTCCGCCGTTTTTACATTTCAGGAGAAAAACCAAGAGATGATGAAATAAACAAGAATTGAAAAGAAAAACAAAAGAAAGAACGCAGGAATTTCTCGGCTCATTTCCAAACGAGTGATAAAACAGGAACAGCGGCAGTAGGGCCAGATTTCGGGACGTTAATTGAAATTAGGCTGGCGATTTGCAGCACATGAAGCTGGCTGTTAAAAGCGCTGACGATCTGGATGTGGAAACGATACGTGTAAACTATGTAATGGGAATGTTTTCAGGGCAGGCTGGTTTTCATTTAGGGCCCTGACGAAGCGCATGAGGAAACCTGTCTCTCCTTAGCTGTCTCGCTGAATCATATGGATATAATTTCATCCATTTGCGCCGCTCTGCTCTGCTACTCGCTCCGGGGCATTTGGAACACGACCGATTGAAGTCACATGTTTCTCTCGGGTCCGGTTTTCTGTGAAAATTCCTCGCGCTTGTCACTCAGCAGCAGGAATGTAGGGTTCATTTTTAATGGCGGTTATACGGCGCTCTGATCTGCGAGACGTACTACACCACGCTCCGTGTCAGGCCACAACGAAATTCAGCGTCGCGGAAAAACGTCACAAACCGGCAAGGAACTCGTTAGAAGTCTGTTCGCACTTCGGCTTCAAATAATTACCCGTAATAACGGATTTAAGGTTCCTTACAGCCCGAGGGTTTCAGCAGGCTTCACATGAACCTCCAGAAGGTTCTCAGAGTAATGGGAACTGTATGGGTACTCTTGCCCTGTCTGTCCCAAATCACTACAGTTCACACATATCCTTAGTCATCGGCACTAGGTTTAAAATTTTACTTTACTTACAACAAAGGATCACCACTGGGTTCTAATGGGTTCCTTCTCTCTTGAGGAACCCGTAAACGTTCTTTGGAGCAACTGAGTCTCTCAAAGTTTAGAACACTGAGATCATTCTTTACTTCTTTTGTGTCTGAGGAACATTTTAAGGTTCTCTGTAGAGTGTTTCAGAGGGGTCTTTAGGTAGGTAGAACCCTTAAGTCACCAAAGAACCCTTAAAGAGTCCTGTTTAAATCACATGCTGCCCTCAACGCAGGGCTTTTCTTCCACTCTGTCCACACTGAGCACATCAGGACATCTCTGAACCGGTCGTGTCTCATTTCCGCTGTATGACTCGCTGCCTTTACCGCCGTTAATCAGCCCCGACCTGACTGTCACTGTGAATGTTTACCGAAAGCCGTGAGGGCTGACCGCGCAGGGAACGGCGCCAAGTATGCCTCGCTCTCGTCCACTTGGATGGGTCATCGGCGTCCTCGTTGCCTTCTTGGGCTTTCAGAACACAGACAGAAGATAAACACGCCAAGGGATCTTTACTGTGATTAACGCTTGATAAATGTTTTTTAAAAACACTACAGCGGTTGGCGAAATCTCAGACAGCTCCCTACTGGACATCTAAGGCACTATGTAGGGTGTACAAGACTATATTTTATACTCTGGACGTTAGCTCGAGACATTATTTCATAGCACTAAATGTCAGCTGGATGGCTACGTGTGGTTCAGGTCCAATCTCCCTACATACTGAAGGTACACTACTTTAGGGCATGACGCAGTGCTCCCTATTTAGTGCACTAGAGTTCAGTCGGGTGCCATTTTTAGCTCTCACCTGTCAGTGAACTATAGAAATGGGTTTCCTCTGACACCACGTCTGGACCGCTGTGGCCCATTCTGTGTTTCAGAAAATTATAGAGTGCACATATAAAAAGGGTAGCAATGTGAAAGCTAAATTGTAGTGTTCACTATGTAGTGCACTAGATGTTAATTTGTTGTTAACATCAATCCATCCTACATAGGTACACTACATCGAACCTGAGCCAATATTATTGGCTCCTTCATGCTATGTAACACGCTAAGTGTCCAATTTTATAAATATAATCGATTAAATATAGAGAGTCACCAGCCATTGATTTATGTAGTGCACTTCTATACAGTAGGGAACAGAACCTAGTGCACAGATTAAAATATACAATTTAATATTTGGGAAACCCATTACAACTCCCTAAACAAGATAAAAAAATACACTAATACCGCCCAGGATGATAGTATCGGGGTTAAGGCTAATGATTTAGCCAGCTAGCATGATAAAAAATGTACAAACAAATGTCTTAAACGTTATTCAGATGTTTTGATAAACTATGAAAATATGAATCATAAATACACTTAGCATGAAATGCTAATTCCACTTTAACAAGATTCTGCCATATGCCTCAGAAATGCTTAGTCTTATCACAACCAGAGTTATTTATATAATTATAATACATCATGATTATAACACTGCATTTATTAAACGTCGCAGGTGTAAATAATTTGATAGATCTCTAATAATTAGCATAAATGAAGCTAGAAGGAAATTATTAGCAGGCTAATGGCTGGCTAGAGCATTAGCATTAACATTAGCTAAGATAACAAGCTAATGTTAACATGATACTTTTTACATAGCTGATGTTGCAGTATGTTATAATAAAAAAAGGTGATTCATGCTAAGTGCTACGTCGAGCTGAGGAAGATAGAAGGAAAGCTTATGCTGATGTCACAAGATCAGTGATCAAGCTCCGCCCCTTGAAACAGAGACACCTATCACTCAAAAGGTGTGTGTTTGTGTGCGCGCGCTCTACAATTTTTAGATTAAGCGTAAGGCTTTGTGAGGTATGTTTAGTTTCCCACAATGCAAAGGTGTTCAGTTTGATTGGTTGCCATGAGCACGTATCAGTGCATGTGTGTGTTTCTTTTTTCCTACATTCTAGCTGAGTTTGTTTGTTGCTATAGTGCTACAGCTATACAGCTAGCCTTTGTCACATGCTACTGTTTCACAGTTGCCTAGCAACAGCATTCCCATAACAACGACCACTTAAGTCTGTATCGTATGTGTTAATGTCATCGATACAAACACTAACAAGACGTGCACCCGAGAACATCGAAGAACCTCCACTCACTCACACACCTAGGCGAGGTCACGTAATCTGTTGAGTGTGTGTGTGTGTGTGTGTGTGTGTGTGTGTGTGTGTGTGTGTATAGGGTTTCGGTGTGTATTGAATGGCTGTGTCTCAATAGCGAGTGAGTGGATGAGAAATAGAGAGCTCTCGCTCCTTCAGTGAAAATGGAGCCGTGCTGCTGCGTTCTGATTGGTGCATCAAAGGGACAAGGGGGCGGAGCTCAGGGATAGAGTGTCCACTAAGTGATTGGACAGGAAGCACCTAATACACGGCATTGTATATGTTCTAAGGAGATACTGTGTGTGTGTGTGTGTGTGTGTGTGTGTGTGTGTTGATATCCAGCTGACTTGCTTACTTTATGTCCCATTACAGAGATGAAGTGGAGATATGTTACACACACACACACACACATATAGGTTAAATGTTTACAATATCAAGGTCGTGAACAAACAGAGACAGGCCTGTTGTGTGTGTGTGTGTGTGTGTGTGTGTGTGTGTGTGTAAAATGGGTTAATAAAACTGTTAAGAACACAAACACACTCTCTCTCTCTCGCCCTCGCTCTCTCTGTCTGGATATCTTTGTTTTTTGTGTTTATCTCTCTCTCTCTCTCTCTCTCTCTCTCTCTCTCTCTCTCTCTCTCTCTCTGCAGTTTGAGGGCTGTAATAAAGCGTTCTCTCGCTTGGAGAACCTCAAGATCCACTTGCGTAGTCACACAGGTGAGAAGCCGTACCTGTGTCAGCACCCCGGCTGTCAGAAGGCCTTCAGCAACTCCAGCGACCGAGCCAAGCACCAACGCACACACCTCGACACTGTAAGCTGTGTGTGTGTATATGTGTGTTTGTGTGTATTCCTTCATGACCTCATAGAGTCCACACTACAGTTACAGTGTGAGGGATGAATGGAAGCGAGAAGGTTCATTAGTCAGGAGTTTTTTGCTGTTGATGAGACGGAGCTCATGGACTTGACTGATTAGCCGTAGCGGCGTGCAGTAGCTAACAGAGATTTTTCTCTGAGCTCTCTCTCTCTCTCTCTCTCTCTCTCTCTCTCTCGCTCACTCGCTCTTGCTCTGTGTCCTATGTGCCGTATCTACTGCTAACGGTGCGTGCACTGTAACGGTGTGTGTCGTCGGTTCCTCCTCGTTCCACATGGAGCACGTCATTAAAGTTTTCTTAAATTTGTGCCAAATCAATAACTTTCATCGGCTTGAATCCTTGAATTATGACTGGAATTATTTGACGACTGGACGTGTTCATGTTCTTATCTTTGCTGTTTCCTGTATACACTTGAAACTTCTATAACACACTCCTTCGACTCCACCCTGAAACCTGTTACATATCCTCATTTTAAGGTATTTGTGACTTCAGTGTTCTGTTGTTTTTATTTTAACAGAAATCCGGTGCGTTAACTCGGAGTGATATCCCCTGAGTCTGAGGTGGATATCTGTTATAGTATAAACCTCACAGGAACATAAGAAACGTGAACTAAAACATTTCATCATTTACTTTTCCATTTTGAAAGTGTGACAGGGGTCACGCTTGCTCCATTGCTGCATCTTTTGAAACTCTTGTAGGTTTTGCATGAAGTGATTTTTTTCCTGCATATTTTTTTCGTTGTATACTTTACAATTTGTGATTCGTGACAAAGCATAAGGTTTTTGTCTGCTATTTTAATTGAAGTATTTCATTCATTCAAGAGATTTTCTTGTTTCTGATTGGTGGAAAGCCATAAAATAATTATGGTACGACGTCTAAGCCATCGGATAAGTTAAATTATTATTGCATGATTGGCACGCACCAATGTTCCTCCCCGTAAATGTCATACAAGATAGATGCCTGCAGAGCCCTGCAGCAGACTGCGTAAGCGCTGAGGTCCTGAGCTGTACTTTAAAATAAAGGTCATTTTAGTTTCCTAATATTTATGCTGTTGTAAGCATTGAGATAGAGATAGACGACTGCAACAGCATGAATATCAATATAATTAAATACTTTAAATCTATATTTTGTTGTTTTTCGTGTCTAGGATGAATCGGAAATGGCTGTATTTGTAAGTCATGCTAACCTCAAAGAGCTCACTAGCTAGCAGCATAGTAACATAACTGTGTACTGTGAAGAAAAAGACACATTCAAATACTTAAATTTTTTCTTTAATTTAAGTTTTATTTACCAACTGCGAGTACATACAGCTAGCATGACCTTGCTCCACCTAGAGGCAAGGATAATTATCACGTATCCCACACTGTCTACTTTGAAAATATTTTCAATAAATTGTAAAATAATGATTGAATTCGGTCTCGACCATTGACCTATGCAAATAAAACCATTTTAGACTAATAATTGTCTATATGATACTAATAATACTGCACCTCATTCCATAATTGCTTATTGTCATAAGGTTTAATAATGTTCATTTAGTTCAATCACCAAGATAGTGATCCAATCAGATGGCACCATTTTTGTCTAGTATAAATAAAATAACAATTTACGATTAATGATAGCTGCTATGCAGAGCACTGACACTGACCATGACCTGGAAACCTCCCATAAATATATCTTTGTAGAAAATATATTTAGAGAATTTTTTATGCATGAAAAATGTTAAACTTACTAAACTCTCTTTCTTCTTTTTCCTCTTCTCTCGTTTCTTTCTGTAACTTCTCAGATGAAAGGTATGTTTACTCCGTTTCCTTTTCCCACCTCATTCAGAATTTCTTCTAATGAATAAATCGAGTTATGGCTCATGATTAAGACGTGATGTTGTGTTTCTGTTGCTCCGTCTGGTAATTGTTTATGATTTGTGATTAAAATGTTACTGGAATCTCATGATGTTTGGAGTTAAGCCTCTGAATATTGTACATTTCTCATGTTTTTGATTTGTTTTATTCGATGTGTAACATGTATTAATTTGATAGTTGTTGTTGTGTTTTAGAAGCCGTACGCATGTCAGATCCCCGGCTGTACGAAGCGCTACACGGATCCCAGCTCCCTCCGCAAACACGTCAAAATCCACTCAGCTAAAGAGCAGCAGGTGCGTAGGAAGGTAAGAGATGAAGGAAAGAATGTTAGCGTTCAACTCGTGATAAAATCTGCCCGGGTAATTAAATCTAGTTATTAGTTCATGTAAATAGTTGGCATTTGATTACTGATGTTTTTAAACTCAAAATAATATTAATATTAAAATATGTGTGGGAGAGATGAGTGACATGTCTCCTCCCTTCCTTCCTGTCAGATGTGCCCAGCCCACTTTACATCAGACAGACAGATAAATTAATTATTGCTTCATCAATGCTTCGTTAGTACTTAATTAGTGCTTCAATAGTGCTTCATAAGGGCTTCATTAGTACTTTATTATTGCTTCAATAGTGCTTCATAAGGGCTTCATTAGTACTTAATTAGTGCTTCAATAGTGCTTCATAAGGGCTTCATTAGTACTTTATTAGTGCTTCAATAGTGCTTCATAAGGGCTTCATTAGTACTTCTTGGTGCTTCATTAGTGCTTCATTAGTTCTTCATTAGTGCTTCATTAGTGCTTCATCAGTACTTTATTTGTGCTTCATTAGTGCGTCATTAGATCTTCATCAGTACTTTATTAGTGCTTCATTAGTGCTTCATCAGGGATTTGTTTGTGTTTGGTTATTGCTTAATTAGTGCTTCATCAGTACAGTGTTAATTCTTTGATAGTGCTTTATTAATGCTTTGTTAAGGCTTCATCAATTATTTGTTAGTACCCTGTTATTGCTTTATTAGTGCTTCGTCAGTGCTTCAGCAGTGGTAGCTCGGTGCTTAAGGTTTTAAGTTTTTGTTCAGATGGTCAGAGGTTCTAATCCCAGTATCATCAACATGCCTCTTTCGGGCCCTTGAGTGAGGCCCTTAACCCTCAACTGCTCAGTTGTGTAAGTGAGATAAAATGTAATATAAGAGAGTCTGCAAAATACCATAAGTGTCGTTAGTCCTTCGTTAGCGATTCGTTAATGCTTTGTTAATGATTTATTAGTGCTTGATTAGTACATTGGTGGTGTTTTATTAGTGTTTGGTTAGCGCTTCATTAGAGCGTGATCGTTTTCAGTAGGAGTTCTTCGCGGTTAATCGCCTTTCTTCAGCGCAGATGCTTTTTATTTAGACTTGTTTTTAAAAATCATTTCCTCCACCTTAGATCAATGACAACTGTTTTTAAGGTACATGCACATACACACACACACACACACACACAAACTGTATTGTGCGTTCTCATTAAAGCGCATCAGCGAGCACAGAAAGGCCTCATTGTTGTGCGTAGCTAAGTGGCGTCCGGATGATGCCGTTCCCTTCTCCTGTTAAGTGGCGCAAAGCGGAAACACATGTGAGCGCGAGCCGTTGCTAATAAACCTCGCTGTGCAGAGACCCAGAAACCGCTGGCCAGATGTGGTGCACAAGATGTCAAACAAACCCTCCTAGCCCATCGATCGGCAGATCACACGCCACTGTTTCGATAACAGATGAGTCGCAGCACCGCAGCCGGGATGGAGAAGCTGATGCGCGGGTTTCTCCAACGCCTGGGGTGGTTCCAGGTTTAGTTTTGTGTTGTTTAATATTTTCATATTTATTCAGCAATCAGCATTTTTATTTTAAACCACTCAAGGTCCGCATCTCACCTCGTTTAAAACGTATCCAGATTTCAGTGGAAACAAGTTAAACCATGTGAAACTACAAGGACGCTCACAACTGGGTGAAAAGACACGGAGGCTTGAAACTATTGCCATGTGTCACTCAGGGACTCCGTTGCGTTTGCGTAATGGGTGATAAATACCGCGTGTCACGCTAGCGCTGGAGAATGCTTACAAGCAGAGTGGCTTTTATGTAACTGTGGGCTGCGTTCCAGCGCTGTTTCTGTTTCTAACACACCCTCGAGAAAACCTCCTCTCCAGTTCCACTCGCTTTAATCCCTCGTCCTGCTGACTGCTTCAGAGAACGGGAATTATTAGGTTATTGGAAACAAATCAAGTTATCCGAACAACATTAGCATCTGAAGCTAACAAGGAGGGGCGTTCAGTAGTTTCGGATTCGAAGAACCTGAAGTAACCCCTTGTTATTAATTAAAAAAAAAAAACCCTCTCTAATTTTCCTACATCCTAGGGTCACAGGGAGGCTGGAGCCTATCACAGCCGACTCTGGATGAAGGGCAGGGTACACCCTGAACAGCTTTTCAGTCAATCTCTGTGCAAACACACAGACAACCATTCAAACTCACACTCACACCTGGGGGCAATCTGGAACAGCCATTTAGCATAATGTACATGTTTTTGGACTGTGGGAGGAAACCGGAGTAACCAGAGGAAACCCATGCAAGCACAGGGAGAACATGCAAACTCCACACAGAAACACCGTCGTCAAGCCTTGGACTCGTACCCAGGACCTTGTTGTGAGGCGGACTTGCTAACCACTACGCCACCATGCACCCCCTTATTGTTATTTCTATAAATAAATAAATGAATACGCTCTGTGTTCATCAGTCATGGACAACCAGAGCCGTGCGGGTTGATGTAGCACTTATGAGCTTGAACTTCTTTCTGAGATTAGATCTAAAAGTGGTACTGCCTGCAAAATCCTGGATGCCCGGAGCAGGGTCGTATTAGATTCCTGGATACCTGGTGCTATAAGATTAAATGCACATTTTTAATAAGATGTACAAAAATGATTTCTATGATTATGTGAAGAGAAATGATGTATAATGTTATTATCGGTCAGCCATAACATTAAAACCACCTACAAAACATCTAGTCTGTGGTATCTGGCACCAAGTTCCCAGCACATCCTGTTGTTTCTGTCAGTTGAAGGTGGTGTCCCCATGGTTCGGACTTGTTTTTCCAGCACTTCCCACAGATGGGGAATTTTGGAGGACAATCGTAGCAACGGGCAAGACTTCACTCCTCAAGTGAGGTTTTGGTGCCGTCAGTCTGCTACATAAACATTGGTGAAAGGATGTGAAAGTCCACACAGAACCAAACCGGAGATCCTGGAGCGGTTCAGCGACACTGCTGCCCGCAGTAATGTAGTGTCAATATATTATAGGAGTGAATCTTCTCCCGTTCTGTCGCCGTGCTGATGTCAGATCTTTCACTTCTCTTTGTTCGTGTTCTCAATATCCATCATCCTTATTTTTCATCGCTCTGTGATTGACAGCTGAGGACATGTCCCCATCTGGAACCAGACGCCCTGAGCGAATGTCTGCATCTACAGGGTCCCACCCCCTCACAGCACTGCCCCGCCTCTTCTCAGCACTGCCACGCCCCACCTCAGCACCCCGTTAACGGGAAGGAAGGACACTCGACTGCACTGGGGCAGGACATATTTACAGGTACACACCCTAAGTTATAACTTCTTAATGAACATCATGTTTTACTTTTAATCATTACAGAACGTCAACAGAACGAACCCGGTTAACCTAAAACTAGCGCTAATTATGCAGCGTGTCTGAGACTTTATTTATTTTTGTTTCCCTGTGTCTGTTCACTTCGATTCAGTCAGTTCAGTTCTATAAACTCTTAATGTTCATGATGGTTTCATGACTGTATTTAAATTTGGCGACCAGAAGTTACAGCAAGAAAATGCTTGTGTGAAGTGAAAACGCGCTGTGCGAATTTTGAGACAAATGAAACGCCATACTCGATCTATTCATAATTAAACTTACTTAGGGTAACTAAATAAAATACAACTGCACAAACAATTTTATACCTCTCTGTGTCATATTCACTCCAAACATAGCTCACAATTATTGGCTGGTCAGCTGCTGAGCTGGTGTACTGTATCTGGCTAGCGTTTAGCATAGTTTCTGCACTAGTTATTAAGACACAAATTACAAAGATGTCATGGAGCTCAATGCTTACATCCAAGTTTTTAATGGACTAAAAGTCACCTTGACACCATTTTACACTCCTGTTGGCCTCGTCTGGCCCATGGGTAACCGCCGGGACAAATTCCTTGGGCATCTCTCTTCGAAGTAGCGTTGGGGAGGCACGATAAAGCCCCAGAAATGCTCGACCTAGCTCGCCCAGATTTGGCTCAATAGTGGGTCACTGTGAGGTCAAAGGTCATTCATTCATTCATTTTCTGAACCGCTTAATCCTAACGAGGGTCGCTGGGAGGCTGGCGCCCATCTCAGCCGACTCTGGTCTGGGGCAGAGTAAAGCCTGGACAGCTCACCAGGCCATCGCAGTATTATTTTCGTATATTTCGTATTACTTTTTCATTGATGTCGATGGATAACAACTCGAAGCGATGTGTTCTGGAGGTGTAGAGTTTGGCGCAGCAGGAGGCTCAGTCCTGTGTGAGGAACCTGGATGGTGCTATCGCGCACATGGACTCACTGAAGTGAGAGAAGCGCCCGGGGGTTGAACGTAGAGTCATCCGTGCAATTTACAACACAAGTGGCGTTTTCTTAAACAGCGCTCAAAGCTGAACTCGCTGAATCAGTTTCACTTCTGTTTAAAAAGACTTTGGCTTGGACTCTTTCATTGTTTCTCTCAGTTCAAAGAGGACATCTTACTCCATCAGTGTGCAAATTTCTCTTGCTCCGAGCAGCTACATCCTTTTTATCCCGCTGTTTGTTCTCCTCTGGTGTTTTCTGGCTGTAGTCAGAGCTCGCCAACATGCCCAACATAAATGCTGTTCAGGACAATTCTGCTCACTCCATGCTGCTTTGTTCATCGGCCAGGGGAAAGAGAGAGAGAGAGAGAGAGAGAAACAGAGAGAGAGAGAGAGAGAGAGAGAGAGAGACAGAGACAGAGAGAGAGAGAGAGAGAGAGAGACAGAGAGAGAGAGAGAGAGAGAGAGAGAGAGAGAGAGATAAACAAACTAGTTTCTGTTAGATTGCTACTCTGTTAATATATCATATTTTCCATATCAGGCAATGTTTCGCCTTCTTTCGCTGAACACATTCCTCCGTTTAAGAAGTCCAGGAGCAGGATGTGAACCTACGAAGAATTGCAGCTTGGGAAAATGGATGGATGGATGGATGGATGGATGTAAAAATTACTGGGGAGGCAAAGTGTTGTAGTATTTAGCACAGCAAGAAGGTCCTGGGAGTTTGCATGTTCTCTTCGTGGTTGCGTGGGTTTCCTCCGGGTACTCCAGTTTCCTCTCACAGTCCGAAAACATGCACAGTAGGCATTAGGCGGTTCTAAATTGCCCCTAGGTGTGAGTGTTTGCGTGGGTTTCCTCCGGGTACTCTGGTTTTTCACCACAGTCCAAAGAAATTCTTTTGTTGTGTTCAAAATTGCCCCAGGGGTGAGTTTGAGCATGAATGGTTGTGTGTGTTGCTCTGAGGTGGACAGGCGAGCTGTTCAGGGTGTACCCCGCCTTCGCTAAAAGTCGCCTGAAATAGGGTCCAGTCTCCCCGAAACCCTAATAGGATTCAGCGGCTCCGCAGGTGAATGGATGGATGGATGTAGCTGAAGGGTACCACGTTAAACACATGCAACAGATTCCAAATGGTCAGTTCAAACGTCTTCGTTTTTTGACGAGCTAAATAATTTAACATGATTGTCTGAAACAGCCGCACGACCTGCAATTTTACAAACCTGAGCTGCTAAGCTACCGCAAGCTTTTAATTCATAATCAATTAAATTTTCTGAACCACTTTATTCTTTATTACGGTCACAACACACACACACACACACACACACACACACAACCATTCACACTCATACCTAGGGGCAATTTGGAACAGTGAGTAAGCCTAATGTGCATGTCTTTGGACTGTGGGAGGAAACCAGTGTACCCAGAAAGGAACCAAGCTCCAGTTGAACAGAAAAGCCCTTGCTGTGCCCGGGAGTCGAACCCAGGACCTGGGACACCACCGTGCCGTCCTTGGTAAATAAATATTCTTATGGTTCGTGTGTATTTTGTTGAGCGATAAAACTCTTTTCTGTCCATAAGCTCACAGTTTCTTGAAGTTTGTAACGAAGCACAGAGTTTTATATTTTAATAATGTCTTTATAAAGTTTCTCTGAAGTCCCGGTCCATCACCTCTGAACACCAGGACAGTGTCAGTTCTGTATCCGGTGCTGAATAATTCCCTCTGTACTGTAAATAATGGCATGTTTCCTTCTCGAAGGCACCTGATGCCCCTCACCAGCGCATTATCGCCTGGGTGTGTCAGAGCAGGAAACACGCTGAAACGTGTGGAGGACTAAAGCAGCAGCGATGATAAATGCTATAATGGCTGCGTATAATAAGGACGGTAAATAAATAATTACAGCAATTGACCTCCTCCTCCTGTCTCACTGAAACATCACACGCACTCCTCTCCGCGCCGCATAAAAGCCGAAGCAATCTCAGCCATTACGCGCCGAGTGTTTCCCGTTGTAGGAGCAGATGTTGGGGCTAAAGGGGAAAGCACTTAAAGGGCTTTGATGGAGGATTTCAGGGTAATAAATCAAACATGGGAGCAGCTCAGGTAAGATCTGTTCCAGTAAAAGTTTTAGTGCAGCCTCGAACAGTAGCTTTAATTCTCGTCGGGGTTCTGAGGGACGTCCTGTTACTGTAGCAGATAATGTTCGGATTGTTTTCATAAGCGTTTTATTTATTTATTTTATTTTTATTAGAGTGTGTCTGATCTTTTTTTTTTTTTTTTTTTTTTTTTTTTTTTAAAAATATTTAAATATCGACGGTGATGTGAACCAAAATATCTTTCACTTCTTTCTATAAATGAATCTTATTTGGAAGTCAGTGCCGTGGGCTTTGCCTTTTATGGACTTTAGTGGGCGTCGACAAATGCCATGTAAGCACCAGGTATTTTATGGTTGATCGGCATTCATCACCATTTATTCAATTGCTGAACCGCTTGATACTACTGGAGTCACGGGCAGGCCTATCTCAGCCTCTCTCAGCCAACTGTGGGTGAAGGCGGGGTACACCCTGAACAGCTCACCAATTCATCGCAGGGCTAACACACACACACAACCATTCACACTCACACCTTGGAACAATTAGAAACAACCACTTATCCTAATGTTCATGTCTTTGGACTGTGGGAGGAAACCAGAGTACCCGGAGAAAACCCATGCAAGCACAGAGAGAACATGGAAACTGCAGAGAAACACTGTTGCCGAGTTGGGACTTAAATCACCCGGAATTTCATGAAATCCAAAGGTAATGTTTTGCATAATCTTGCTAACAAAGATACATGAACAAATAAGACCAATCAGAGAGTGCAAACCTCCACCAAGCTGAAGAAAATAAAAAAGAACACAGCACCCCCCACTACCTGCTGTGATAGGATACTTCCAAAAAATCTCAACAATGTTAAAGAATCATAATTTGGTATGGATCGTCTCCAAAAGCAAATGGGGTCTTTCTTATCCAAAGCTCCACCTCTGTAAGAAGTTTTAGAAAAATCCAAACATTACATTTTGTGTAATCCTGCAAACAAACAAACAAACAAACAAACAAACAAACAAACAAACTGCGGGTAAAACATAAACTTCTTGGCGAAGGTAAAAAGGAATGAAGCCCATTGTTTAGCCCAATTTTTTTCGTATCTTTCATACATCTGGCGTATAAAAAGCTTTGTCCAGTAGGGGTCAGGATAGAGCAGAAACACAATTTGGAAACACCAAAAATTTTACATGTTTAAAGAACTAACATAAGTAAAGTGGACTGTAAACAGTGAAGCTAGTGAGAGTGAAGGTGATTATAATAATGATTTATTATTTTAAAAAATGTAATACATTTAAATTTATACATTTATTTACAAATAAAATCGTCACATTCTTTTTGGTTTTCCGATAAGAGAACATGCTGATGCAGCAGCAGCATCACAGCAATTTCTGTATTTATTACAAATTATGAGGTTTTGTGTTTATTATTAATTATGAGTTTTTGTGTTTATTACAAATTATGAGTTTTTGTGTTTATTATAAACGTCAACACAGCAGCCATGTTGCACAGTTTCAAGCATTCTCACCCCTGATTGTTCTCATGGTTAGTGTCGAGTGGCTTTTAAAAAATTCAAGAGAATGTAAAAAATAGCAGCGGAGCTCAAGAGAAGAATGCAACCGCAGTGATCTGAACTGTACTCAGGTTTATCTGCCCCTGGGGCTTCTGGGAAAATAATCAGACTGTTGGATTGTACAAGCAGATCTGCACAAAAAAAGACCTTCAGTCTTTTAGCTTCTCAGGCTTTAAAGTGATATCACAGGAGAGCGAAGGAAGGTGGATTTGGCCCCGTATTCAGTCAGTAGTACTTCGTCTGATGTTAGATGTTGTTGCTGGCGTGGACAAAATAAGCAGATCACCTTCAAGTTAACCTCGATGTAACCAAACGTCGTACTCATGTGACAGTGTATTAAAAACATCAGTAGCTCGGCGACTTCACTGGGCAAATCTTTTTTCCCCAGAGCAGTCCATTAAAGGCGGGTCTCTTTCCATCGACCCGTTCAACATGAAAGCAAACTGTGAACACAGAGATGCTTAGAATATTTTCAAACGTCTCTTATTGGATTTGTGCTGTCAAAACAACGGCACTGAATTCAATTCTGTTTCATAAAGAGATGAAAAGGGGGTTAATTTAAACAATGTGATGTTTTTTTTGTTATTTGTGTGTAAACTGCAAAAAATAGCAAACGATTTCAGTGTGTGTTGGTGTTTGATGGAGAATGACGGTGGGTTGGTGTTTGATGGAGAATGACGGTGTGTGTTGGTGTTTGATGGAGAATGACGGTGTGTGTTGGTGTTTGATGGAGAATGACGGTGTGTGTTAGTGTTTGATGGAGAATGACGGTGTGTGTTGGTGTTTGATGGAGAATGACGGTGTGTGTTGGTGTTT
>JAQMYF010000015.1:1186696-1204522 GCA_030014195.1 Neosilurus mollespiculum
ATCTGTTTATCTGTCTGTTTATCTCTGTTTATCTGTTTGTTTATCTCTGTTTATCTGTTTATCTGTCTGTTTATCTCTGTTTGTTTATCTGTTTGTTTATCTGTTTATTTATCTGTTTGTTTATCTGTTTGTTTATCTGTTTGTTTATCTGTCTGTCTGACCGTATTGCTTTGGCAGCTGCTGCTTGCTGGATGAATGTCGGTGGCGAGTCGGTAATCTTCCCGATCGCCGGATCTGTAGAAACATCCGGAGATAAATCCTGATTATAAAGAGTTTCTGAATAAGGAGCCGGTATGTGCAGTAATATCTACAGCGGATTGTTTTTATCTGGAGATTCTAGCAATGTTTGTGCGGCATTTAAATCTCATTCATTCATTCTCTAAGTCGCTAAATCCTAATTAGGGTCGCGGGGAGGCTAGCACCCATCTCAGCCGACTCTGGGTGAGGGTGGGGTACACCCTGAACAGCTCGCCAGGCCATCGCAGGTTCAACACACACACAACCATTCACACTCACACTCACACCCGGGGGTGATATGGAACAGCCAATCAGCCTACTGTGCATGAAAATAAACATCCAAGTGATCACTAACGTGAGCTTCCTGGCTCTGAATTATAAACCGAACAATTTCATCCAATATTTCCTTCAACATCTTCCCTCATAAGAAGGCTGATTAAATAAACTGTAGGTTAAACTGTAATGTTCTGCTCTGTTCTGTTTAAAAAGGGGCTCATGGTCCTCAGACCTCAGGTCAGAATGTAAGGGCCCAAGAAAAAGGAAGTGATGTCATACCCTGCAGGCTCTTGTGACTGTGAACTTCCTGGTTGGTGGGTTTAAGCAGAGCGATCAGAGCGGTGAGAAGCGCCTCTCTCACCTCCGTCTGCTGGAGATATTTAATCAGCTCTATAGCTGCGACGCACAGCAGAAAATTACACATGATCATATTCTGTAATCTGTACAGACATTCATTCAGTTTTATATTCAAACAAATATATTTACATAACCGTGTTACAGTTCAGAAAGCACAGGAAATAAAATCACCTTCGTACTGCACCTCGAGATGGACAGAGCGCAGCGAATTTAACAACGGCTCCACCATGGCAGGATGAGCCGTCTTTACAACGACCTGTGGACAAATCCAGAGACTGTCACTCACACACGGTCGGGTACATCAGATCTCACTACACTGGAGCCTAACGATACAGACTGGAGAAAAATATTAGCAGCTAAATTTCACTGAAATGTTCAAAAGTGTGTTAAATTCCATCAAAAACAACATTTTCAGGTTAAACCTTCATACATATATTTCCTTATATGTACATAAGACACACCCACTTTCCCATCTATGGTCTTCAAGGGACACTCAGCCAGAGCTGCTCACATTTCCATATATGGACTCAAAGACACACACTTTTTAAATTTATTCTCTTCAAGGTACACCCAATCAGAGCTGCTTACATTTCCATATTTGGACTCGTGGACACCCCAGATTTTTGTCATGTAGTGGTACCTGTACAGTGTGTAGAGTGTGTAGTGTGAGTTGTGTAGTTGTTGCTGGAGGAGAGATGGAGGTCAGCAGGTAGATGAGTTCTGTATAAACATGTTTGTGGTACGTTGGGTTTCCGTGAGCCAGAGACTCGATCAGACGGGAAGCTACTTGCTGCGTGTCCTCCGAGTCCGACTTCACCATACACTCCACTACAACCTTCACACCTACACACACACACACACACACACACACACGCACACTATTTCAAATCACACTAATGAACAAACTGATGAAGGTTCATTGTGTTTGACTACTTGTGTGTGTGTGTGTGTGTGTATACCATAGCTTTCACAGATGATCTCCTTATACTTGCGTCCAGCGTTAGAGATGGTGTAGAGAAGACGCAGAGCTTCAGCTTTCTCCTCCTCGCTGCTCTGCCTCAGTCTGATAATTTCTAGCAGAGTCATCACACCTCCAACCTCCAGGAACTCCATCAGGTACCGCTGACTGAAAACAAACATCTAAGTAAGTGAGTGTGTGTAGTAGTATTAGGAGGAAGAAGAGGAGGAGGAGGGGTATTACTTGCTGGTAGCAGAGAGGAAGACTCCTAGAGCTCTGAGCTGAAGACGCAGACATGTGCGGAACATGTAGCTGAAGAAGTGATGGTGAAGGAAACGTTTCTCGGTGTTGTGTATATTTTAGCTCCAAAAACATTTATAAATCAACCTGGTGTAACACTGCACACAGTGGAGAGAGAGAGAGAGAGAGAGAGAGAGAGAGAGAGAGAGAGAGAGAGAGAGAGAGTGTATTGTCGAGGATACGTGAGTCTCATCCAGGCCGTGATGCGAGTGAGGAACAGACTGGCAGCCTGAGCGAACTCCAGCTCCAGCTCAGGACTTGTTTTTCCTGTGTTTTCCTGCAGAAATTTCTGGAGCATTCGCATGCGAGTGCATTTACTCCCCCGATCCCACTCACACAGGAATTTCAGCACTCGGCTGCAAGCGGCCTTTTCTCTACTGTTGGACATCTTCAGATCATTACTCACTGAGTGGGATAACCGTTTACACCACTGTGATTATTAAATGTTTTCCACAGAGCATCCGTATCGGTTATTAACGAGAGAAAATTCTTAATTCATTTTAACTCTGGCTGTACAGGCTCTCACGCACCTTAAAAAAGATCTGTCTTCAACACCCTGTAAAAAAAATAATATGAATACGAATATTTACTTAAAAATGTGATTGTAATCATTTTTGAATATACAATATCAAAGATTAATGTAGATTACAAGAATGTAGCACTTTTAAAACATCTACCATATTATGCATAACTGCATTTAAATGTACAAGAAAGCACATGAATGAATAAACAAATAATAGATATTAATATTATTATTATTATTATCATCAATTCATTCATTCATTTTCTGAATTTATTTCTAATTAGGGTCGTGGGGAGGCTGGCGCCCATCTCAGCCGACTCTGGGCGAGGGCAGAGTACACCCTGGACAGTTCGCCAGCCATCGCAAATTATTATTATCATTGTTGTTATTGTTGTTGTTATTGTTATTATTATTATTATTATTATTATTATTATTACTATTATTAGTATTATTAATAACAACAACAATAATAACAATAATAACAATAATAATATTAATAATAACTGCTCAGCTGTTGACATTTCTTTTTGTGAATGAATAAAATAACTAGCTAGCTAATTAAGTGAAATATTCCCTATTTAAGAACAATTCTTTTTAAATATATTTATCCATATTATAATTATATACAAAATATAGAACAGAATTTTACATTTATTTCTTTCACTGATAATTAACTCTGAGTTATCAAACTGAGCGATTCATTTAATTTGTGAACATCACATGGAATAAAAACAATAAACGTTTAAGTTTCTGAATCCTAAAGTGAAACTTAAACAGAGAGAAAGAAAGAAAAAAATTTACCAAAGCTGTGCTCAGATTCACGAGGCTTCATGTTGCTAAGCAACGACTCCAGCCATTCGCGCCTACGGTGTCCACAGTAGGACCTGCACGTCAGTATAATACGCGTTTCTTTTAATCATTAAACCTTTGTTTAAAGTTTGGCTTGGTTGTTCCTCGTCTATCCTTTATCATTAATATATATTGTTTCTGTTTACCAAATCATCAGATACACTACAAGTATTTAAATACTTTAAAGAATAAAATCCTGACTCGATTGACTGACGCCAGTCGGTACAACGCGCATGTGCGGAAGGAACCAGGTAGAGATTCAAACAATTCGATTCTTTTCGATCACGATTGCACTGTGTGATTAACGCCATTAGAGAATCATAATACTCATGAATATGATTTCATCGAATTCGCCACAGGATCTGTATTTGTCGTTTTATTGTTTTTATTCGGGGGGGCTCTTTTGAATGGTGTCGACTCAAGAGTCGACTCGCTCCCGAACTGAAGCTATTGTAAAGGTTTCTTAGTAGATTCCAGCTTAAGTGTCAACCTGTCTTCACCTCAGAGTTTAATTTAAATTCATACATTCGAATGAAATTGATGCTACACCACAACATTCCACTTTATAACCCTGAATACTGTCTAACTTTAAACACTAAGCCGTGTAAAAGTCAGATAATACACATGTAATGAAACTCGAGAGTTACCTCAGTGCAGTTAGCATCGTGCTAGCAAACCTTGAAAAGACCACTGCTGTGGCATTATATCTGTGCCAGAACCTTCCATTTGTTCTTGCTGGAGTGTTCCTCAATTTTTGAGTAGGATCAAAATCAAATATAGCTATCAGTATTGTCGTTGTTTAGCAGATCACTGATGTCAAGTGTATACACAAGAACCAAACCATTAACACATTTAAAGTGCAAAATAAATCAATTATAATCTCACAACAATAACTGATAATAATTCCCATATTATTCCTCTGGAATTATACATAAACGTCCATACAGGTGTGTGTGTGTGTGTGTGTGTGAGTGTGTGAGTGAACATTTTATTCAGAATAACATTTAAGTCCCATTCAAGACATTTATTTTCATTTCAGTAGACTAGAGGAGGTTTATCCTGACGTCTCTAATCCTCTACACACAATTGTACACAGCGTTATTATCATTCTGTACTTCTGTCGTCTGTTTACTTACACGTACAGGAATAAAATGCAGTAATTTATTCCCCCATGATAATATAGTTAAGACTGTGATGTACAGTAATAATGTAAATAACATTAAAGTGTGAAAATCAGCAGCGCTGTTAGCTCAACGTGTTGAAGTTTGACTTGTCGTGTCAGAAAGAGATTTTATTCCCGTGCCAGATTATTTGTTATAAAGGGAAGGTGAATGTATTTGTGTTGCTGGAAGGCTTGAAGGAAAGGTCCGCGTCCGTTCCCAAGAGGAAAACGCCGTCAGTTTTCATTCTCTTCCTTTTTAGCATCCCGAACCTTCTGAATTTCCTGTAAAGAGTCAGTTATAATGAGAAGGAGGTCTGTGACATACACCACAGCACAGATGTTAAACACAAGGTTCACAAAGTTTACATCTGTACCACAAATATATACTGAGAGGCTTTAAAACCGCACCGAGCACTAATGTACGACATGTTGCATATACACAGGAAAATTTCAAAACAAATTTAAGTACTCAAGTGTGGCATAGTTAGCGTGTGCACGTGGCACGATCACACGTCTGATACCGTAGCCACTGCTTGATTAATCCACAGAGTGGAGTGTGAGATCAAAACGTGAGGGAAATCAAAAAGATCTTTGTTTGTTGTCAAGTGGCACCTCTGGCTATAAAAATCCTGGTGAAACAAGTTTAAGTTTGTGAACAGTGAAGATGCCACGACTTCCACAAGCAAGCAGAGACCAGGCCCTGGGCATGCCGAGTGCCGGAATGACCACTGCAAGGGTAGCAACACACATTGGCATGTATCGTTCAACTGTTGTACACCTTCAGACATGCCCCAGACAGACGGGAACCACCCGAGACCGACCGAGACCTGGCCAGCCACGTGTCACTACACTACTAAGACCGTCATATCCGGGTGATGCATCTGAGGGACCGTCTCCGTCCAGCAACACTGACGGTGGCTGAGGTTCCTGGTACTCGCCACAACCATGTCAGTGCTTGTACAGTGCACAGAACAGTGACTCTTAGTGTACTTCATCAAGCAAGATGTGTTTAAGGTCTGAAGTTTGTTTCTTTATAGTGTTGATTTATCAGGTAATGAAAGTCTCCCAAAATCATTTGAGTAAATGTAAAGTTGTGTACACACCGGAGAAGACAAGCAGTGATGTGGTGAGCAGTAACCAGAGAGTTTCAGTGAAATGTGATCAATTGTATGGATGAGAGGCGAAATAACGTTTGGTGAGGTGAAGCAGGAGGGCCCCGAAATAAACTTATTTTAATAAACTAGTTTTAAAGCAGCGTCACAGTGGCGTAGTGTTTAGCACGTCCGCCTTAGCAAGAAGGTCCTGGGTTCAAATCCTGGCCTCAGTGATGGCGTCTCTGTTTGGAGTTTGCTTTTTCGCCTGTACTTGTGTGGGTTTCCTCTAGGTACTCCGTTTTCGCCCACAGTCCAAAGACGTGCACATTAGGCAAATTGGCTGTTCATATTGACCCAGGTGTGAATGGATGTATGCGTTGCCCTGTGATGGACTGGAGAGATGTTCAGGGTGTACCCCACCTTCGCCCAGAGTCGGCTGAGATAGGCTCCAGCCTATAGGATTAAGCAGTTTAGCAAATGAATGAATAAATTAATTTTGAGGCGATGTAACTACCAGTGGAAGTAATGGATACTGTTGACTGGCAGATGACACCAACGCTGAGTTTCCTGATCGTTTACTATAAGACATCCAAGACTTCAGGTCCTATGCAGGTGTTTATGGACATATTTACAGGTATTGATCTCCCACCAGTACTGAATTATTTAGCGTTAAGACTTACCTCATTAAGAGCACTTTTAAGCTTCTCGTAGGCTTCATCCTGATTATCATTAACAATGACAATATCGAAGATGCCTGGTTCCTCACCTGCACCGAGAGAGAAAGAGAGAGAGAGAGAGAGAGAGAGAGAGAGAGTCCATGTATTTATTCATTTTCTGAGCCACTTAATCCTAATTAGTGTTACGAGGAGGCTGGGGCCCAGCTCAGCTGACTTTGGGCGAGGGCGGGGTACACCCTGAACAGCTCACCAGACCGTCGCAGGGTAACACACACAGCCATTCACATTCACACTTACACTTAGGGGCGATTTGGAACAGACAGTTAACCTACTGTGCATGTTTTGGACTGTGGGAGGAAACCAGAGTACCTGGAGGAAACCCACGTAAGCACGGGGAGAACATGCAAACAGAAACACTGGAGCCCGGGAATCGGACCCAGGCCTTCTTGTTGTGAGGCGGACGTGCTAACCACAAATTCATCAACACCTGACCTAATTCTAACCAATCAGAATCCAGAATGCATTAGTGCTATGGTGTAAATAATGAGTGAATTGAATAATTAGAGATTTACTGATCTTCATGTCGATACGGGCCGCTTCCAGACGCTTCTGTAGACTTTCCTCTGTCTCTGTCTGCCTGCCTCTGAGACGCTGCTCCTGAAAAAAAATACATCTTCATTAATAACTGTTTATCATTTTATTATTATCTCCTATTTAATATAATGTAGAGCTCCACGTTCCTAAAATAAACAACAGTGAAAGTGGGTTTTTCTGTTACGTTCAGTGTTGAACAGATTTATAAGACCACGTGTCACAACTGAGAGAAATGAAAATAGTTTTTGGTTATTAAATCATATAGTATATCAGAAACAACAATCTCAAACATTTCTTCTTAATGGTGTAGAGATTATTTAAAGAAGAAACTGCGATCTGGTACAGTGGACATGACGGAATGGACTGGCCAAGATTCTAGAGTGCTGGATCCCAACTTTGATCCGGATCATCTCCAAAATTTAATGGGGCCTTCTCCAAAGCCACGCCTTCCCACACATAACTTTTTGCACAGCAAGCAAACAAACAAGCCAAAGTTAAAATGTAACCTTCTTGGCAGAGAAAACTAAGAAACATAAATAAAATGTTAATTGGTATACTTTTCCAAAACTCTTTATTTCCTTTATTTATGACAGGTGGGGTAATACATATGTTAAGTACTGTATTCTGATTTTTATCCAAAAAAAAAATAATAAAATGAAACTAGAAGGGCACTCAGACAGCACAAACCTTCACCAAGTTGGAAAAAACAAACAGAATGTACACAGCGCCCTCTGCTGGACCTGCTGTAATGCCACACTTCATATCCGATCTCTCAGTGTAAAAGAATATTTAAAAATTCCATGATCCTGAATTTGATCCAAATTATCTCCAAAATGGAATGGAGTGCTATTTGGTCCGTACTCCACCCCTCCAAAAATAATCATCAAAATCAGTTTTTAACTTTTTGCATAAAGTTGCTAACAAACAAACATACAGACAGACGGGGACAAAAGCGTAACCTTCTTGGTGGAGGTCATACTGCGAGAATAATATCAGGTGGTACCAGAATCTCTATGGATGGAGGCTGGATGGAGATGTAGATGGGGTTCAAGTCTGTCTGCTTGATGTTTTTCACTCCTTGAAGGTCAACGTCCAGGATGCAGATCAGGTTCTGAGCCTGAATGTCCTCTATAGCCGACTTACTATCAGAAGAAAAGATACCAGATCACTGGTGAGTATCAGGAGAAGATTAAGAGCAAGAACATTAATTAATTCATTCATTCATTCATTCATTCATTCATTCATCCATTTAATTATTTATTTTCTCAACCACTTAATCCTATTAGGGTTGCAGGGAGGCTGGAGCCAATCTCAGCCGACTGTGGGCAAAGGCGGCGTACACGATGAACAGCTCACCAGTCCATCACAGGGACAAAAAACACAACCAACAAAGAGACTTGAACCAGGACCTTCTTGCTGTGAGGTGGATGTGCTAGCCACTACGCCACAATTAGTTCATCCGCCTCACAGCAAGAAGGTCCTGGGTTTGAGTCCCGGGCTCAGCAAGGGCGTTTCTGTGTGGAGTTTACATGTTCTCCCTGTGCTTGTGTGGGTTTCCTCTGGGTATTCTGGTTTCCTCCCACAGTCCAAAGACATGCACATTAGGATAAATGGCTGTTCCAAATTGCCCCTAGTGTTTGTGAGTGTGAATAATTGTGTGTCGCGGCTTCTCTCAGAGCCGGCTGAGATAGGCTCCGGCCTGATAGGATTGATTGGTTCAGGAAATGAGTGAGTGAGTGGGGCGTCTGATCTTACAATGCCAAACAAGGTGTTCAGGTTCCGGTGTGTGTGTTTCAGGGTGTATAGAGCAGTGATTTTCAACCACTGTGCTGCGGCACACTAGTGTGCCGTGAGAGATGGTCAGGTGTACCGTGGGAAATTATCCAATTACCGTTGGCCATTGTCGAGTGTCTGTGCTGTAGTGACTGGCAGAGTGATGTAATACTCTTCCATGCCAGAGAGGGGCAGTAGGGAGCTTAATTGCCTTAATTATTCTTAGAGACAAGAGAATTAGTGATGTATGGAGCCCCTAAAGGGACATGGGGGTGTGGGGGGGGTAGGTTTCTAGTGAGCACGAGAAACTATCGCGAGCGCACGGGAAACTATCACGCGCATGACAAACTATCATGTTCGCACCAGTTACCTGAGGTGTCTCGTGCGCACTAGAAACTTTTGATGTAAATTTTTTCCCCATGTCCCTTTAGCGGCTCCGTAGTGATGCATGCAGGTTTTTAAAAAGAAAAAAAGTGCAAACTCCGAACTGGGCCCTGGACAAAATTCTGACCCAGATAAGGCCCCTAATATGAGTTGGTGATCAAAAGAAAGCACAGACAGTGAGCTCGAGGCGGTACAGTGAAAGCTATCCTTAATTCGGCTTTACTTTCACCGGGGATGTGACGACACCGACTCTGTTGTGCTTGGTGTGTGGCGAGAAGTCCAACAGTGCCATGGAACTGAGCAAACTTAAACCCATCTCCAAACAAAACACTCATTACTTCAAAACAAGCCGATGGACTATTTAGTTCTCTGTGTTTTCACTCATAAAAGTTGATAAAAACTCTGTTTTTATCAACTTTTATGAGAAAAACCACAGAGGTAAATGAGAGAGAGCCCTCAAAGCTACGTAGCTGCTGAACTTAAAGCTGAATCTAAACAGTCCCACACTGTGGCAGAGACGTTCTGTACACGAGATGCTCGCTGAGGAAGAGCTTCGTGTGTTTCATCTCAATAGGCCCAGGTTTCACACTGACTGAGTTTAATCTATACTGTGATTATATATAAACTGTATTAAACTACAGAGTGCCGTTTTGGTTTGTGGTGTGCCGCAAGATTTGTTCAATGTAAAAAATGTGCCGTGGCTCAAAAAGGTTGAAGAACACTGGTACAGAGTATACAGTTAGCATCAGCGTTGTGTCGCGCACTAAGACACAAAGTTTTAGCGGATCAGATTTAGATTAAATGTCAGGTAGCGAGACCTGATCACCAGCTGCTGCATCTGAACTCACAGCCTGAGCAGCTTGAGTCTCTTCACCTGACGTGAACTACACATAAATCATAAAAGTGGGTATGCAGACAGGTGTGTACCAGACTGTCCTGCTTTCACCTGAACTGCTCTCTACACCTCAAAGAAACCGAAATCGATGATACCTGGTGCCGTACATGTTTCCCGAAAACACTGCATTCTCGATGAAATCGCCGTTAGCGATGCCCTCCTGCATCTCTTCCCGGGTGGTGAAGTGGTAATCTGAGGAGGTGAGCAGATGGAGGATTACTGTTAGGTAGATTAGTTAAGTGTGTTATACCATCTCTGTACGGTAACGGGACGAATTCTTCGACCTAAAACCCCACAGGGAGATACATACACAGCACAGAAAACACGTCGTGAGTAAAAAACAACACGGGACACACACACAAGGTACACACAAGGGAGGGAGAATATATTCTTTCATTCAATTTCTGAACTGCTCAATCCTGTCAGGGTCACTCGGAGGCTGGAGCCTATCTCAGCCGACTCTGGGAAAGACAGGGTACACCCTGAACATCTTGCCAGACCATCATAGAGCAACACACAAGTTTTTACTCTCACACCTTGGGGCAACTTGGAGCCAGTTAGCCTAATGTGCATATCTCTGGATTGTGGGAGGAAACCAGAATACCCGGGGGAAACCCACGCAAACACAGGGAGAACATGCAAACTCCACACAGAAACGCCCTCACCGAGCCCGGGACTCGAACCCAGGACCTTCTTGCTGTGAGCCGGATATGCTAATCACTATGCCACCCATTCTGTGCATGTCTGGAGTATAATAGCTGCCCTGTTGGGGGTGGCTCAGTGGTTAATGCCCTGGATGGCTGAATCGAAGGTCAGAGGTTCAAGCCCCAGTACCCCCCAATATAAAAATGACAAATGTAAGTCACTCTGGATAAGGGTCACTGAGATTTCCTTTTACAGTATATAAAACACACGGACACGCTCTTCATCCATCTGTTGTTCAGTGCTAACGATCAGTCAGGAAGAGTCACTCAGGGTCAACAGGGACATCTCTAATACAGAGGGGGCTATTTTCAAAAGCTTTTTACTCCAAAGTGCGTACTGACATTGATCAAATCTCCAAAACAAAACCATTTTGATCCTGAATTTAATTCAATACTGTAGATTTTAGAAAGATGAAAGTAACCCCCCATCACTTCTGTTCTCACGTTAAAGATCAGACTAACGGGAGATTTCTGAAATCAGATCTACACCTTCAGACGATACAGAGGACAGGACGTCTGCCACGGGCAGTAACGTCGCCCCCAGAAGCATTGGGAGACAATTCAGTCCTACAGAGAAAACAACAAGGGGGACAAAAAGACGTCAATTTCAAAATAAATTGAAACCTCATCGTTTTCAGACCCAGCTCACTTAGGAGTAAGAAGCAGCAACGCATGCAAAATTTAACCCTTTGATTTAAAAAAAAAAAAAAAAAAGGAATCATGGTTAGACAGAAGGTTTTAGGACACACAGCCTTCTTTGAAACTGAGAAGAATCCAGAGTTTATTGTGTTCAGCTTTACTGTTTTGATTTCGTGTACACTGAAAATTAAGAAAAAGATGATTGCATGAATTCCTGCACTCGGTTTTGAATACCCCTTCCCCTCTCACTTTTAGAAACACAAAAAAACCCTGACGTTTACCTTTTCCGTTCTCTTCCCCAGCACGAGGCTTCCGTGTGGTATCTGTAACACAAAGGGGTTGGACTTGACATGAATTATTTCGAAAAGTCAATCGTTCATTTTTCATCCATGTTTCTTGATGAAGTTTGCAGAAACAACAAACCGAAATTCCAGTTCGAACCAGATTCCAAGCGCCCTCCAGGTTCCCAAGAAACACTTCCCAAGTAATACTTTAGCTTGGACACCACTGCATCTGCTTGTTAGTATTTAACTGAAAGTTATTATTTTTGGGATTATTGCTACATTTCCTGGACATTTGGACTTCCAAAATAACAATTTTTGGCAAAATGCCAAAGTCCAGCAACACAGTAATTTAGGTTGCAAGAAGTATCGAGGAGAAGTAGTCAGTGAGACGGACGGCATTGAATTATAAATCACACCATTTTTTTAATAGCCTTTAAAACTTTAAAGCGCTCTCCTGAAAATTCAGAACAATGGACCTCTGTAGCTCTAAGGGGCTTAATTGTTTCTGCTAATACATCCACCAAAATATTACACACTGTACCTTTAAATCTGAGTATAAATGAAGAATTCTTTTGCTTTTTTAAATTTATTTTTATATACTGTATTAATCCCACAAGGGAAATTACTGCCTCTGCATGTAACCCATCCAAAGTGAGCACACACACTCTCGGAGCAGTGGGCTGCCACACACATTGCGGTGCCCGGAGAACAGTTGGGGGTTCGGTACCTTGCTCAAGGGCACTTTAGCCATGAAGGTGGAGGAAGGGAAGGTGCAGCTCACTCCCCCCGACCACACATTTTTCCTGCTGGTTCGGGAATTGAACTGGCGACCTTTCGGTCCCAAAGCCGCTTCTCTAACCGTTAGTCTACAGCTCCCCCACTGAATTTGGTTGTTCTTGGGTAAACGCAGGTAATATCCACCTGAGCATGTTTATGTTCACTTAAAACGTGTTTACATTTTCTTTTATGAATCTCTGTCGAAATGTTCTCTGCTCCATTATCCGTAGCTGTTAGAGCTGTAGAGGCTCTGTTACAAGTCTCTAAGTGCTTTTCTGACCTTCTGAAGGTTTGGTAAGCCTGCTTGGATAAGAGTATAAACACAGCTTAAACATTAAGGCTACACATGCCACTGTTGCTTACGGGAGACACTGAATCCGAACACTCCCTCAAATTCCTGCATCAGCCTCTTGAGTAGAGTGCTTTTTCCTGCTCCGGATGGGCCACTCAGAACTACAGGCCTCGGTCCTGGCATCTCTCTGTGAAATGAATCATACAGCAGGTTACACAGAACAAGAAGAAGCATTTACTCATCACACAGCCCAGCAGTGTTAGCTCTGCAGAGTTGGGCCACCGTGCATCTCGGACTTTCTGGCCAGAGCCTTAACTCTTGAGCCCCGACTGCCCCTCTGTGTGCGCTTAGGTGTAACATGCAGGTAGCAACAACAACCAAAGGGGCATTCAGGCCATAAAAATACATTTTTTAATTAAGAATACTTTTGGCGCGGTGGTGCAGTGGTTAGCCCGTCCTCCTCAAAGCAAGAAGGTCCTGGGTTCGAGTCCTGGCCTTGGTGAGTGCATTTCTGTATGAAGTTTGCATGTTCTCCCCGTGCTTGTGTGGGTTTCCTCCAAGGACTCTGGTTTCCTCCCACAGTCCAAAAACATGCACAGTAGGCTGATTAGCTGTTTCAAATCACCCCTAGGTGTGAGAGTGAATGGCTGTGTGTGTTTTGGCCCTGTGATGGCCTGGTAAGCTGTTCAGGGTGTTCGGCCGAGATGGGCGCCAGCCTCCCCGCGACCCTAATTAGGATTAAACGACTTAGAAAATGAATGAATGAATGAAATTAGCCCTGGCTGTGAGTGTACATGTGAATGGTTGTGTGTGTGTGTAGTGGCCCTGTGATGGACTGGCCACCTGTTCAGGGTGTACAGGCGTTGGGGTTACATTCTGGTGACTGTGGAAATGTTCTGGCTACTGAGGTTACAGTACATTATGGCCACTGAAGATACATTCTGGACATTGAGGATATGTTCTGGCCACTGTGGTTACTTTACTGCCAGTGGAGATCTGACTATTTAGGACACATTCTGGATGTTATGGATACCACTGGAGAAATGTTCTGGCCATCATCTGGGATACATTCAGATAACGTTTACATTAGAGTTTACATTCTATCCATTAAAGATATGTTCAGGTCGCTGATAATTTATTTTTACTTATTAAATACATTTGTTTGCTGACATTTACGACACTATTGATGACTAAGACTATTAATTACTATTAAGATTATTTTTATGACTCTGTTCTGCACAAGGATGTAATAACAGAGACGGTGCTGAGGAGAATACAGGGCAGTGAAGTGCAAAATCTATTCTACACCACTGGTGAATCTCCACTTCACAGCAAGAAGGTCCTGGGTTCGAGTCCCAGGCTCAGCGAGAGCGTTTGTGTGTAGAGGTTGCATGCTCTCCTTGTGCCTGCATGCGTTTCTTCTGGGCATGCTGGTTTCCTCCTGCACATTAGGCTAATTGTCTGTTAATCCTACTGGGGTCACGAGGAGTCTGGAGTCTATCTCAGGCGACTCTGGGCGAAGGCAGGGTACATCCGAACAGCTCGCCAGTCCATCGCAGGGCAGTGGTGGCTTAGTGGTTAAGGCGATGGGTGATCCGAAGGTCAGCGGTTCGATCCCCTCTATCACCACTGTTGGACCCTTGAGCAAGGCCCTTAACCTTCAGTAGCTCATTTGCATTAAAATGATAATAGTAAGGGATAAGAGCGTCTGCCAAATGCTGAAAATGTAAATGCAAATGCAAATGTAAATGCAAAACACAACCATTCACACTCACTTTCAGGGTCAGTTCAGTTTGGAACAGCCAATAAGCCTAATGTATGTGTCTTTCGATTGTGGGAGGAAACCAGAGTACCCAGGCAAGCACAGGGAGAACATGCAAACTCCACACAGAAGCGTCTTTGCTGAGCCTAGGACTCAAACCCGGGACCTTCTTGCTGTGAGGTGGACGTGCTCACCAGTACACCGCCATACTGTCCTGACGTATTTAATAAAGACAAAGTCGTGACTTCAAATCCCACGTTTAAAACTTTACTGACTTTAGCAAAGGATATAGAGACACATAAATACCCGAGGTGTACACTTTCCAGAAATAAGTGCACCCTATACAGTAACCTACTCAGGAAGTCAGGTTCGGCGAAGGGAGAGGATCAGTATCCGAGCGACCTCTTTATTCTGTTATTACTCTGTTATAATAAGTATGGAGTGTTTTAGACCTGTTATAATACCGTGCTTAAAGAGTGACAGAAAACAGAAACAAAACCTGGTAACAGATGATCAGATGTATGTTACTGACCTGGTATCTATTAGTAGGTCTATCATTAAATCACAAAGCACACAGGTGCGACTGTTATAATAAAGACATTATTCTACATCACAGAAACAAAGGTGTGTAAAGAAAAAACTAACAAAACAACAAAACAACCCATGAGTATAAAATCACATCACGTACCTTGTCGATGTTCAAGTGTAGAGCGAGTGTGTAACTCTCAGACTTACTGCTCATCTTAATGACAACCACAATCGCCCCGCCTCCCACTCACTCCAGCCAATCAGATCACAGGTATCTAGCTCAGCATCTATCAATTGTAACATCTATCATGTCATAGCATATTGATGTTATAACTGTGTCACATGATCGCTTTCTCTGATGTGGGGGCGGGGCTTAATAGCTGTGTGGATTCTTGGCCAATTATGAAAGCAGCATTGGGTCATTTCCTTTAATGGAATTCATCTTCTTCTTCTTCTTCTTCTTCTTCTTCAGTGCAGTAGAATACAGTCTCATATTATCTTGTTTATATTTTTCACACAACATTTAATAATTACCTTAAATGATGATAACCCCACCCCCCTTTCTATTTCAGACCTCTGGTATTAGAACGCCGCATGGTTTGGCCCCAGCGTTCCTTATAAAACCTCAGCAGGTAAGTTTAGTGTTTTCTATCATCGGATTTAATGACCTAGCATCACCGAGCAGCATGGAGCTAATCCACATTTAACCTAATTCCACACACACACACACAGAGAGAGAGAGAGAGAGAGAGAGAGAGAGTATGGGAGAGAAAGAGGGAGAATATGAAAGAAAAAAAGAGAATATATGAGAGAGAGAGAGAGAGAGAATATGAGAGAAAGAGAGAGAGAGTGAGAGAAAGAGAGAGAGAGAGTGAGAGAGAAAGAGAAAGAATATGAAACAGAAAAAGAGGATATATGACAGAGAGAGAGAGAGAGAAAGAGAAAGAATATGAAACAGAAAAAGAGAGAATATGAGAGAGAGAGAGAGAATATGAGAGAAAGAGAGAGAGAGTGAGAGAAGGAGAGGGAGAGAGAGAGAGAAAGAATATGAAACAGAAAAAGAGAGAATATGAGAGAGAGTGAGAGAGAGAGAGACTGAAACAGAAAGGGAGAATATGAGAGAAGGAGAGGGAGAGAGAGAGAGAATATGAAACAGAAAGGGAGAATATGAGAGAAGGAGAGGGAGAGAGAGAGAGAGAATATGAAACAGAAAAAGAGAGAATATGAGAGAGAGAGAGAGAATATGAACTCGTTGGATTGGCTGGGCTACGTCACTGACCCCGTGCATCATAACACATTATCGTCCAGCGCTGAGCTGCACAAACAACAAGCGGCGAAGTTGCGGAAAAGATTTCTTTTTGTTCCTAAACCAACCGACGACAGAGAGGGAATCAAACCCACTGCTCAGTGCGAGCCACGCAACAAGTGATGCAGTGATTTGTTCATGATCGTGTGTTGAATTTTGTCCTCGAGTAATGTTCCATGGTGTGTGTCGAGAGCTTCCCCAGGTAATCAGTCACGGATTCAGGATAAGGCCTACGACACGCCTCTATCTTAGACAAACTCCGCCCCCAGATGCATGACTCTCATGTACCTCAGGAACAGCATAGTTACATCTGAAGAGAAGTTTGATGAGTATTATTCATTCATTCATTTTCGAAGCCCTTTAATCCTAATTAGGGTCGCGGCGAGGCTGGCGCCCATCAGAGCCGACTCTGGACGAGGGCAGGGAGAGAGAACATGAGAGGGAAAGAGGGAGAATATGAGAGAGAGAGAGAGAGAGAGAGAGACAGAGAGAGAGAGACTATGAAACAGAAAAAGAGAGAGAATACAGGAGCGAGAGAGAGAGAGAATATGAGATAGAATATAGGAGAGAGAGAGAGAGAGAATATGAGATAGAATATAGGAGCGAGAGAGAGAGAATATGAGATAGAATATAGGAGCGAGAGAGAGAGAGAATATGAGATAGAATATAGGAGCGAGAGAGAGAGAGAAAGAATGAGAGAGAGCTGTGAAACATTCATTTATTCATTTTCGAAGCCACTTAATCCTAATAAGGGTCGCGGGGAGGCTGGTGCCCATCTCAGCCGACTCTGGGCGAAGGCGGGGTACACCCTGAACAGCTCACCAGGCCATCGCAGGACCAACACCCACACAAACATTCACACTCACTCTCACACCTAGGGGCGATTTGGAACAGACAGTTAGCCTAACGTGCATGTTTTTGGGCTGTGTGAGGAAACCGGAGTACCCAGAAGAAACCCACAAAAGCACAGGGAGAACATGCGAACTCCACACAGAAACAACCCGAGCCGGGAATCGAACGTGAAACGTGGGTGTTTATTTATAGATCATTAAAATCAGATGAAAACGATGAAAAGTGTTTTTTATTGTTCTGATGTTCAGGTACAGACAGGAAGAAAACGACACGCTGTGAGAAAGAAAACTTCACATCTTACATTTAAATAAGAAACAAAACCCAGTCTGAGATTCAGTTCTTCACTCAGTTCTTCACTCAGAGCTTTTGCTTTTTAAAAGAAAGAAAGAAAATAAAACTGCAGGATTTTGTGTCCATGTCCCCACCTAATCTTCTCACCTCCTTATCTTCTCACTTCCTCATCTCCTCACCTCCTTATCTTCTCACTTCCTCATCTCCTTATCTTCTCACTTCCTCATCTCCTCACCTCCTTATCTTCTCACTTCCTCATCTCCTCACCTCCTTATCTTCTCACTTCCTCATCTCCTCACCTCCTTATCTTCT
>JAQMYF010000015.1:1242228-1253284 GCA_030014195.1 Neosilurus mollespiculum
ATGTTACCTGATTGGCTGGTGAATGAGGAACATGTTACCTGATTGGTCGGTGAATGAGGAACATGTTACCTGATTGGTCGGTGAATGCCTTGTGACTTGCTGCAATGTTTTGATAGCAAAAGAAATTCATATTTAAACCAGAGAATCCTTTTGATCTATTAGGTCCTGTGTTTTCTCCTGGATTGGGTAAAACATTAAAACATTCAGGAGCCAATCAGATCGCACTTTTTCTCCTGTGACTCAAATTGTATCACATTAGTATTTTGTAATGTATCTTTAACATTTCAGATCTTTCTTTTACGACAATCAATTGACTCCCACATGGGGCTGTGACTGCTAGATCTTAGCTAAATAGATAGACTCTACTGAAGAGGTTGTCTCCAAAGCTCCTCCCACCCACCCCTGAGAGATCCACACCCACTTTTTGCACCAGCCATGCACGATAAAGCATTTTTTTCTAAAATGCTAATGAGGATCAGCAGCCAGTTTGCTACATTAAATTGATTTTATTAAAATGTACCACAGCATCCTGAACTTTAACCCTTACATGACCGTGTTGTCTGAAGCTCAGCAGCACTTGAGAAAAAATAAAACTTTTTTTGTAGTGAAATGTTCACATTTAACATCTAACATTTATCTTTTGTGCGAGGAACTGAAAGCACTCGGTACTCCATCATTTCCCATCTCTTTCTGCGTGTTCACACATTTCGCCTTTAGGATAAAGAAACGAGAGAAGGGAGGCGAGTGACGTCCCTCCACAATTACTGAGTTATGCGAATATTAAAACGTCTGGCTGCATTGGCCTGATTGCTATTTTAACCTTTGACTGCATGAACAAAGTGAAAAAAAAGAAAGGAGGGAGGAATCTAATTCTGGCAGGATCTTCTGTAATGAGGTAGGTGTGTGTGTGTGTGTGTGTGTGTGTGTGTGTAATGTATTCAGGAGTTTTATTGCGTTGTGGTTGAAAGAGTTCAGGCCCACGGCTCTTCCCGGGTAGAAAATAATCATGGGGCGGGCACCGTTTAGCGCCGTGCCTGAGGACACACCTCTTAAATCAAACGCTGTGAGTTTTTATCACGTTAAAATCACCCTCAGGTTCTCCGGTTCAGCAGGAAGAGGACGAATGTCGCCACAGTGCTGTTAGCATACAGTACATGTAGATTTCCTTCACTTTCAAAGATGGTAAAGACGTATCTTTACCTCGCGAGCACAAATGACTCGCACTGCAGAGATTCACCGAGGGAACTCAGAGTGCATTAAGAAAAAAGAAGAAGTCACATTTACTTATTTATAAATTTGTGCCTGAACATGTGCACAGCGACATCAGTTAATTACAAAGAGCTGTCAAATAAAATAGTTAAAGTATTATAAATAGTTAAAACATTAAAATCAGAGCTGACTTGAAAAAGGCTGGCCTTGGTCCTCTTCGTACAGTAGCACAGCAAAATAAACTGCGGCGTTTTGCAGAGGATAAAGCAAACTGGTGCACAGTGGGAAGGACTGCTTATGGTCACAGGATGCCTATGAGTACTGTCACTGCGAAATCAGTTATGAGAGAGAGAGAGAGAGAGAGAGAGAGAAGGGACAGGCAGAAAGATATGACAAAACTAGACTTCATACTTCAGGAAAATAAACAAACAAAACAAACAAACATCTGGGAGAATAAAATCTTTTGTGTCAATCAAAAGTAAAAAAAAAAAATTCAAAGTGTAGTAAAAATGTTTACTGTTAGCTAGAGTGGCATGGTGGCGCAGTGGTTAACACGTTCACCCCTGCAAGAAGGTCCCTGCTTCAATTCCCGAGTTCGAGAAGTCAAACCCGGGACACCCGGGTGTGGAGTTTGCATGTTCTCCCCATGCTTGTGTGGGTTTCCTCCGGGTACTCCGGTTTCCTCCCACAGTCCAAAAACATGCACAGTAGACTGATTGGCTGTTCCAAATCACCCCTAGTGAGTGTGAGTGTGAATGGTTGTGTGTGTTGGCCCTGTGATGGTCTGGCAAGCTGTTCAGGGTGTATCCCACCCTCGTCCAGAGTGAGCCGAGAAGGGCGCCGCCCTCCCCGCGACTGTAATTAGTATTAAACAGCTTAGAAAATAATTGAGTAAATGAATACTATTAGTTATGACCTTAAAGTTCAGATATTATCCCCATTTTCAGACTTTTATTTTTCATTTCGCACACTGGTGGAGCACTGAAGTCTAAATCTAAAGTGATTCCTAATCCAGACCACTCCACATTTCTTCAGGATGCTGCTTCCCCATGCACCTCTGAACACTGATTTTAAGTACGTGTGTTGGTCAACCTGTTTGGCTTCCTCCTCCCATTTATGGACTTTCCTTTCTCTGTGCTTACTCTGATTGGTCACCTTTCTAAAGCCTTCCCAGAGGCCATAGAGCCCCGATCGGTGCACTGGGATGCAGGCCAGGATAGGCAGAGATGCCCCTGTGCATGAGGAAGGGGGGGGGGGGGTAGACTCCATGTCATGATGTTCTGTCAGTGCATCACATGACCTACACTCTCTGTAATGGTGTCACAGAGAGGTGCTACCACCCCAGAGCATTGAATCCTCAGACTCTTATGCACAGCTTCTTGTGTGAATTTGTTAAACTGCCTTTCACAGGCACTAGAAACTTTTATGCTTCTTCTGAGTAGACGTTCCTGCACGACCCAATAACAATCAGTAAAACCATCTTCCATTGGTGGAGGCCTGGACGCGCAACTACACTGTGCATGTGTGCAAGTTTCCGTATATTTTGAAATCACGACTGAATTGAATTCGTTGAGTTATTTAGGATGAGGTTCATGTTGCTGTACTGCGGAGAGACGGTACCAGTATGTAAATTAGCTGAAGCACTGTGTGTGGCTCGTCAATCATTTGCTCTCTGGATGTGATCGTGCAGCAGCATGTGATGCAAATATAATCTGTGAAAAAGTGGGAAAAGACGACAGTCCTGAAGTTCTCAAGCAACTCTGGAAAAGTTACAGTAGCCTAAAAAGGGAAAAAAAATCTCTTCTACAATTCAACGGCGGTGAAAATAAAACCGGCGCTGTTCTCGCTGCACATCTTGTATGGATACTTTCCTCTCACTCTCTTCCTCTCTCTCCTCCTTAAGCAACCCTAACCTTCCCCTACTCCACTTCCCCAATTAACCGTCCCAGTCCGTATCCGCGGACCCGTCCAGGCAGACCCGAGTGCGTGAAAGCCCCCCAATCCCCTGCTCCGTTTCCCGTCTCCCAATCAGCACTGGGGTAATAGCAGCCGGGGTCCAGTGTCACCACGTTACAGCCGTTAATGGAAGAGCTCCATCGTTTCGGCGCCTGTCACAGCATTACCGCCGGCTTTCATCCACCGCTGGTCACTAAACTAATGGGAGAGATGGAGATGAGATGGGGGAGGACGAGTGGGAAATGAGAGGAAGGCGGGGGGTGGGGGTGGAGAGGTGACAGCGAGGGAGATGGAGAGGATAAAGGAGGGAGAGGAGTCGTGTCTAGCACCTTTTCCTAATTTGTGCAGGCTAAAGCTTACAGCTGAAGGCAGAGAGATTCAATTCCGTGTCATTTAACAGGGTGAATGAGGAGATGCCGTTGTCGCCACCGCCACCGCCGCCGGTGCTTTTCCCCTTCACATCCAAAGACCTCTAAAAGCACCAGAGCTGCACGAGAAAAACAGCTTAGGCTCCAAAAGTCCACTGAAGCACAGCTCGAGATAACTCTCCAGCTGAACAGATATTCATTTCCTCTCCAAAGATTTGACAGGCAAGGCTGCGTCCGAACAGAATCGTTCAAACGCTCTGCTGCCACCAGTCACCCGCTCTCCATCTTCTTCTCCTCAACTTCTATCATCTGTCTTTCTGCTCGAAAAGCTGACGACAAAAGATTCGAAAAAGGCGCTGATGCCGTTCTAAAATGTCTGGATGAAAAAAGAGTGATAGTGTTGAACAAACCGGTGAGGGACATGTTCTTTTATCCAGACTTTCTAAATATTTGATGCGACGGGATAAACCAAGTGTGTTTTGAAACCAGGACTCGAGTGTCTGGTGGGGAATTTATTACCCTGAGCATGATGCGGCTTGACAGCGCTAAAGCAGCCCGGCTGCTCTTCTTCAACACTTCGGCAATCTCCTTTCATTACTTCACTTAAGTGTTTAGCTGTCGAGCTCGGCTTCCTGCTGATTACTCTCTCTCTCTCTCTCTCTCTCTCTCTCTCTCTCTCAGAGAGCGAGGGTGAACAGGTCATCTTCAGGCCTGGTGGTAGTGATTGAATCTTTGTGCTGATGTAATGGAGCAGGAGTTTCTGCAGCAGCGGAGGTTCCTGAGTTTCATGCCTTCACACTTTATCCCACTTTAGGATGAAACCCCGAAACACCACCTGAGGAACATCACCTGAGATCTTCCATCTCGCTCTGATTCAGACTCGCAGCACATCTTTACACGGCCGATGGTAATATTCTTCTAAAGATTCTCCCGTAAACAAATGCTTTCACACCAAAGACAGGTGTTCAGCAGGTACACACTCACACATTTGGAACAGCCATTTACCCTACTGTGCATGTTTTTGGTCTGTGAGGAAACTGGAGTAACCGGAGGAAACGCATGCAAGCACAGGGAGAACGTATGAACTCCACACAGAAACGCCCCTGAGCCCAGGAATCGAACCCAGGCCTTCTTGCTGTGAGGGGGACGTGCTAACCACTGCGCTAACCACTGCGCTAACCATCCTGCTAGACCCCTTGAGTGGGAATGGTGTGGAATGACTTTTGGTAGCAATTTGTCTTACTACATCGAGGAAAATGCTAAAATTTCTGGAACGAATGGGAAATAGTGTTTAAAAAAACATCTTTGTGACGTCTTCATATATTTCAACCTTTCTCTCTCAAATCTCTCACACACACCACACAAAGTACACTGCATCCTCACAACCATGCATACGCCTGGTAGACACACACCAAACTGCAGGCAAACATTCCACACTTCTGCAATTATCTAGTTATTATTATTATTATTAATTCATACATTTATTTTCTAAGCCGCTTAATCCTAATTAGGGTCATGGGGAGGCTGGCGCCCATCTCAGCCAACTTTGGGTGAGGGCAGGGTACACCCTGAACAGCTCACACTCACACTCACTCCTAGGGGCAATTTGAAACAGGCAGTCAGCCTACTGTGCATGTTTTTGGACTGTGGGAAGAAACCAGAGTACACAGAGGAAACCCACGCAAGCACAGGGAGAATATGCAAACTCTACACAAACCCCTCCAAACCCCGAGCCGGGGCATCGAACCTTCATCAGGACCTTCTTGCTGTGACATGCTATCCACTGCACCATCATGATTATTATTATTATTATTATTATTATTATTATTATTACTACGTCCCTTTTTTCCCCAAAAAAACCCCTCTGTGACATCTTGTCAAATTCCTTCCCCTCTCTGTGACATCATTTCCTCTTCATCACCCTTACTCCTCTTCATCATTCATCTCCATCCCTCCTTTTCACCACTCATACACTTCATTAATCTCCTGCTTGGACCCCAGGAATCAGTGCTTGCAGCTATATGTATGATGTATATGATGGACTGACCTTGACCTGATTTTCGACTTGAGATTCATGATTTGTATTTTTATCTAAATAAAGAGATTACTCATGATTGCATCGTCAGTGTGTGACAGGCGCAGTCCTGACCCACAAACAAATCACCAGGATTTGAAATAGTGTGGCACTGCAATGGTGCACGCTTAATAATTTCCCAGCATGCATTGGGGTCCCCCCCCCTAATTTTATGTCATTCATAAAACAATCATTTCATTCTGAAAAAGATTTTGCATTAACGTGAGACGATTCACTTTTCCATGTATAAAATTTGAATAATTAGGGGTTCAAACAGACATTTGAACTGTTCCCTCAGTGTGTGTGTTTGTGTGTGTGTGTGTGTGTGTGTGTGTGTGTGTGTGTGTGTGTGTTACTGTGGGTTTATATAAAGACTCTGAGTCACTCACACACTGAATAATGCGACTCACTCCTGTCAGATCAGCTTCTGCCCCTGTTCAAACAGTCATCTGTCTCACCCAACACCACCACCCCCCCCCCCCCACCCACACACACACACACACACACACACACACACACACACACTCACACACACACACCACTCACCTGTCACAGAGGGGTCACAAAGTATTTACCTGCTGATGGAATCCCAATTAGGGCTAAAGGAAGGGAAGCAGAATGAGAGGTGGAGGAGGGACGGCAGTTTCTGTGTGTGTGTGTGTGTGTGTGTGTGTGTGTGTGTGTGTGTGTGTGAGAAGAGAAATAAAGTCCAAGTATTATAAAGTATAAGTAAAGACAGATGTATAATCTTTATAATTATCTATTATTGTGGTAATAAACACCTTCAGTGTCATTAGTAGAAATGGAGTTTAGTATTAATAAATACAGTAGGAGTTCATTAGTGTATAATAAAGTTATACTCAGAGAGTGTGGTGGACGTCACTGAATACCCCATGAGGCAAAATGTCAAGTTAAGGTAAATAATTGTTTACTTATATATATATATATATATATATATCCCTAATGAGCAAGCCTGTGGCATCAGTAGGAAGGATTCAGGATTCAGAAAGCAGAAGGATCAGGTTCACTGGTATCTCAGAATTAACATGTGTACCTCAAAAAAAACTAAACAAACACACAACAAACACACACACACAAATACAGAAAGAGGTGGTTAGGCACACTCATAACAGTGTAATTAATTATTTTACCAGTGCTGAGTGCAAGCAGAGACTGCGACATGACTGACTATGACATCATAATTAAAAGAGAGAACCAAAAGGAAGACAGACGTGAAGGCACCCTGTAACATGAAGCAATCAGCCATTCCACCATCGAAGGACCTGAATGAGCTTGTAAGAGTGAGGGAGTGAACAAAATGCTCGACTAAACAAGTTTTATAAATAAGTTTTCAGCCTAGTCTTAAAAACAGAGACTGTGTCTGAGTCCTGAACATTAAATGGAAGTTTATTCCATAACTGTGGGGCTTTGTAAGAGAAAGCTCCGCCCCCTGCAGTAGTCTTCATTATTTGAGGTATCACTAAGCAGCCTGCACCTTTTGATCTAAGTGGGCGAGCTGGACCATAAACAAGAACTTCACTAAGATAATGTGGCGCAAGACCATTCAGTGCTTTAAAGGTTAAAAGTAGTATTTTATATTCAATGTGAAATTTAATTGGGAGCCATATTGTGTGACATCAGCTTAACAGCGGAAGCTAATACCATGTTCACGAATAATATTACCCAAAAGGAGCATATAAAGAGAAAAGTGCAGCGGGCCTAGAACAGAACATTGTGGGACACCAAACGTCACATTAGAACATACAGAGACAAACTAACAATGTCACATTAGAATGTACTTACATCTACAAACTGGTAACGGTCAGTTAAATTAGATCTAAACCAGGATATGGCCACTCCCTTAAGTCCAACAACATTCTTTAATTTGTCAAGTAGACTAAAATGATCAGCACAGTCAAAGGCTGCACTATGGTCAAGTAACACAAGCAAGGAGACACAGCCTTGTTCAAATGCCAGCAGTAGTCCATCGATTACCACCTTTATGAGTGCAATCTCTGTTCTAGAATGAGGCCTAAATCCTGACTGACACATTTCATGAATGTTATTTCTACATAGATATGAACATAACTGCTGCATTATAGCTTTCTCTAAGATTTCGGAGATAAAAGGAGGTTTGACATTGGTCTATAGTTGGGATCAAGGTCAGACTTTTTAATCAGAGGTTTGATAAGTGCTAGTTTAAAAGATTTAATTACATAACCAGTGCTAAGGGAAGAATTAATTACATTTAATGGGTTGGTCACTTCTGGTAGTACCTGTTTAAAGAAAGATATAGGTGCTGGATCTAGCACACAGGTTGATGATTTTAATGAGGAGATTAATGATGTATCTTGAAGGGGGCTAAAACACTCTAGTTGCTGATCTGATAACGGTATATTATTATCTACCGTCATAGTTACTAAAATATCTCACTTTAAGTGTAGTGAATACATTTTTTTCCTGATAATTTCAATTTTAACAAAACAGTCTTCGCTGCACACTACTGGATATATATATATATATATATATAAGTCTGTTGGGCTTTTACACCCGAGCCTAGTGGCTCATCAGGCCCCTGCTTATCCCTGCTTTCTGTAGCAGTTCAACTCCCCCTGGATGGGACGCTAGTCCATCGCTGGTTAGTATTTTTACTGGTACCCATTTACACTGCTGGGTAGACAGAGGCACACTTGTGGTCAAGGGTCTTAGCATGGTGGGGGTCCAACAGGGATTCGAACCCATGATCTCTCGATCGTGAGCCTGGCACCCTAACCGCTACACCACTGGCCCCATATATATATATATATATATATCTGTTTACATCTCACGTCTGTTGTTCAAGTCCCTGTTATTATGGGAATGATAACATATTAGAATGAGCAAGTTAATATAAACCTGCTGTGCTGCTGCTGTTCTCGAACATTGCTCAACACCTTCTGATCAATCAGAATCCAGGATTTAGAAACTAGCATGAATATAAAGTTAAGAAGAAATAAATGTGATGAGTAATGAATATGAAAGTCACACAAATTTGAAGAAACACAGACAGAGAGAGAGAGAGAGAGAGAGAGAGAGAGCAGCGAAGCGTGCATGGTGGTCTCCGTGTGGGAAGATTGCACCCCAGCAGGATCGATAGTGAATTATCCGGAGCAGTGGCGTCTCGGCTGCAGATCGATGTCCGGATGCCGATGGAGGACATGTGACATCGTTCTGAGGGTAAAAACTTTGTTAACCGGACGAGTGGATACACGGCGACCCCGCGAACCCGTGCTGTGCTCACATCCTGCTCCACTCACACACCACGGGGAAAACGATCACTCCGTCTCTGTCACTCCACCACACACTCCAGCACTTTAATGTGTGTGGAGATACTTCAGTTCACACGTGGACCAGGTGTGTGTGTGTGCGTGTGTGTGTGTGTGTGTGTGTGTGTGTGTGTGTGTGTGTCTGACAGATTGGTATGTTCCCATCTGGGGCAGTATAATAAACATGAACACACACACACACACTTGCTGAGTGTATTAGAGTCCCGCTGCTCCAGTATCAGACGAGTAAAAACTGTTATAGTCGTTTTTATTATTCTGTTCTCTCTCTTCATTCTTTCAGCAATTATTCTTTCTTTCCGTCTACACTACAGTCCTAACTTTACTTCCTCATTTCTTTCTACAATTATTTCTTTTTTTCTTTTTCTTTCCACATTTCCTCCTTTCTTTCTTTGTTTGTCCCCCCCCCACACACACTGCTTTCTTTCATTTTTCGCTACATTTAATTCTCCACATTACTTTTTTCCTTCTTTTTTTCTTCCATATTGCTCTTACTTTCTTCCTTTTATTTCTTTTTCGTTCTCCCCCACATTGCTTTTTTCTTTTTCCTTCCCTACTTTATTTCCTTCCACAATTTCTTTCTTTCTTTCTTTCTTTTGTTTGCCCCATTGCTTTTTTCTTTTTCACATCTTTTTCATTTTTCGCCACATTTAATATTTCTCCACATTGCTTTCTTTTTTCTTTCTTCCATGTTGCTTTCTTTCTTTTGTTCTTTCATATTGCTATCTATCTTTCTTTCTTTCCCCACATTGTTCTTTCTTTTTCTTTCTTTCATTCTTTCTTTCTTTCTTATTTCCAAAATGCTTTCCTTTTGTTTATTTTTTTCTTTCTTTCATTTGTCCCCCACATTACTTTCTTTCTTTTTCTTTCTTTCATTCTTACAAACTGCATTCTTTTTGTTTCTTTGTTTCTTTGCCCCACATTGCTTTTTATCCTTATTCTTTCCATATTGCTCTTATTCATTCTTTCTTTTGTTGCCTTCATTTCCTCATTGCTTTTGAAAGGCTTCTCCTTTTTGAATTTATGTCTTTCCCTCCTTCTTTCCTTCCAGATGTTTTAAGGAAGGGTAAGACAGTAAACATCTTGTTGCTGTGAAGTAAATTTTGTTAGCCGCCTCATTCTTTAGTTTTGGGTGCACAAACGTTTGTTCTTATGTGCTGAAATAACCGTTAGTGATTCATGTTAAGACTCAGATCCAGAATCCTGGTTCATGAAGCCACCTGTATTTTGCTTGAGCTTGTTATTGTCTCCAGATGGAGAGATTCCGTTTTTCCCCCCGAAATGCTGCCACGCCGATGATGTGTTTAAGTGATTCCCCAAATCCGTGCTCGTACAGGAACGAGTCGTGATGTGGGAATAAATCGAGTGCGCTCAGCCTGCACGACGAAGCGAGACCGAGACATCAGGACGCGCGGCCTGCTGTGTGGCGCTTTCACAGAAGCACACACACACTCACACACACACGGGGGCGGTTAATAGAGATCCTGGATATTTGTGTGTGTGTGTGTGTCGTCTGTCTCGTCCACACCTCAGAGCGGGTGGTGTCAGCAGGCCGTGATGATGATGAGTGAGAGTGAGGACGGGCGGGATGAAGAACTTCGTCTCCTGATTGTGATGTATAGGTTTTCATTACGACGCTCCAACCTCCACCGTTCCACCCACACAGGAAATCCTGTTTACACCCGAACGTGTGAGCTTCCCAATCCCACCCTGCTAAACGAGTGTGAGAGGAGAGAGAGAGAGAGACAGAGAGAGGGAGAGAGAGAGAGAGACACACACACACACACACACAAAGAGAGAGACAGAGAAAGGGAGAGAGAGACACACACACACACACAGAGACAGAGAGAGAGAGAGAGACAGAGACAAAGACAGAGAGGGACAGAGCCAGAGACACACACAGAGAGAGACACACACAAAAAGACACACACAGAGAGAGAGAGAGAGAGAGAGAGAGACAGAGAGAGAGAGAGAGAGAGAGACAAAGACAGAGAGGGACACAGAGAGAGAGGGAGAGAGAGACACACAGAAAGACACAGAGAGAGGGGGGGGGAGAGACAAAGAGAGACAGTAAGAGACACAAAGAGAGATATTTCTCTCATTAAGAGAGAGACAGAGAGAGGGGG
>JAQMYF010000015.1:1253384-1267606 GCA_030014195.1 Neosilurus mollespiculum
AGAGAGAGAGAGAGAGAGAGACAGAGAGAGAGAGAGAGAGAGAGAGAGAGAGAGAGAGAGAGAGAGAGACAGAGAGACAGAATGAGAGAGACATGCAGAGAGAAACAGAGAAAGATTCTGTGTGTGTGAGAGGGGGGGGGCAGAGGGAGAGGTATTGTGATCAGTTATTTTTTAATTTCATTCGTCTGTTTATTCATTTGACAAACAGCTCAATCCTATTAGTGTCGCAGGAAGACTGATGTCAGCCAACTCTGGGCGAGGGACAGGGCACACACACACACACACACACACACACACACACACAATCACGAGGAAACATACAAACCCCACACAGAAACAGACTCACCGAGACCGAGACCGGGACCCAGGACCTTCCTGCTGTGAGGTGAATGTGCAAACCACTACACCACGTGCCACACCTCTTTCTTTTCTTGCTTTCTTTCTTTCAGCTTGTTTTTTTTCCTTCTTACAGTTTGTCCATGCTTATTCAGTTCAAATTCTTTCTTTCTTTTTCTTTTGTCGTTCATATTTGAATTTTTTCCTCTTTAACCAAATTTTATTTATTATTGATCTTTTCTCTTTCTTTCACTTCCCTTCTTCTGTTTTGGTTATCAGTCTAGTTTTCTTTCACCTATTCATTTTTCTCTCTGTGTTCTTTTCTTTTCCTATTCAGTAAACAATAAAGAATAAAATCTCCTGACTGTACAATGAAACTCTGTAGGTTCAGACCCAACGTCTCCGCTGGTTATTCTAATTGTTCTTGGATCTTGACGTCTGGTTTCAGCGTCAGCGTTATTATTGTGATAAACGATGGCGTGTGAATGAGTCATCAGTTAATCATTTCTTCAAGCGCTTAGCATGCCAATATTACACACTGGTGCCATCTAAACAGTGTTCTATCTATCCTTTACACACACACACACACACACACACACACACACACACAGACCCCAAGCCCTCTCGTGCTCCTAATTTCTTCCTAATTGACTCATTTCTACGCGCCGTGCCAAAAGGGCTCGCAGCATTAAATGTGTGATTGCTCCTTCGATTAGACCTCATTAAGCCATTTCCCATCTCTGCCTTAATAACAGCTTGATGAGGTTTTCTTAAAGAGCCTCCGCCCCGGACAACCGCTCGTCTCACCCTCTTCATCTCACCCTCCTCACCCTCGTTAAAGGAAATACACACTTTGTTCAAATGGTGTAAAAAATGTTTTTGTGGTATTCTCTAATTACTGGGGATAGAGCACGGAGGAGTGGATTAAGAGGTAATTCATTTTTAACACACACACACACACACACACACACACACACACACACACACACACACACACACACACACACTATGCTGTGGTGTCATAATAAGCACACAGCTCCCTAAATGGGTGACATTTTTGCAGTCACGCCTTGTCCAGTAGAGTAAACTGTCATCCAGCGGAGAGGAAAACCTTCAACCTGTTAAAGATCGCGTTCGCCAAATGCGTTCCTTGTCAGGTGACATTCATTCAATCAAGATAATAATGCACAGGCTCAAAACGTGGAACGGACGCCACCGGGTAAAGGCGTTCCCTGGTTGTACGTTTGCTGCGTGCTGGGTGCGTTTTGTCTGGAACTCGTGCATTCCTTGTCCTGTACCTTTCTCTTCCCACCCGTTGATATCTGGTGGTCCTGACTTGTCCTGGATGAACCAGAGGTGTGACGGACATAGAGCGCATGTTCAGTGGATGATTACTGACAAGGAGCGCATGCGAACTGATGACTAACGGAGGTGTAACGGGGGTCCATGGGACAACACCGAAGACTTCAGGATAAGTACAGTGTAACTGCTGCACATGTATCGGGTCTGCACCGGGTCCAAAACGGACAGCGACCTACTGTACATTCTCCGGGGCAGAGAGTCCAGAGCACCAACGTGAGAGTCCAGAGCACCAACGGAGACGACTTTCACCGCCAGATCATTTTCTTTCAGAGTTTCTATCCTGTCTGACTGTCAGCATCCTACCTACCAGAACTACCGTAAGGCGCCTACGGTTGGGGTTCTGTGGCTCCTAAACCTCCAAACAGACCTCCGTCATAACAATGAAGAAGCTGGAGAGGAAAATCAGCCCATATAAGATGCGAGATGCAATCAAAGGGTTTTGGGACTGTTCCTGAAGAGCTGTGACTTCCTGGAGAGCTTCCCCCCTGAAGACTTTCCCTCCTACACTAATCGTGCTCTCCTGACCATCTAAGGCTTTGAAACGAAGACTCAAGGCGATGACTAGATGTGTCAGGAGAGCAGCATTAGTGTTGGAGGAAAAGTCTTCAGGGAAGAAGATCTCCAGGAATCTACTGCTCTTCAGGAACAGTCCCATAACCTTTTGATTGCACCTCATATCTCATCAAGCCCTCCCTGAGATCACTGCGCAGAGCAATCGGCTCTGGAGGAAGAGGAAGAAAAAAAGGAGGGGCTTCTCCTGGACCCCGGAGAGTGAAGAAGGTGAAGCTGCAGTGCGAGGTCTCCCTGCTGAACCTTCAGGAGACTGAGGAAGGTAAGGTTTACCTGATACCCCTGACGATGACATCACCATTCCTCCAGAAGCTTCAGGACACCAGAGGAATTAAATGAGAAAAACATTTAGAATAAACTTAAATTCTCTCTTTCTTTCTCAATTTCTTTTATCCATTATGTTCCTTTGTTCTATTTTTAGATCTATATATTTTTTGTCTATTCATATTTTTGGTGAATTCTCTCTTTGGCTTTCGTTCATCCCTTTTGTGTTTGTTTTTTTAAAAAACCTTTAACGTGTCTCCTACATTTCCACCCATCCATCCATCCATCCATCATCTATCTATCTATCTATCTATCTATCTATCTATCTATCTATCTATCTATCTATCTATCTATCTATCCATCCATCCATCCATCCTTCTTTCTTTATTTTTCTTTCATTTCATCAGTTCTGTTCTTTCTCACCTTTTTTAGTTTAACTTTAGTTTTCTCCATTTCACCTTTTTAATTGTTTATCGCACACTCCTTCGTGTTTATTTTTGTTTATTTCTGTTTGTTTTTCTTTTCTTATTGTTAGCAAATTGATGAATTAATAAGCAATCTTTTGTTTTTTTCTACTGTGCATTAGCCTGAGTAAGCTTTAATTCTTAGAAACATTTAAAACAATTGTTAAAGTCAAGGGGGAAAATTCAAGCAAAAGTTAAAGTGTGCAGTGATGCATCCTGGGAAATTCCCAGTGTACTCAAAAAAGCAGGAGTGTAAAAACCTGATGCAGGAGGAATTATTCCATTTTCATTGACTTTAAAGACATGACTTGAAATTCTCTCTTAAATGCCACTCGCACACACGCACAACTTACTCCCTAATTGTGGTACTGAAGGGGTTAATCAGCAGTGTGTGTGTGTGTGTGTGTGTGTGTGTGTGTGTGTGTGTGTGTGTGTGTGTGCACATCCGAGGCTCAGTGATCATTTCTGGCAACGATAATCCGTTCACTCCAACTTGAGGTCTCCCTTCAGCTTCCTCTTGATACGTGAGTATGGACTCAGCTCATCATCCATGATGAAATTGTAGAGGACTTTCAACCATGAAGTGTAACAGGGCAGATCATCGTAATACTCTGCTGCTATTTTCTTCCCCAGAGGGAGCCTTCGTCCCGGAATACTGGGGAAATCATGGTGCTCGTTGTGGTAGCCTACATTGAAAGTCAGTAGATTGAGTGGCCGATAATAAAAATAGGTCTCGTGGCCCTTGAGAAACATGTAACATTCAGCAATGAAGTGTCCAGAGATGGGATGAAGACCCATTCCCAACATCGAGCCAGCCAGCATGCAAAACAAAGGCTTGCCACCCAACAGATAATAGAGAAGGACGTTGAATGTAAACTGGAAAGCCACACTAGTGATCTCCAACTGACTGACAGGTTTTGGGTTGATGCACAGAGGCCGAATTGCATAGAACAGAGGCTGGAGAATAATCCAAATAAACTTGCAAAAGCAAGTGCAGAAGAACCAGCCCTCAAATCAGTCGGGATGTCCATGTCCACACCATCCCCGTCCAGATATCGGTGGTGGTCAAGATGGTAGCGCTTGAAGGAGGCCGAGTACGGCACACCAATAGGCTGGTTGGCAAAGATGGCGAACCAGCGATTCCATTTCGCCCGATATTTTCACCCGATATTTATAAATTAATAAACAACCTAATGTTTGATAATTAAAACCAGCAGCCAGATTCCGTACCAGGCTAGCGACCAGCATTATTACCAAACCTGTGTAATTAAAACCATCACTTCAGATCGTTTCTGGTGTAATTTAAACCAGGAGTCGTGTTTTTAATTTTACTCCACAGTCATAAACACCCTCAGAGTGAAGTTCAGTCGCAGAACTACTTACTTCCTATACCACATTAAACACGTGCTGTAATTGACTCTCCTGTCCGGTCACGGCTCACAGTACGGACTGATGGAGCAGTGAACCAGGAGCATCTCGGGAGGTTCAGCACATGGTTCGAAGTGGAGCTCCACCAGGAGACCAACACATTGGTAGGACTGAAACCTGTTCCAGCCTGACGAGTGAGCCTCATAAGAGATCTTGAACTTGAGTGTCTTGAACAGAGACCTGAACTCAACCCTGAGCACTGAACACCTTTCGGATGAACTGGAGCACTGACTGAACCCCAGATTTCCTCCTTGAACATCCTGACATCAGCACCTGACCTCCTGATTAATACACTTGTTACCGAATGGACTCACAGCTACGCCCTCAAATCCCCATGGCCACACCCTCATATCCCTAGTCATACACATCCATACCCCCACAGCCATGCACCAAATCATCACAGCAATGCCCCAAAATCCCCACTGCCACCCCTCAAATCCCCAAAGCCACGCCCAAAATCCCAGCAGCCACACCACCAAATACCCACAAAATCCTTAAAATCCCACCCCCACAACCCCTACAGCTACACCCCAAAATCCTTAAAATCCCACCCCCCAAAACCCCCACAGCCACACCCCAAAATCCTTAAAATCCCACCCCCAAATCCCCTACAGCCACCCCCCAAAACCCCCACAGACACACACCAAAATCCTTAAAATCCCACCGCCAAGACCCCCACAGCCACACCCCAAAATTTCCACAGCCCCACCTCAAAATCCTTAAAATCCCACCCCCAAAACCCCTACAGCCACCCCCCAAAACCCTTAAAATCGTTTTTAAAAAAGCTCGAGAATTTCTCCGTGCACTGTTTTACTGTGAGGTTAAATATTTGAAACTGAATCAGAATCTCATAGATAGGAGAAGGGGCGTCTCTGCTCCTCCACGCTCTGTCCGCTCTGTGAAGGTGTCCCGAGGAGTGAAATGAAAGACGTCTCACTCAGGAGACCTGCCGAGTCCCAACTTAATCAACCTGCACTGTTCCTCCCTGGGTCTCACTGTTCCTCCGTCTGTCTCACTGCCGCCAGGGCCGGAGGACAAAACCTTCAACATGTCTGTACTTTTCCATTTGTCTGTCTTTCTGAAGCTTTCGCTTTATCTCCATCTCAATCCATCCAGCTGTCAGATCTCCACGACATCATAGAGTGAAAGGCTTCCTCAGAGAGGCACGAATCCAACTACTCTCTACTCAATCTTTACAAACTCCTGCTCATGCTGCATCACAGGGCTGTGTACCACGTGGAGAAAAACGCTATCCGTCCACTTCTGCATACATGAGCTCTATATCTCACATCATACATGATGCCCCTACCATTTAGACAACATAGACCATTTTGATTGGATCTTTAGCTTCTTGCTGAAACTCAAGAACACCTTCATTTTCACTCAGCAACGAGGAAACCTTTAAAAAGCTGACACCCCTCTTCATCTTTCTTCTTTTGTTTAGCTGTTCTTCTTTTACTAGTCTTTTCCATTTTGGTTTCCCCTAATTTTTCCGTGTTGCCTTTTATTTGCGTTAAGGCATGAGGATGAGACCCTGGTTAGCGTGTCCCCTACCTGGTGAGCAGTCGTCTCACACTTTAGTTTAAAAGCAGATGAAATGAGATTGACCGTTCCGTTTCCCTCGCAGCTCAGTCTGGCGCCGGGGGACATCGTGAACTGCACACGGAGCTCTGCCGTACATCGAGGGACTCCGGGTTAAATTTAAAGCTCATTTTCCGCGCTCATGACGTTCCATGAGATGCCCTAGCTCGAATTATCTTCAAAAACCTGAAACCGGATTTATTATTTTGCGCCCTGAGGTTTATTGAATTATCATCATCTTCATCACTGCCCTGTGATGGAAACCTGAAGGCGCTTTCACACAGAAAGAGACGACGAATTTCATATTTAACTCTTTTTCTGACTGTAGTAGAATCTTCCCTTCCTGCACACTCACTCCATCATCCCCTGCTCGCTGGAGAAGACGTCAGACAGTGACGCATCGCTACAATTAACCCAGGGAAAGACTTCAATTATGATAAACACCCTTCACCCCTCTTAGGCCATGATTAACAGGCACACCTCCGCTCGAGCGCATCCGATAGAGATCTCTCCGTCTCGCGCCGTCGCTTCTCCCTCCGGATAATAAAGTGTCCTGCTTCGTCTCTCCGCTTCCTCACACGCGCCGCGGGACGCTCCTTTCAGCCATCTTCATCATTTACACGTGAGCAACGACGCAGCCACGGGGTCTGACACGTGGACCACGTTCAACCTCCAGTTTACACACACCACCTGCATCTCTCTCTCTCTCTCTCTCTCTCTCTCTCTCTCTCGCTCTCAGAACTTTAAAGTCTTTACTTTAATATTTTACGGCACTGAAACATCTAAACCTCCAACTTCATATTATTTAAAAATCATTCAGTACAATTTCACTAAACTCAAATCAGCCATTTTAAAGTTATTCAAAATTTCCTGTTATTAAAAAAGTTTTATTAATTCTTTCCTCCATTTATATTTTATCATTTTTATCCATTTTTATCCACCATTTCCTCGCTTTCATTCCTCCATTCTTTCTCTCCTTACTCTTTTTTTATCCGTTCCACTTTTTGTAGTTTTTTTTATTTATAATGCTGTCATGCACTCTTGTTTAAATAAGGTCCCTGTAACCGAACCACAAGAATTTAATCCCAAATCTATAATTTTACAAAACCAAACTCTCCTAAATCAACAGATCCGACTGGCAGAACAGCTGGACAATAAGAGAGACACAAAAGAAAGTGAGACAGCAGGAGAGAGAGAGAAAAAGAGAGAGAAAGAGAGAGAGACAGAGAGAGACAGACAGAGCGAACACCAGTCAGACAAAGAGGCTCAGAGTGAGAGACATACAGGATGAGGGACAGAATGAGAAAGAAAAAAAGAGGGATTTCTCGATACAGAGACCAGCTGAGCGAGAGAGACAGACAGTCAGACGGGTTGAGAGAAAGAGAGAAAAAGAAAGACAGAGAGACAGACAGGCTGAGAGAGACACATAGAAAAAGCGGGAGACATACATGATGAGACAGGGAGACCAGTTGGGAGAGAGACATCGACCTAGAGACAGAAAGAGAGAGAGAGAGAGAGAGAGAGAGAGAGAGAGAGAGAGAGAGAGAGACTGATAGTATTTCCACTGTGTTCTGTGAAGGGAGAAATTACACACTTTTTTTAAAGACGAGCGCCTCCATACATCACCGCGCTGGATTTACGAGCCAATTTTCACCATGAAATATAGACACCGAGAATCAATTTGAACTCTCTTACTTTTTCACTCTTCGACACTCGTCACACGTTTACTCCTGATTTTCTGCACAGGGTTTTTTCCTGTATTACGTCTGAAACACAGACGTCATTTTCACTCGGATTTTCGTCACTTTATCAGAACAGACATGAAAGGACACGCCTCAATCAACAACCAAATTATCTCAGGAATAAGACTAAGCTCCGCCTCTCATATTTGAAGGCGGGAAAATAAAGCAGACTGACGGCAGGAATAAGAGGTTTAGTTCCAGTTGAAACGTAAAGGCAGCTCGAGTGGAGGGTGAAATGATCCATCGTTTGATTCACTGCGTTTGATGCGAGCAGGAAACGGAAATGATTTTATTCCTCCTGTAAATACGACTCTTCCTGTAATAAAGTGAAGCTCACTGTACAGCCTTTATAAGCCTCATGAATTATATTAAAAATGTATAAACCCAGCGTGAAATCCCGTCAGTGCTACAGATACTTCAGACCAAACCCTATGAACGCCTCCGCCATGTTGGCGGCAATGAATTTAGCGGAGACGTCTTCTTCGTCGCTGTTCATAAACTCATGATGAGCGAGTGAGCTGTTGTCCTCACACCACTTGGGACGGATTAACAGCTGCAATGTTGCAACAACCCAAACAAGAGCCAGACGAGAGCCAGACAAGAGCCAGACAAGAGCCAGACGGAAAAGACTAACTGGCACTTCAAATGGTTTGGAATTGACTCCTGGATTTGCCCCCATTAACACAAGGCACTTTTTTTGTTTTTTTTAAAGAAATTTCATTTTCCGCTTGATCCGGGGTCGGGTCGCGGGGGCGCAAGCCAAAGCAGTCAGGTCCAGACGTCCCTCTCCCCGGCCACTTCCTCCAGCTCTTCTGGAGGGACACCGAGGTGTTCCCAGACCAGCCAAGAGACGTAGTCCCCCCAGCGAGCTCTGGGTCGACCCCGGGGTCTCTTCCCGGCTGGACATGCACGAAACACACCAGGGAGGCGTTCACGAGGCATATTAATCAGATGCCTGGGACAGAAATTTCAACATCCCATAATATTCTATAATATATAACCAATCACAGGGCTACATGGACACCCTTTAATTTACCTTGCCACTCTATAATTTAGTCGTGTCCGAGTCCCAGGACCAATACAACCCTATGAGTAATGATCACATGACATGGTGATGGAGCGACTATCACATGACTGCTTTCAATCAGAGGGAGAAGGCCATCACGTACTCCCACTGAGACGCCATGTTGTCAAACCGTCAGGTAACACTCGGAGGAATGCGCTATCCGCCCACTTCTCCACACGAGCTCACAGACACCCAAGATTGAGAGAGTAAGCCCCACCCCCTTCATAAGTGCACAGCCAATTGTCCCTCTCGTGGTCTCCTGGCTACAAACGGCTGTTGTGTCGTCAGGATTCAGGCCCACGATCTCCGTAAGACAGGACGGGTCGCGTCAGAGGACGTTTAGCAGCACCGTAATGATTTATGAATAACGAAGTGGCGTTCTCGTTAAATTAATCATACTGTCGTCTAACACTGCTTCCCAAGCCACGATTCCTGTTAACACACTCAGAGGGAAAGTGGAAGACCTCTTATATGCACGAGCCCCATGACTGGTTGGTGATCGCTGTGAGTGACAGCGGTGCAGATCGCTACACCATCAACCTGGACGTGAACCTGCGATCTCAAGGTTGACAGTTGTGCACTAGAGAGTGTGATCTGTTTAATCTTTGATGTTGCACAATTTTAAAATACCGTAAATTATTTATTTTCAACCCTTTTTAGTACATATTGAAGAACAATATCTTTGATGCGAGTACAGTGTAACTACACATTAGTGAATGGTTATTACAGTGTAGTTACACTACTTAATAACCCGTAACTGTTGTACGTCTGATGTCGTTCGTAAGAAGTAACACGTTTAAACGACATTCATACACACACGTTTAAAAACAAGCGCACCCAGAGCGCAAACCTCCACCAAGTCCGGCAATCACCCATGGATCATCTTCAAGTCTTCCTTGTCCAGAGCCTCTAATGATAACACACACACACACACACACACCCCTAGTCAAGCACATATCCTCATTGGCTGATTGAGAAAACCTCCGTCCTCGAGAAACGTCGTCTAGACGTGTTATTACTCTTTTATTAAACAGTTCACTGATGACAAACACCAAATGAGTCACGATGATGTGAAGAGGACGTGAGTGAAAATCACACAAACATACAAAACAAAACAAATATCAACATCAATCCCGAAATGAACATGATGAACTGCAGCTCCTCCGTAGCGTGGCGTTTCCTCCGGCAGCCATCTTGTCTCTCCGGTGTTCAGAACAAGGATCAGAAGTGAAGGAGGGAAACGTTTGATTTAAGGGGCGTGTCTGAAACCACCGGGACGCTACAGGAAGCCGTGTCAGAGCGTACAGTACAGTATAACCCACAAACACAGAGGGGAGGAGTTCATATATATTTTTATCTTATTCTCCCTCCTGCTCTTCTTTCTGTTCCTCGGTGATTACGTCTCGACTCGTTTTAGTTCACCTTTGACCTCCGAGCCGAACGTGATGAACGCGAGGCTGATGAGGAGCAGCTGCGTTTTACTGCTACAACAGTTCAGGGTTAAAAAGAGAAAAAAAAAGAGCTGTGGGTCTGATGGACGGCGTGCGGCGTGAACGCTCGAGAACGCTCTGGAAGTCTTTGTGGGGTGAGAAGGAGAGAAGGTCAAGGTTTCTTCATCTTCTTCACGGAGGAGGAGCTGGACGCCGACTCTCTGCGTTTACGCTGTGGAGAAGAGCGCAGCGCGTCAGGTCCGATCAGCGTGGCGTGGTTAGCACTGATGCTGATTAGCATGGTGTGTGTGTGTGTGTGTGTGTGTGTGTGTGTGTGTGTGTGTGTTACCGAATTGGGCGTAAGTGGCGCTCCGACCACGTCGATGATCTGCTCTTTGGGTTCAGTTTTGATGTCGTCTACTCCGGCCCAGTTCTGCGAGTCGGGCCCGGCTGTGCTGTCGCTGTGGGGTGTACCGGCGCCCCCTGCTTTCAGCAGCGCGTCGTAGCGGTGTCTCAGCATCTGCTGCTCGTACTCGCAGTTACTGTGCGCCTGCTTCAGCTCGTACACCAGGACCAGGTCACTGCGCAGCTCGTTAAACATTGCCACGATCTCCTCCGTGGGCATGGGGTTCAGGTCTACAACACACACACACACACACACACACACACACACAATTAAAACCTTAATAAAAAGTATTTGGATTTATATTTGAATAATATTATTATTATAATAATCATTTTATTTTTATGGATTGTTTTATATACATTTTTAAATCCAGGAATCTGTGATTGTAAAAGTAAATAATGAATTAAAAAGTGCGGCTATGAGGAAAAGCCAGTAATAAATAAATAAATAAACAACACACAAGTAAATGAATAAATAAAAACAAACCCGAGTACAGCGTTTATCAGTGTGTAGGTAAAAATATATTTTTTGTCTTCGCCCCACTCTGAAAATATCCTCCATAAGATGAATCCACGCTTGAATTCATCTCAATAAAATCCCCTGATAATTCTAATCAAAATTCATCATGAAATCATAAAAACAGGAATTAATATCCACACTTACCCACTCCCTGTTCTGTGAGGATTTGCTCGATGGCTTTGATCTTCTTCTGTCCTACAGAGCTCGGTAACTTCATCTGGACACACACACACACACACACACACACACACACACACACACACACACACACACACACACGGTCATGAATGGCTTCACACACAGTGCGTTGTAGGAATCACATCACTCACATTCATCATTCGAGCTGCTTAATCCGACAACAGTCACTGGGAGGCTGGAGCCTATCTCAGCCAACTCTGGTGAAGGCTGGGTACACCCAGAACAGCTCGCCAGACCATCGCAGGGCCAAAACACTCATACACGACCACTGACATCCAAACTCACACCTAGGGGCAATTTGGAACAGCCAATTAGCCTACTGTGGATGTCTTTGGACTGTTGGAGGAAACCGGAGCACCCAGATGAAACCCACAAATGCACTGAAACACCACTGCCAAGCCCAGGACTCGAATCCAGGACCTTCTTGCTGTGGGCCGGACGTGATGACCGCTACACCACTGCGCCGCCCTTCGCTTAAATTATCTTCACCATTTAAAAATTAAATAATTTCTGTTTAATTAATTAAATCTCTGGAAAGAAAAACGACTGAATGAACATTTCACCACAACAACAACCTCAGAATTCTTGCTATTATAAATAACACGGCCCTGGTGGGAGAACAGTGAACACCGCCTTCAGACCCGCCCCCACGTGAGACCTGCTTTACACAGAACAGCCGAACAACTAAAAATGAAGAAATAAAGTTCACGATGTCTATTATTAAATTCTGAGTTTGTAGCATCGATACAAATCATTCAAAGAGTCGTCACGACGTATCGGAGAAAAGATTCTCTCCTTCGGTCTTCAGTCGCCAAAAATCCCCCCAAAATTCTACTAATATAAAATACACGCAGCCTGAACGTGGTCCCGAAATCATACAATCTTTTAAGTAATGTTGTGCTTTAGTAACCTCACAACTCAGGTTCATGTACAAGATAAACTTCGGAAAGTCGCTTCAACACACACACACACACACACACACACACACACACACACACACACACACACGTATCTTAAATAGATGGATAGAAGCGATATCACAGATCTGAATTCCATGAGGTCGAGCGGAGCGGTCGTTAGCTCGAGAGACTACACGACAGGGAGCAGCCAACTAAAAACGAGGTCATCGTTCACCAGTAATGCCCATTTCACAACACACACACACACACACACACACACACACACACACACACACACACTCCACAGTGCGAGGAGCCTCCATCAGTCTGGATGAGGAATACAGTGAGACTTGGAGCAGAGCAGCGCCGATTCATCAGATTATAAAGTCAGAGTGAGAGAAACGCAAACACGCTACGACCCCCCCCCCTCCCTCCTCCCCCTCCCCCTCCCCCTCTCTGCGAATGTGTTTAATCCAGATCACACTCTCAACTGGGTGCAGGGTTCAACCCGGGCGTCAGGCTGGAGCTCAGAGATATAAACTCTAGTTATCACACTACACTTTTATGAGACTTTACATTATTACACACACACACACACACACACACACACACACACACATATATCTAATTAAAATCAGTCACTACATGGCAGCAGATGATCAGAATATTCCCAGGACACACATCCACACTGATAACAGACACAACAAGAAACAGACGACAGTTATTTTATACAGAGACAGAAAAATAGATAGAGACACACACACAGATAAACCAGGGGGGGCCAGTCAGGGGTGGCCGCTGTGTAGGGAGGCAGGTTTTCACTTCAACCAACCGGTTGCCACCTTCCACCTGTGTGAACCACAGATCTCAGGAAGTGATTGGATCGTGTGTTCTGCTGTTTGCATGCGGTAAGACCTGAAGCCAGAATGGAGCCACCTTGGTGAGACCACGCTACTGCTGGACGTTATCTCCATATAGCATGAAAAGACGGGAGGATGGAAACAACTGCATCCAAGATGTACGTGTCATTTCAACCCCCCCCCCTTTTTTATTTTTTTATTTTAGCTCTGCAGAGCTTTGTTTATTTTTTCAATTTATTACAAATATCAGTGAAATTATGGGTAGCGTTATATGAATGTATGGTTTTCTGACTGTCAGCAGTAAAACTTTCGGGGGTTTTTTTTCGGGTTGTGTTGGCTTTCAACGACTCCGTTTTGAGATCTTAAAGTGAGGTGGTCTCACCATGATGTTTTTTTGTTTTTTTTAAATGAGATCAGTGATTGAAACAGGTGGAAGGTGTGGCTACTGCTTGGGTGAAGTGAAAACTTGCAACGGGTCTTTGCGGATAAGACTGGAGATCTGTGAGATAAAGTGAGAGATATACAGACAAATGGAGAGACACACATAGAAAAACAGACAGAGAGACAGAGACAAATAGAGACAGACACAGGAAGACAGACAGGAAGACAGACAGACAGAAATGCAACCAGGCACTCAGACAGATACAATGCCAGACAGACAGACAGGTAGAGGTGTACTCACCCTCTGGCTGCGCAGTGACACTCCGGCTGATTTGAAGTCGGGAAATTTGATTCCTGCGGTTTCAGGTACGGTCTGGATGAAGACAAGAGATTTATTCATTTAGGATTTTTTATAACTTCAGAAAATTATCACAGTAGACAAGGGTTCAGTTAAAATACCAGTAAAAATATTTTGTTGAAGAAAAATGACTCTAGTTTTCCTATAAACTGGCAAGTTCGGGCTCTCTTTAAAAAGCTCGCGTCGGGATTGTTGTCATGATCCGCGCCTCCAATCACAAACAAATCACAACTATTTACTCGTCTAGAACAATCTAAAACCTTCACAGTCTGCGCTTCAGTCAGTTCAATAAGGGAGAGATTGAGATTCATCGCGGGGGGGGGGGGGGGGGCCTAAACGACACAAAGGGTGGCGTACA
>JAQMYF010000015.1:1270116-1282596 GCA_030014195.1 Neosilurus mollespiculum
ACTTTAATATTAAAAAGTTATCATCCTTATCATAATAAGGATTAGAGGCAATCCTTCACTTCACTAAATACAAAAAACACACTGTACTGTGTGATGAAAGAATGTAACAGTTATATACATTTATAGTAAACACACATATGTATACACAAAACGTTATACAAGATTAATCAGTAGAACATCAAAGGCAAATATACAACATAATACTATACTACATAGTACGTAATTTGCGGTAACTATAGCAACCGCCCTTGTGTACTGTTTAGTAGAGGATAGATTTGTCAGTAGACAATATATATCTGATTCTGTTTAAACAAACAGATTCGTGATTTATAAACTGTACATTAGGTGTAAAGATAACATTCTATAATAACTTGTTAATAAATGAAAGACATTATTAATTCGAAATTAGTTATATTGCATTTGATATTAACGTAGCTGACTGACCCATAGAAATCAACGCGAGAAAGCTAGCTAACTTAGCTTACGTGCTAATCGGCGGGAAATGCTAACTTGTTTGTCGTTTTCTTAAAACTAAATATTATATTGCGGACATAAAAAAAAATGATAATTCGTGTTGCTTACCTATACACGTTTCCTTTCCAGAATGAAATTCCTTAGTATTTTATTAATGTTCTTTCTTACGGGTCGTTTTTGTTGTAATCGATGCTAACAGGCTAACTAAACTGGGGCAGTACTGTGACGCAACATCCTCAAACACATCCTGCATCCTAAGGACCCTTTGGTAGCTCTGGTTTTTGCCTGATTTAAAATCTTGAGAAATTTCCTTTTGATATTTAATCTTTTTTTAAAAACTTGTATAAAGTGACTTCACGTACTGAAAGAGTAATTTGATGGATTTTTTTTTTAAATAGACTTGATATGGATCGATGATTTTTGGAATCGAGCACTCAATGTGTGCTTTAATCGAGGGTGTATGATATCCAGTAGTGAATGATACAGACACGTCATCACCACTTTAGAGTCGACTCCCAATCAGCTCACAGCAAGAAGGTTCCAGGTTCAGGTTGCAGGCTTGGTGGGGGTGATTTTGTGTGCAGTTTGCATGTTCTCCCCGTGCTTACGTGGGTTTCCTCTGGGAACTCCGGTTTCCTCCAGGATCTCCGGTTTCCTCCGGGAACTCCGGTTTCCTCCCACATTTCGAAGACATTCACATTAGGTTAATTGTCTGCTCCTAATCGCCCGTAGGTGTGAGTGTGAGTGGGTGTATGCACGCTGACCTGCGATGATCCGCTGAGCTGTTCAGGGTGTATTCCGCCCACTATCAGCTGAGACAGGCTCCAGCCTCTGTGTAACCCTAATAGAGGAATAAGTGGTTCGGCGAGTGAGTGAATGAAAATATGGACATTTCAGCAGTTACTAAAGATGAACAAAGTAATTATGGAGTGAAATTACCAACGTATAAAAAAAAGTATATAAGAGCTGAAAAAAAAGACTCATTCTAGAATAACACGCCAGTAAGACGCCAAAATGTGGGCAAATAACCAGAATCATTTTTAACCAAAAAGTGTTTAAGGTCTTATGTTTCCTCTGCAGTTGAGCAAATTCCACCAATGTGTGTCTAAGTGTGTAAATGTATAAAGCAAATTGGCTTGGTTAATTGGCTGTTCCATATTGCCCCTAGGTGTGAGTGTAAATGGTTGTGTGTGCCCTGCTATGGTCTGGTGAGCGGTTCATGGTGTAACCCGCCTGCCAAACTGGACCCTATAAGAATGTATTAATTGTTAGATAGATAAGCAAGAATGATGTACCAAAACAAAAAGCAAATACTGGACACAGAGGATGTCTTAAATCATCAATGACACACACTTTATATTTTAAGTTGGTCTTTCTCTCTAACATCATCAACAGAATAAAATAATAACAAACTGACAATGATTTCAAACTGCAAACTTTATTAATTTGCTTAGTTACAGTCAGAGAAGCAGAAACAGAGCTACATTCCGATGAAGTAAATAAATAAGAAACTCAACCACATTTAAATCTAACATGAAAACAAAATCTCATGCACAATATCATGTTAAATTACTGATGAAACAAGCAAAAGACAGAAAATGAGCCATTTAAAAGCATGCAAATTCACCTAATTATTATTATTACCGCCGCCAGGAGGTTACACTTCCACTCATGTTTGTTTGTTTGTCTGTTTCTGTGTAATATAACTCAAAAAGTCCCCATGGATTTTTTTCTAGAGTAGAGTGTGATACAAGTAACAAACCAATACATTTTGGAAGTGATCCATGCCTGGAATCATGATTAAAAATAAAAATAAAAAATCTGTTACGGTCAATAAGTGAAAATAATGTCTGAATGAGTGTTCATCAGACGCCCACTAGGGGGAGACATTTCATTTTAACCATACCAGGTTCTAGTAATGAAACTTTAATTAAGGTTCATCAGTGCATTTGTAATGCAGATTCCATTTGTCCTGGCAGCGGTACCTGTCATTCTCTGAGTGCCTCTCTAGTTATAATTATTATTTGTACTTGACATTAATAATGCAGCTACATTCACACAGTAACAGAACAAATTTAAGACAGATTTACTGCAGTCGTTATCATGTTCAGCTACTGTTTTCTATCAATCTAATCAGTCTAATTATTCTCTAGTTTCTGGAGGTAAACAAGAATTATTATTATTAATGTTAAAGGTGAAGACAGAACTTGTTAAAAGTTAATCTCATTTAAATCTTCTGATTAATCTCTTCTTGTGTGTAAAATTTCAGGCTGACAGTTTCTGTTGTATTGATTTTATGCGCAGTTATTTGAAAACTAAGTCTCAGAATGATGATGTCATCAGAGTACATGTACAAGTACAGGATTCTAATCCATTCATGTCATTTACTGACAGATTTGTGTTGGAGGTCTCAAAAGGCTGAGATTAAAATCATTACATGTGAAGTGGGAAACTATATATACACCAGAAATAATATATTTAAACACAAACAACTGAAATACTAAAAGAAATGATGTTTAAAGCCCAAACCCTCCATGATAACTTGGGCCGTGATGATGTCGTCATTCTGAGACTCAGTTTTCAAATAAACAGCCGTAAAATCATTAGAACAGCAACTATCAGCCTACGAGTTTGCACACAGACAGGTTTTAATAAAGAGTTGTAATTGAGAATAAAGTTTAAAGTTTATAAACACCAAGTCATGATATCGCTATGTCAGAACTATAATATATAATATATGAAGGGCTGAGAGCCACAGTGGTCTAACCCCCAGAATGGAAAAAAAGGATTAAGGTGATATTTTGACAGATGTAGACAAGGTCTAATTTGCAGTCTCTTCCTCTTCTTTATGAATTGAATCCTATCGTCAGCATTATCCCTGATTTTTATATTGCAAAAAAACTTTCATCTCATTTTGTTCAAAACCAGCTTTCTGTTGGTTACACCGCTCAGGTTCTCAGGCCTTCAGTTCTTCACCAGGACGCGCGACATCTCAAATACTTCTAGATTTAAACAGTTGACTGTATTACGACATTGTGACAATTTCTTTGCAGTTAGCAAAAGAGCTGCACACGATGTTGGCGAGATGTAAATTGCGGTTGCATGTGTGCTCAGTCTTTATTTAAAATTTTAATCATTAATCAGAATCTTGTATTTCACTTTATATGAACATTTGCACTGATGCAATAATTCAGCCACCATTTTTTTAAATGAATGCTAATAATTTAAAATTTTCAAATGCTCAAAAATGAACTTAGCATCATGCTAATGATTGAGGGGGTGTCCATGTCACCTACTGTTTTATTTATCTTTATAATTTCACTTGATCACTTTACCCTCCTGTAGTAAATAAGCATCTAACAACTTAACCTTTAAAAAAAATCTTTCAAAAAGGATCTAAATCCTTTGCTGACATCACCGAACCTTTTCAAAGGTAAAAATATGCATGTAGTCCACCTGCTGGGATCTGTGATGTGTTTCATTGTCTTTAACTCACACTGAATGGGAGTGTGACTTTGGTGCGAGTGCGATCACGTTTCGCCTCGCGTTCTTGCAGGAAGGCCTGCAGTTTATCGGTGGAGAAACAGAACTTTGTGGCTGTGTGTTTGGACGGTTCTCCTCGTTCTCCTCGTAACCATGGGGTCTGGAGACACCCTGCAGCTGATGGTCTTCCCCTTACGAAAAAAAACACAAAATATAATTCACTTTCTATCATATTATGAATTGATTGAGTCTTATCAAATGATTCTCTGGTGGTAACGATGAGAATGTACCAGGCCTTGCTGTTCAGCGTGCTCCTCAGGAAGTTGATGGCTCCCTCAGAAAGGCCGGGGTAGCAGCGTCCAAACTGGATCTTACCCTTCCTGACATTGCGATCTCTTTCCCAGTGGAGCTCTGAGTGGAACGGACTGTCGGCACTCAACCTGAGTGCGGGAAGACAAGGTGAGGGACGGAACGACATGAGAAGAACATCAGGAGAACATCCGAATGACAGGGCTGTTCATGTTATGACCTTAAGCGTGACTTAACGTAATGTTAATGACCTAACATGATGTAAGTCCCTACATCAGAACACCGAAGACTGAAGTTAGTCTCCATTTCCACCATAATTAAGAGAGGATTGAATTTTCTGGAGCTACGCTGTTGTTAAAAATGTTATTATTTTCATGGTATGACCGGAACGATACGATTGTGGAAATCTGGAACTGTTAAATCTTTTTATGGATATTAAAAACACATGAAAGAGAATTTTTTTCACTTACATGATAAACGCCAAAACGCCGAGAGCCCAGATATCCGTGGCAGGTCCAATGCCTTGACCTTGCAAGATCTCAGGAGCTTTAGGAAGGACAATGTAAACTGACACACAGAACACAGACATGTACAGAGAAAACATCTTACATAAATCACACCCACACACTCATACACACTTATTGAACACTGCAGGTGTCTGTGTGTTTGGTGAGTCTCGTTTGGAAATGACAGTTTTGTGACAGTCGCTATATCTCAAAGGTTTTGTACACAAAAATATTTCAAATTTTAACTTATGAATCTGTGGATCATTATCTGTCTGACTGTATGATATAAAAGTGTAAATAATGTGTGAATGAATGTTCATCAGATATCCACTAGAGGGAGACCTTTCATTATAATGATGCTCCGATATCTGCACCAGTCATTTTTATTCTCTATATACATTATACTGTATGATTTTAATCACTTTGTATCACCTTTACTCTCCGTCGTCTCTTTGATGTGCTCGATGTTAAGGGCGTGGCCCGGTGTAAAGGGCTGAGCGGATCCCAGGTCCACAATCTTCACCACGTTGTGCTCGGTCACCAGCACATTATCAGAGCGGAGATCGAGGTGGACAATGCAGCGTCCATGTAGATAATCCACACCGCTCAGGATCTGCTTTAACAGCTCACACACATGCAGCTCAGAATACACGTCCCTGCAACACACAAACACACAACGTCCTGTATAACACTCTAATAAAACATACACCACTCTCACAAAGGCACCACCGAGAGAGCTAAGCTGCACAGTAACATTATCTAATATATTCCATGATCCTGAACGAGAACGAGGGTTCTCACCTCTCAGCCAGGTCGTACAGGAGTTCTCGGCCAGAGCAGAGCTCCTCCAGCAGCACCAGGCAGGATGGCGTTAGGATGGCGGCGTGGAGCTGCACGAGATTCGGGTGGCACAGTCTGCGCAGAACCTGGTACTCCCTCAATACCAGCTGCCTCTGCTCGGGCCCGTACGGAGTCAGCTTGGCTGCCAGAAGCTGCGAGCTTCTGCTATCTTCACACCGAGTCACCACGCTGAAACGACCCCTACACCAAAATAAGGGCAGGTACACATCACTCACACACACACACTGGACAGTTCCTCTATCAACCTGCAGGGGTCACTGTTTCCAGAGTTCTAATCAATCTAACAACAAGATGGGACTCGTGCCCTAAGTACATATTTCTTGAGTAAACTTCATGCATGGACACGGGAACGGAGAACGCTCTGTTTAGTTGTAGCCACTCTGCAATATTGCCACGATTTCTTCAACTTTTTTGTCACACTCTTTTTTTATACCAAGCTCTGTAGCTAGACAGCTCGGTGGCGTAGTGGTTACCATGTCCACCTCTTACCAAGATGGTCGTGGGTTCAAGTCCCGGGCTCAGCGAGGGTGCTCTTGTGTAGAGTTTGCATGTTCTCCTCACGCTTCTGTGGGTTTCCTCCAGGTACATCAGTTTCCTCCCACGTTCCAAAGATGCACATCAGGTTAACTGTCTGTTCCAAAGTGCCCCTAGGTGAGGATGTGAGTGTGAATGGCTATGTGTGTTGCCCTGCAATGATCTGGTGAGCTGTTCAGGGTGTTCTTAAAATTTTACATTTATATTTTTACCAGGGGCAGTGGTGGCCCGGGGGTAGGGTGCTGGCTTACTTATCCCAAGGTCGGGGGTTCAAGCCCCACTATCACCGGGTTGTCACTGATGTCCCCCCAGTGCAGCTAACTGGGTTATCAAAGGCCGGCCGTGTCTCTCACTGTCTGTGGTGAGAGGAATGTAAAAGAACCATCGCTGTCGTTTGTAAAGAGTCATCCACTGGGTTGCCTTCAGTGTGTTTTTGCCCTGTGATGGTTTGGTGAGTTGTTCAGGGTGTACTCTGCCCTCGCTCAGAGTTGGCTGAGATGGGCGCCATCCTCCCCGCAAAACGAATTAAGATTAAGCGCTTCAGAAAATGAATGAATGTGATTATGATATTTTTCACCATCAAATACTTTCATTCCAAATTTTGTTGCTTTTTTAGTATTATTTTGCAGTTTGGTTCACAGGAGAAAAAACAATTTGTCTTCTGTTGGTTCTGCAAATCACTCCGCCATTTTGTTTTTGTGTACTCACGGTATATGAGCTTATATCCTGGTAGCAGAGGAGCCAATCAGAGTGCATGGTTGATCATATCCACTTGCTGTGGATAGAATAATACTTTTTTCTTTCCTGCATTTTATTTTCTGATAAGACTTGCATATATCGTTTAGTTAAATTAAGAGAACTCAAGTATCCTCTCTTGCACCTTTTTGATGATAGAGCTGATGTGTAGCTCGCACTTAAGGTCCTGGGCGATGGTGGTACTCAGAAAGACTCCCCTGGGGAGTCACACAGAATGATGGACGCTGGTGGTGCTGTTTTTTTCCTGAAATCTACAATGATCTCCAATGTTTTGGCAGCATTAAGCACCAGATTGTTGTCTCTGCACCAGGTGACCATCATAAGCCCAGTGAAGGTGGCGTCATCAGTGAACCTCAGGAGTTTGACAGACTGAAGACTGGGGCGCACCAACTGATGCCACGTCCCGTTTTTAAAAGGTTCTGGGTTTTTGTGTTTTTTGAGTATAGGAATGAAACTTTGGTGCATATTGAGAAACTCCCAGGATTCTCAGTGACTCATTGTGAAGTCCTGCCAGTATCTCATGTTCTAAGCCCTCAGTAGTGTTTATCCTCTTTGCACTATCTGATTTTTTTCTACCATTTTCCTGGTTATTATTTATTTTTATAACTCATGCCATTACCTGTTGATCTCAGACAGGAAGGTGTAGGGCCGCTCCGAGCCAAGCCCTCCTGGCACAGTGATCTTGGACCCAGTAAATTCCATCAGGATTAAAGGAACATGAGAATCTTTCGAGTAAAAAAAAAAGAAAAGAAAAGAAACACCGGTGGTTATAAAAGACGATGTTTGTGAATCTGATAATCATAAACAAGAGTTGGATATTTTCTCACCTTCATATGGTACTGACATAAAAGCAGGAGGTGAAGGATCGCTGAAGGTCCCCGACACTGTTTTGGTGATGCAGGCCACGCGGAACACATAACCGGGTCCTCTAGGTAGCGCGTTAGCGATGTAACAACTGTCTGTAACACTCTCTGACAAAATCTTCCACTCATTACCTGAAAACAGGTTAAAATACATAAATATAATCCGTGTGGAATTTCATGGTTAAACGGAGCGGAGTTACTGTTATCACCCTCAACTGGATTATTTTCCCAAAACAACATGCTTTCACTCACTCACTCATTTCCCAAATCCTATCACGGTTGCGGAGAGGCTGGAGCCTATCACTGCTGACTCTGGGCGAGGGCATGGTACACCCTGAACAGATCGCCAGAATAATCACAGGGCAACACACACACACACACACACAAGCATTTACACTCACACCTAGGGACAGTTTCAAACAGCTATCTAGCCTAATGAACATGTCTTTGGACTGTGGGAGGAAACCGAGGTACCCAGGGAAAACCCACCCAAGCATGGGGAGAACATGCAAACTACCCATAGAAACACCCTCACTGAACCTTGGACTTAAACCCAGGACTTTCTTGCTGTGAAGCGGCCGTGTTAACCACTACAAATGTGCAAACTCTTCAGTGTTGCCCAAAGGTAAGCTCTGAAATCACATCATCTATCATCATTTCTTACCATTGAGGCTATACTGGATGCAGTATGTAACAGGATCACTGCAACGCACTGGCTTCCAGAAAACCAGGGCTCCACCACTAGCCAGCTGGATGACATCCGGTTTGAATGGCTTGGCTGGAATTCCTGCAGAGAAGTGAGTCACAGGATGAAGTTCTTGATGATGAACTATTAGAACTGTTCTTTTGAAGGCTGACAGTACTGCTGCTGTGCCAGCAGGTCTACATCGTTCCATACCTTTGCTCTTTTTGAAGGTTGGCACTTTGAGAGAGAAGAGCTTTTTTGGCTTTTTCTGAGGGCTTCCAGAAAAGGGCACTGTTGGGAAGAAGTCTGAGGTGACCGTTGTTTTCTCTGGTGGGACAGGGCTCTTCGCAATCGGCCCTGGTACAGCAGAAATAATCAGATGTGTTAGGATCTCACCCTGTCCAAAGAGCACCAACAAACCCTTATATTCTGACAGTTGTGACTCGAGCTCTAAGGTTCTGGGCGAGTGGTTGGTAAGTATCTCATCTCTTACTCATTTGTCGAACTGCTTAATCCTACCAGGGTCATGTGGAACAACCTATTAGCCTAATGTGCCTAATGGAGTACCCAGAGGAAACCCACACAAGCACAGGGAGAACGTGCAAAATCCACACAGAAACACCCTCGCCGAGCCTGGGACTCAAACCTAGGACCTTCTTGCTATGAGGCAGATGTGCTAACCACTATGCCACCGTGCCACCCTCTAATTGGCAAGTGATACCTTCAGTTCTTATGACAGCCTGACAGCCAACAATGCATCAAAACTAGGGCAAATGGACTTGCTTGAGTTTCTTGAAGATGTTTCACCTTTCATCCAAGAGGCTTCTTCAGTTCTAATTGACTGGGGATTGGGGTCCTAAGGGGAGCTGGGGTGTTGGTCCACCCAGTAATTCTGAAAGTTGTTGGGGTTGCCAGATCTTGGAGCCCACAGTCCCTCAATCAGTAAAGACTGAAGAAGCCTCTTAAATGAGAGGTGAGACATGTTCAAGAATCTTCATGTCCAGTTGCACTTGTTTTAACCTTTGATGACCAGGATGACCGAGAACCTACACAAACTCTATGCAGCACTGCTTTCCAGTGAACAACTGTAGTTCATGAAATGGTGTCTTTGCTTTCAACTCAGAACATTATACAATATTTTGTAGATATGACATTCATGATGTTTCTCATACCCCGTTTCTCCTCCTTGCCCTCTTTACTGGACTGCCTGGTGAACAGTTTGGTGATACTGGATGCTGAAGCCCTCATCTTTTTCCTCAGGACCAAGAGAGGGGTCTTCTGCTGTGGACTTAAGCTGTCCTCAACCTTCTTTTCAAAACCCTGTGTCTGGGAGCTGGAGGGGCCTGGAGTCCAGGACTTCCTGCGGAACATCTTCATGAGTCCTGTTTTGCCTAACTTGCCACTTGGTGGTTTAAGGTCCAGCACCGGGGCTGATGAGTGCCTCTGAAGCACCTCTCGGTTCAGTGGGGTGGCCGATGCTGAGCGTATGGGAACTGCAGAGGAACTTTGACATGATGTGAGGTTGTTCTTGCTAGGTGTTGCACTGTATGTATGCGTTTGAAGTGGTGCCTGGCGAAGGTTCCTCAGAACTCTTTCCATGTCCTCATCTTCAGAGTCCTGTGAGAGAGAAAGCTCTGATGCTTTTAAAGATGATGGGGCAACCAGGTGCTCTTCTGATTCATTGTATGCTCTATGGTGTCTCAGTGAATTTGGTAAGTGGCTTGAAGACTGTCCGGTGTAAGTGCTGGTTCTACCAGAAGCATCTGAGTCGTGTTCAAGGTCGCAGGACTCTGCCAGAGACAGCTGTGAACCTGCTACGTTTTCTTCTCCCCCAATTGCTGCTGATTCCTCCTCCTTGCGAGGATGTGAATGGCTTTCATCCACATGAGATCCCATGATTATTGGCAGCTCCCCCATGGTAGTCTTTTGAGACTGTGATGGACTCCTATCCGCAGGAACCTCTCGGGCATCATCTTCCTCCTCGTCTGTGAAATCATCCTTACAGTCCAAATCTTTGTCATTATTCTCCAGTGTTCTGTACTCTGTAGAACCTGATGAGGTTCTTGTGGATTCATCCAGTGACCTGCTTCTCCTTTGGGTGCGAGAATTTGGATAGGCAAGACTCACCCCCCTGTCAAGTGAGTAAGACTTGGACAAAAGTGTGGAACTTCTCCTATATCTGATGCCAGACTCCCCATCTGGAGATTCCTCAACATACTCTATAAGTGGTTCATTTAGCCTTCCAGACAGGCTGGAGCGTAGCGTCCTACGTGTTCTGTCCTGTTTCCTGGTGTGAAGTTTATCCCGGAGCATCATGTGACGGGCAGACATGGGTGAGAGCTGTTCATTACTGTTGTAGAAGGTGCTCTTGATCAAGCTATCACGGGGGATTGGTGTCCCACTGGACACTTTATCATCTCCAGAAAGATTCAGAGATGAACGTATTTCTTTTCTATCCCTAATAACCATCTCAGGAGAAATTGAGGGCGTTTCTCTGGATGTCCCGCTTAAAGGAATCATCAGTGCACCCCTCCGCTCTCGCTCCTGACCCAATGTGACATCCTCCTCATCTATTTTTAGAGCTGAGGATCGTTTAGGAAGACAGGCATATGGATAATGTTCCATTCCATCTTCTTCAATGTTCTCATCTTCCTCCTCACTTCCACTCTGGAAGAAGCCCCAGGCGTCAGTCTCGTCATATTCAGAGGAGGAACCAGTGCTCACAGAGGTGCTGCTGATATTCCGAGGGTCTCTCGGGGTCGTGATGGAGACCTCGCATGGTGGAGCACCCAGCAGCTCAGGGATTGGCCTCAAGGTCAGGACTGAGCCGAGACATGTTAGAGAGCGCTGGAAGATAAGAAGGATACCTTTTTAACAAGGTTAGAAGGTTGTATAAGGTTTTTAACAACACAATCTGTACTGATTTACCTGCCACTTTCTTCTAGAGATAAAGGATTTTAAACACTTTGTATCAATAGTGACAAACTGCTCCTCTTCATACAGACCCTAGATTTAAAAACAGATGATGTAGCAAAGACATATGTATTTGTGTAGCCTGATTATTTTAAAAAAAGAAATTTAAAAACGGAGTAAATAAACGTACAGTCTTTTAGTCTTATAATAACCACATAATGTACTATATCTTGCAGTGTTTTCCCATTTTCAATTCATGACAACAAATCAGAGCAATAAATACAGAGTGTTAGGAAATATTTTTGTACCTGAAACCACTCAGAATTCAGGCATTCCAGTGCTGAGGGTCTCATCCTGAAGGGAATACAACCAAAAATTATTTTTATCCTTCAGGTCAGAAGAAATCAGACAGGAATTACACAGAGTACACAGCACCCCCTGCTGGGCCTGGTGTAATACCACACTTCCAAAAAATTGGTTTATCTTACTAACAATCTTTAAAAAAAAGTCCAGGATTCAGAATTTGATGTGGGTCATCTCCAATGTAACGGACTGTTACTTGGGCCGTATTCCACCCCTCCAAAAAAATCATCAAAATCTGTTCATAACTTTTTTGAGTAAAATTGGTAACAAACAAGCAAACAAAAAAACAACGCTGACAACAAAGTAACCTTGGTGGACTTAAAAATATCAAGCACACAGTCTTACTCTGAGTCTGGCTGTAAAACCATGTGGAGAAAATCCTGGGCTCGTTCGGTTAATCTGGTGACCTCCGGGATGCCCCAGTACAGGACCCCTTCAGCCACTTTCAGAAGTGTGGCCCGGTCGTTTTCTCCAAAAAACGGGCAGTGTCCCGTGAGACTGCACAAAAAAAAGCACACACGATAAAACCAGTGCTGGTGATAGGATGAAGGAAGAATCATCTACTGAAAGTCATCTTTATTGTAAATGTTTACACTCCTCAAACTCATCAGCAAAATTTGTACAAGAAATAAATCCAAGCTGATTAAGAAAATGTTAAGATATATTATAATGTTGGTGTCTCACAGTTTCAGGGTCTCAGGTTCAATCCAAAGTTTCCATGTGGGTTTCCATA
>JAQMYF010000015.1:1283864-1312489 GCA_030014195.1 Neosilurus mollespiculum
GAGAGAGAGAGAGAGAGAGAGAGAGAGCAATGGAAAATTTAGTGTGTGTGTGTGTGTAGGGGCGGCACGGTGGCGTAGCGGTTAACATGTTAGCACTGGCCCTTACAGCAAGAAGGTCCTGTGTTCTATTTCCTGGCTCAGGGCGTTTCTGTGTCCAGTTTAATTAGTTTAATAAAAAAAATTTAATTTGTTTTTTTGTTTTCCCTGTGCTTGCCAGGGTTTACTCCTGGTACTTCGGTTTCCTCCCACAGTCAAAAAACATGCACAGTAGGCTAATTGGCTGCTCCAAATCACCCCTAGGTGTGAGAGTGAATGGTCATGTGTGTGTGTTAGTCCTGCGATGGTCTGACGAGCTGTTCAGGGCACCAGCCTCCTCGTGACCCTAATGAGGATTAAGCAGCTTAGAAAATGAATGAATGAATAGGTGCCTTTCTACAGCATTTCATTGTATGCACATAGTTTTGCAAAAATATTAGCTTAATGTTCTTACCAGAGATACGCAACAACACCAACAGACCTGAAATAATAATAAAAACAGATACGTTAGATCATTTTAGTTAGTTGATCGTTTCAATGATAGTTTTTATTCTTCAATTTTTAGGACAGTCATAACAAGCATTTCACTACATATTGTATAAATAAAAATTGAAATTGAAAATTGAAATTGAATTAAAAAGTGCTGTGTCAGGAACCTTCATGCTTTCATTCTACTGAGATATCCAAAATAATTCATAACCCATTTCTATTTAAAAAAAAAAATCAGTCCAAACTGAGCCGTGTGTAAGCAGAATATGATTATAAAATAGGAATTATTATTATTATTATTATTATTATTATTATTATTATTTCACACAGCACCACATGTCAGTCGCTGTAGTCACTGGTTCCTGACGAACGATCTCCGGCGCAACAAATTCCGGAGTTCCAAAGACACTGTGCTGATGCCTGGAAGGGTCGATCTCCTGACAGAACCCGAAATCACAGATTTTTAGGTCTTCTCCATCCGGGGTGACCATCAGGATGTTGTCCGTCTGCAGGACAAAAAGAGAATTTAATCAGCAATCAAACAAAAAGTATCGGAGGCTCTGAGTCGCGTGTGAACCTTCACGTACTTTAATATCGAGATGTAAAATGTTCATGCTGTGAACATATTCAACACCTTCCAGAATCTGCTGAATGTAAACCTGGACCTAATGAGAGATCACACACACACACACACACACACACACACACACACTCTGAACTCAGTGGGTTATTTAGGATACAGTATGTTTTGTACAGTGTGCATATATATATATATATATATTTATTACCTCTCTTTCACTGACTGATCCTTTTAATAACAAGTGTTCCAGTAACCCCTGAGAAGAGCAGCTGTAAAAGAAAAATAAAATCACCCTGTTAACATCCATCCATCCATCTGCTTGAACCACTTAAGCCTACTAGGGTCACGGGGAGGCTGGAGCCTATCTCAGCTGACTCTGGGTGAAGGCGGGGTGCACCCTGAACCAACACACACACATATCCACTCACACCTAGGGGCAATCTGGAACATCGAGTTAGCCTAATGTGCATGTCTTTAAACTGTGGGAGGAAACCGGAGTACCTGGAAGAAACCCATGCGAACACGGGGAGAACATGCAAACTCCACAACGAAACGCCATTGGCAAGCCTGGGACTTGAACCTAGGACCTTCTTTCTGTGAGGCGGATGTGCTTACCGCTACACCATCCTGTCAAGGTCATTAACTGAATTATAACAGGCTTAATATTTTTGTTGGAGCCAATCGCAGTTGACTTTAGGTGAGAGGGGGCGGAGTTACACCCTGAACATGTCTCCGGTCTATTTCAGGACCAACACATGCACAAAACAACATTCACACTCACACACACATACACACCTATGGGGGATTTATATTAGGCACATGACCTAATGTGCAGGTCTTTGGACTGTAGAAGGAAACCAGAGTACCTGGAGGAAACCCGCGAAACACAGGGAGACCATACCCACAGAAAAACACTTGGCTGAGATTCTAACCATAAACTTCTCGCTCTGAGATATCAGCATCACCACTAAGTCATCCAGCCCCTTATTCTTGTAGTCTGTAGTTCAGGGCCTCGGCCACTGGAAGGCCTCAGGAACAGCCGATCTCATAACATTTTGCATTGGGGTTTTATATGCCGGATGGCCGGAAGACTGCGTCAGTATCCCATCTTTAATAATAAAAACTACACATAGCTGTTTCGGGTTGAAATATCTGGGTGAGATTGAGAGGAGGGTGTTTTGCTGATGCGTACATCTCGATGACAAGGACGAGCGTATGTCGCGTGCTGAAGTCGTCGAGCAGGCAAGACACCCGGCGGTGCGCGAGCCGGGACAGCAGATCTCTCTCCTGGAATGCTCGGGTGCGAGTGCTGCTCTTCAGCGGGATGAATTTCGCCACAAAAATCTCTCCACTGTGTGCAACTCGCTTCACCACCCCAAACGTTCCTCTGTTTACATACAAACAATCAAACAAAACACTTTAAAATCACAGAAAATCCAGAGCGCTGGAGAATTCTAGATTCAGATTGGCCGGAAAGTTTTAATTAACGTTATATTTATGGGTTATATTAATGCGCTCGTTATGAAACTATAATGGTTTTTATTTTAACAGCTCATGTTGTGGTTTCTTAGTAACATCATATGTTAAGTTTTTCTTATTTAAGAGAGAAAAATTAGAGACTGTTAGGGAAAGACCGTTTGTATTTCAAAAGTTGGCGATGAGTTGCTGGAGAGCAGTTTGTGAATTGTGAATCCACAAATATTAGCTGCAGCAGTAAAAGTAGCCAAAAAATCCCCCCTTTTTTTCCAGCATTCACAGAATATCAGCAATTAGTTGCTACACGTAGTTCAAGATAATTTGCAGGGCAGTATGCATAGATTCATACACAAAATGCTGCCCGTGCATCAACCAATCAGACTGTGTGTACTTTTGTTGCCATATGATAAATGATTTTTCAATTTTAAATAAATATTTTTAAAAATCAGTAAATTCTTATTAACAAGAGGTGACCATCTTTAGCATGTTCATACTGTAGCGCTCCTTTAAGCCGTTTAATTTAATTCTATTTTATTTTTAAAACATGCCGTTTGGAGTTAAATATATTCGCTAACGAACAGAAAGTGTGTGAAGGTTTCCTGAGTCAGTTTTACCTGCCAATCTCTTCATGGACGTCATAAACAGCATGAAGTTTCCTCCTTCTTCTCACCTCCAGCCCTCTGTCCTCCTCCTCCTCCTGTTCCTCCTCCTCCTCAAACTCATCTGGACCTAAAGATTCAGAAACAGTTCAAGGATTGTAAAGGAACATGTTCTGTTCTAGTGTCCTGCTAGCACCCTTTGAAAATTATATATCTAACTTTAATCAGGCCTCACACGGAGGCGGTTTTGAAAGAATGATGGCGGTGTGGCAAAACAAATGTGAGCAGCAGGTGAAAACAGGGTGTGAATAATCGTCACAAATCATAAACCATTACAGACAGCGACTGAATCACTAGCCACTTCTGAAGGCAGTTCAGAAAGGTAGCAAAAGATGCTAACACACCTGGGTTCGGGGGTGTGGGGGCCTTTACAGGTAAGAAAGTTTTCTAGGTAGGTAGCTAGTTACACTGTCCTGTTGTGAGAGGGTTCGGACCATGTACCAGGGCTAGTTATTATTCATTCAATATATTTTCTAAGTGTGATCAACTGTCAGAATGATTAGAGAAAGGATAACATCTGCAGCAGTATCTGATAAGAAGAATTATAGAACCACAGAAAAATCAGAAATGCATGCACGACACCGTCACTTTTGATCATGTTTTAGTTTTTTATGTAGGTTCTGGAATATATTCAGGCTGGACGCAGACACCCGGTCACCTCTTGCCTCTGTACGATACATTACCTGTATCCATGGTGAGGTGGGCGTGGCAGGAAGCATAGCCCGAGCTGTTCATGGCTGTACAAGTGTAGGTGCCACAATCGGATATGTGTACGTTCAGCAAGGTGAGAGAAAAGCGAGCGCCACCCTGCTTCAGTACCATGTGGTCACCAGAAACGAGCTCAACACCATCCTATAACCATAACAAACAAAAAGGATCATGGGACATTAGTTTCATCAGTCATTTAAAGACTCGCACATTCCCTAGTAGCAATAATTTCTCAGAATTGGGTGGGACGTCCCAGTGTGGTGGTGCCTCTCTTTGTGACATTGTTACAGACTGTGTAGGTCATGGGACACGCAGGCGGTACATTGTGACAAAGAGACAGATGGACAGATAGGCATGGAGTCTGGTCCCTGGTAGAGCCCATTACATGGGACATTCCATAAAAAGGTCTACTCCATCTTCTGGTTTCCTTCCATAGTCCAAAAACATGTACTTTAGGCTATTAGCTGTTCCAAATTGCCCCTAGGTGTAAATAAAAGTGTGAATGGTTGTGTATGTTGGCCTTGCGATGGTCTAGCCAGCTGTTCAGGTTGTATCCCACCTTCCCCCACAATCGGCTGAAATAGGCTCCAGCCTCCACATGACCCCATATTCAGCAAATAAAAAAACAGCAAGGTGGTGTCCCACAAGGTTCTGTTCCGAGCCCCTATTCTTTCTGTCTATACTCTGCTGCTTAGACATGAAAATATGTATTTTTTTTAATAGAAGAAGGTAAAATGGAAGACTGGGTCAAAATATATATAATAATAAAAAGATATTTTCTTTTCCTTTATTTGAATTAAGCACAATAGCCATGTTGTGTACTATCTGCGCACAATAAGGTGGATTTTGTCATAAAGCATGATGGATATTTTTATCCTTTAAGACTCTTGTCTTTCTGTATCATCAAAATAAACTGTTTCAAAGGAAGCAGGTGACGTTACTGGACTAGTATCGGTCTTGTGTGTGAAGTGTGTATGATTAATCCATACCTTGAGCCATTGGATCCTTGGGATTGGCTGCCCAGTAATAACCACAGAAAAGGTTGCAGGTTGTCCAGGCTGTACACACAGATCCTCCATGTCCACCTGCACCACTGGGGGATCTGTAAACATGCATATTCAGTGTGTTGGGACTGTCACTATGAAGTTTAGCAGTTTATGGTGTTGGATAAAATATTGAGCAAACAAGAAAAGGTAATGAGATACAGTGAGGGAAGAAAGACTACATCAAACATCAACGCTGACACTCGAGCGCCCATAAAATACATCCTGTCCAAAGTTCCTTCCCAGAGAGTTCTCAGTGAACTTCTCCAAAAGTTGTGTAACCTGTGTACTCATCCTCTGCTTTTGGTACACATGTCTCTTCATACTGTTCTTCTGGGATGTTCAGCTGTTCCGGGTCTACTTCCTGTGTAGCGTGAGCCTCGCCGGTACTTTGTGCAGATCTGCAGATCACATGTGTCATGATTTGATGACTTTTATTGGTACTGAAATGTTCTAACCTTGGAAGATGTGGAAGACGTGGACTCACTGGTTGCAAGGTCCAGACTGAAAGAACATCTGGAAAAGATTCTTCACCATAGCAGCGGACCAACCCTCTGAATCTGATGCAGGAAAGACACAGTCAGGACATCTCGGCAGTGAGAGTTTCTTATGTGTCACGTTTAGCATAAATATCACTATCACAATCACAAAACCAGTGATGTAACTGCAAATACCGTACACATATAATCACCGCCCCCAAGGAGGTTATGGTTTACTCTCTGTTTGTTTGCTTGTTTGTTAGCAAGATTATGCAAAAAGGTACTACAGGAGGCGGGGTTTTGGACAAGGAGGACTCCATTAGATTTTAGCGGTGATCTGGATGAAATTTTGGATTCAGGAATTTTGAAAATGATTCTTTAACATTATGAGATGGGACAGTTTTTGACATTTTGTTTCATATGGGGGATTGCCGGGTTTCACAATTTCCGCCTGTTCTACTCTGTATCGAGTACAGACGAGCCTTGTTCTCAGAGCTTCCAATTCTCTAAGGTGGAAGAACTACAGCGCGCCCCAGGAGGCTCAGTGAGGAGAGCACATGTGCAGGTGATCGGGTCGCACATGCAGTCTGTTAAGCATCTAATGAAGAGGACTATAAATACAGGCATGGACCATCACACAGCGCACAAAGCATTCTATTTTTATCCCTCGTGTTCAGTATATTGCCAAGCCTTATTCCCTGTGTGTTTATCTTTTAGCATATGCCTAGTTTTGTTTACTGGCTCCCTGATACTGCTTGCATCATGTATGATTTTATCCAGCCTGGTCCGCGACTGTGTGAGTTTACCTTGCCTCTGAAGTTCTGTTTGCCCCACTGTTTGACGAGTGCCTGCCTGGCTTTGTGCTTAGACAGAGGTATAGCTTGGTAGAGGTTTGCACTCATTTATTCATCAGTTCTTGTAACATTTTATGCATATGCAGATACAAGTTTATTAATATTTGCGAATGCATTTATTTATAAACTTACCTTTATCTGAGAATACAAGCAGCTGATATACTCTAAAAGTCCACCATGATGGTATGTGATGCTTGTAAACACATATATATAGACAGAGCACATGGGCAGTGCAACCCAAAGGCAACAGAAGATATATCACGTTTACAGACCGACTGTGACACTTGCAGCTGAAGCACATAACCAGCTTTGGTTAGCCAGGAAAGCGCTGACCAGAAGGTAATCAGTTCATGGGACAGAGAGACGGAGAGACAGAGAGCAGGCAAGAGACAGAAGAGATGTTTGCATGCAATGTGTATGGGCATCTCTTTGTATTTGTCAGGACACTTACATGAGGATGGCTCTGATTGGATCTTTAGTCTCCTGCTCTGGGACTAAAAAAGGGAGTGGGATGGAGAGAATGGAGTTAAATAAAGAGAAGTGTGGATGAACAATGGTCAACAGGTTTCCAAAAGCCATTAATAACCCGCTTGTATAGGATGGGTGACTTCCAGAGTGAAGCTTTGAGTGGAATGTTTCAGTCATGATTTTTGTACCAGATGGATTTGTTTCAATGGCATGCGCTTATTTTTCAAACTATAAACCAAGCTTTATACTGTAAGATAATTCATCATAATGAAACTGTAATGCACTGAGATGTGGCTGTGGATGAGGTGATGATATGGCATGGATTTGGAGGACAGTTTGTTTCACACAGCAATGCAATTTGGGTCACAGGGAGGCTGGAGCCTATCTTAGCCAACTCTGGGCAAAGGCGGTGTAGGTGTACACTCTGAACAGCTCGTCAGTCCATCCTTGGGACAACACACACACACACAATCTTTCACACTTACACCCACACCTAGGATCAATCTGGAACAGCCAATGAGCCTAATGTGCCTTTAAACTTCATACGGAAGTGATACGACTGTTACAAGACAAAAAAAATCCTTGAACGATCTTACTGTGATACCCGGTTGACATAAGACCGCCGTTCAGCTCAACCTAACACTGTCGTAAAAATGTGAACCGCTCCAGTATAATACGGATAAAGTCGTGGGGTCACGACTTTTGAAAATGTTTTACCTGGACGAAAATGTGATATCGCCAAAAATACTTCCTTCAAAGCATCATCTTCCACACGACCGAGTTCAAATATCCATAAACACGATCTCTCCCTGATAAAATACTTGTTTAAGAAAGGGTTCCAGGTCCACGTTGGTGTAAAACAATAGAAATATCCACTTATTTTATTGATATTCATCCGCTTTTGTGGTTGCTCAGGGTATTTCCTTATTATCCAAATTCACTACCAGAATCTTCTCCCTACTTACAGAATCACACACATGACTCGGTGTAAATACAACTCATCTGTTGGTAGGAAGACGCTGGTACGATGGTGCTGATTGGTGGAGAGTCGAATTCATTTAGTGTTTGGATGTTGGGGAGTTTCAGATGCGGACGTTCAGAACCTGGTTCTGTAACTGTAATTACTATTTTCTCTAAAGTAGAATTTCCTGATTAGAGACAAACAGAGTGATGTAACTCGGTCCATTTTCATCTATAATCATGTTTTATTCCTCATTCTGAAGCCGATTCACTTCTCTTTATAAATATATCAATATCTCAGTGTCTCACATTTCATACTTCATCCGTATTATACTGGAGCGGGACACAAATGTGGTACGATACACGTGGGTATACAGTATGAGGAAGTCCTGTGGGATTAACACACAGTGATCAGAGGACTAAGGAAAACGTACGATTCTGAGCGCATCAGATGAGCTACAAGGGGGATAAATTTGTACATCTATAAAAACACAGCCACAGGGTGTCGAAGATCATTGCACAACAGACCCACAAAATGGACCCATGAGACAGAAAAGGAACATGTTCAAAACTTTAAAAAGTTACCGAACATCCGACAGAGAGCAAAATTTTTAATCCGTTCATCTTTCAATGCATTTCTTGTCAGGCGAGGTCCATTCAATCTGGCACAAAACAAAACGTGAAACGGACTCCACCGGGTAAAGGCGATCGCCGGTTGTACGGTGATTGTGTGCTGGGCATGTGTCTTGTTTGGAACTCATCCTGTACTTCTCTGTTCATATTATGTTGCGGATCGGGCCGCATCAAGCCCGGCCCACGTCCGACAGAGCAGTAACCGAACCCGACCCGAGCCCGACAGGCATTAAGATATTTATGTCTATACATCAAGTGAAACAGGCCCATTGGCTACCTACATAATAACTTGTTTTAAATTTAAAATTTCTTCTGTATTGAACATAAGTTCAATGCCTTATGGCGCTGATGTGACCGAGCCCAACCTGAACATCATTTTTCTAAATATCTGTCCAAAGTTCCGAACCCGGCCCGACCCATCAGGCACTGTCGGGCTTGGGTCGGGTATCCATTTACTAGTACATATCCGGTGATGTGAGGTGGATCCAACTCGCGGCTGCACTACTACGTGACACGAACGGGTGACCCGGAGGTGTGACGGACATAGTCCGCATGTTTAGGGGACGGTTACTGAGAAGGAAGTCAGGGGAACTGATGAAAAACGGATGTGTAAAGGGGGTCCACAGGAAGAAACTGAAGACTTCATCTGGGGTACAGTGAGAGTCTAGAGCAGCAACGGAGACGACTTTCACTACCGATTCATTTTCTTTCACAGAGTTTCTATCTGTTGGACGTCTGTTTATGCTCTCCGCCAAGATGTGCTCCCTAAGGTACAGGGGAACTTTAAAGCTACAACCAAGGATATGAGAAAAGTTATGATACTCTGAAGAAAACTGGACATGCTGTGATTTTATTTTTAATTGAATCAGTCAATAGTCAATAATATTCAACAGACTTGATGGGAGTTTCTAGCTGTACAAATCCATGAGTGCAGCTTTACTGCATGTGTTTGGTTCCTTGGATGGTCATGGTCTCCTGATTACAGAACTCATGTTAGATATAAGAAATGACCTGGGGAAAGGAAAAGAAAGGAAGGACTGGTGGTGGAACTGGTATGTGCTCCGTTAAACCCGTGAGACCATAGCACTGCCATAAACAGTGGTTTCCAGGAGATGTCACTGTATTACCTTTTGCTACGAGGACCCTCATACCTGGAGCTGAGGTGAGTTGTGGTTGGGTTTTCATGCTGTCCATTGCAGGAGGTGATGAGGAGTACAACTGCGCTTTGCACTTAGCACTGCCCATCTGATTCATTATCTAAAAAACAGGCAGGGTGGGCGAGCATATCATCTAATATTCATACAAATACACATGTTGGAAGGCAGTGAATTTTTAAACATAATAACTTCAGTTCAGATCAAAATTGTTCACTTTTGTACCTTGTTTAAATTTATCGTAATTGATCCCAACATGGTCGGCTAAACTGGCATTTCAACTAATAAGAACATTAACAGATATGAGTAAGAGCGATATTTACATTCGGATATTAATTGACTGAAATTACGACCCCCACTTCCAAAAAATTGGGACGCTGTGTAAATTGTAAATTAAAACAGAATGCAATGATTAGCGAAATCTTTTAATCCATAATTTATTTACAGTATCAGATAGAAAATGTTCCAAATGTTGAAACTGAGGAATTTTGTTGTTGAATTTGATTTCAGAAACACATCTCAGGAAAGTGGAGACTCTGGTAACACAAGGCTGGAAAAGTAAGTGGTACTAAAAAAAACAATTAGTGGAAGATTTTGCAACCAATTTGGTTAATTGGTAACAGATCAGTAACATGACTGGGTATACAGAGAGCATGTGGGCAGATGTTCACCAATCTGCAAAAAAAAAAAAAAAACAACCCTGCATCTACAAATTGTGGAAACATTTCAGAATCATGTTCCTCAACATAAAATTGATTTCTGAGAGTGATTCTGAAGAAAACCTCAGGAAAAAGATGAAAATCATTATTGGAGGCGTGTGACCTTTGACCCCTCAGGCGGTACTGCTTTAAAAACAGGCATGATTCAGTCATGGAGATAGTCACTGCATGGGCTCAGGAACACCTCCAGAAATCCGTGCATTTTGTTGGAATCGTGGTTGTAGGTAACTAACTGAATGTAACATCGTCATCTCCAGCACTTAACTTTACAGCTTGTTGGCGAGGTCTGATTTTAACCTTACAACATCCAGTATATGAGATATTGTGTAAAGCAACACAACGTCAAGTGAAGTTGATTGTTTTTCTTCTCAGATGAATAATCTGTAATAAAGTTTTCACCAGCCGTGTCTGATATTTGCCTTCAAAAATCGGGTCGGTACTAGAATTCCCAAAGGCTTCTCCACACTGTCCCCAAACCCTCCCAGACGATCCCTCATCACTAACTTGTTGCTAACTGTTCCATTTTTTGGCGAATACAGGAGACGTTCACCGGAATGTCAGGCGATGGTTAGTGACATTTTGGAGATTTTATTTATTTATTTATTTATTTTGGCATTTGTCGTGAGTTTATTTTTAACATGTTCAATAAGGTTTTGGTCGGTGAACCATGGGAAACTTGAGAATAGTTTGAAAATTTGAATGAAAATTTTGGCAATTTAGTCAGTTCCATTCGGGTGAGACGCACCCTTAACCGCTTGAGACCCCACTGACCCCACTGAGGACATCATATTTTCTTCCAATTACATTGTGTGTATAGCCCTGTAGGATCCTCACATCAGGGCCACTGGGTGTTACTCTTTTGCCAAACTTCTTGCTGTTTGAAAGTGTTGATCAAGTTCAATAGTTTTCAGGTGGTCACGTATCAGAAGCGGTGCAGACAAGTGCCAAGACACACAACATTAGGCTTTGAGTCTCAGGAGGTTAAGAGAAGTATCCTGGCATGATCCACCAGAATTAGAAATATGATTCAGAATTTAATATAAAAAAGATAAACATGTCAGAATTCCAAAAGGTCGAACAGAAATCAGGGTTTTTGCCAGTTAAGGTTACCTCACACGCATAGTGTCCCACGTCTGATTCTTCTGCTTTGTTTATAACCAGTAAAAGCTCCCCAGTCTGTGCATCACTCTCAGTCTTGTATTTATTGCATTGCTGAAGCTGTATGCCGTCCTTGAACCACCTACGACATAAACACTCATTAAACAGGAAGCGACGTTCAGCAGAAAAGGAAATATGATGATTTATTATTCGTACATTTTTCTTTGTAATAAAAATATGAACTGGGGTTGCCACGTTGGCGTAGTGGTTAGCACATCCAACTCACAGCAAGAAGGTCCTGGGTTCTAGTTTGCATGTTCTCCTCGTGCGTGTGTGGGATTCCTCTGGTTACTCTGGTTTCCTCCCATGCATGTTAACTGGATTTTCTAGCCCCTAGGTGGGAGTGGGAGTGATTGTGTGTTCATTGGCCCTGCGATGGTCTGGCGAGCTGTTCAGGGTGGGTGTACCCCGCCTTTGCCCGAAAAAACATTTGGGCAAATATTTATAGAGGGTTTATGATTATTTTTACATTGCTTTCATTCATCCATGCTGAACCGTTTATCCTTTATTAGTGTCACAGGGTGGCTGAAGCCAAACTCTGATTGTTTTTGGAGGCAAGGGACACCCCTGAACACCTCGGCAGTCCATCACATGGCCAAACCACACACAACCATTCACACTACACTCACAACTAGGGGCAATTTGGAACTGCCTTTTAGCCCAGTGTGCAGGTATTTGGACTGTGGGAGAGTACCAAGAGGAAACCCACACAAGCACGGGGAGAACATGCAAACTCCAGGGCCAGGACTCAAACCCAGGACCTTACTGTTGTAAGCTGGACGTGTTCGCCATCACGCTGCCCTGTTGAGAATCGTAATAAGTAAAACAGAGTGTGGAAATCTGGAATCAGTGTCACCTGACAGTAGGTGCAGGAATACATCCAGTCGAACACTGCAACTTCACGTCCTTCCCTTTCACCAGTGGAGTGTTCTGGAGCCTGGTTGTGAAGCTAGGAGGTACTGTAAAGTGTAAATTATAGTATGTTATCGTTTATTCACAGCAAGCTAATCTAGTGTGCATGCTAAACAACAAATAAAGAGTCACCAGAACCACAGACTGTTCTCCTGGAAGGAACATTCTCAGCAGATTAGCTCCTGATATCAAATTCCCAAGGGTGTAAGAGCGGTGGTGTAAGAGGACACATTTCACCATTCAGATAGCTAGCTCTAATGCTAAAATCTCACATAACCGGTCGGGACTACCTCGGCCTTTCCATGACCACTCTGGCACATTTTGCAGCCGGTCTGTCACAGAAATATGGGTGAGGAAACAGGTACTTGCCTGAGAAATGTGAGCATGTGCAAAGCAAACGCCACAGCTGTAGATGGCAGTAACTGTGATGCGTAGCACTTAATGTTCCATATATATTTTTACCACCACAGAAACTCACCATGTCTGTCTCATGGATGCGTTCATGGTCGCAAAGTTTGAGTTAACCGGCGTTGACCCACGGTATTCATGTTGACCTACAAACTTTCTTTGAATAGAAAGCATGCTCTCTCAGTTCTCATGGAAGCTCCTTAGCTCTCAACGTATTCCAAAAGATGTGTACAGAACACTTTCAAGATAATGCCGGTTGACCCATCTGGAAATCTTTGGTAATATCTGGTAGCCCATGTAAGCCTCGCAGATGCCTTCACAACTGCAAAGGTTGAGTTGATCCAGCGCTTGACCCATGGTAATTTTCAGCACGACTAAACTTTCTTCGAACGTAAGCCACGCTCTCTTAGTTCTCAAGGTAGCTCCCAGGCTGTCATGTATTCCGACAGAAGTCCACAGAACACTTGGGATAATGCTGATTGGCCCCCGGAAGGCTAAAAATCATATACGTAATTCTAGCTATGTGAGACGGAGGCTAAGGGCAATAACTAATGTACTGTACTTCTGGAATATTCTCATGTCCCCGCAAGTCTTGTTTTTGCACTGTTTTTGTAAAACACAGCGACTCTGGTGATGCTGTATTCACTGTTCAGCCAGGCTGCTGATGTAGCTTAGTTTAACCATCACGTAAATCAAAGTGCATATTGGTACTACTATAAATTGAGTGCACTGTATGAAGAGAAGGTTTCATTATTGTGCTTACCAGTGACAACAATTTTGACCAGGGTGCTAGCGTTCCCCATGGGGTTCACTGCATAACACAGGTACTGTCCCGAATCCTCTACAGACACACAAGTCAGAACCAGAGAGCAAGCGCCTGTGTTTCCCTCAGAGATAATGTGATGCTGGTCTTCCTTCATAGTGATGCCATCTGAGAAAACAGGAAACATCTGAGTGCCAGAATTTCCAAACCTTCTGAGAAGAACACTGAAATAACTAAATTACCTTTGTACCAAGTAACCGCAGGTTTAGGGATTCCTGTGACATGGCAAACGAGTTTTATGGTCTGTCCGAGTTTTGCTTCAGAATCAGTAAGGATCTGTCCAAAGCTTGGTGCGCCTGCAAACATACACATTAAAACATCGAATAAACCAGCTGCTTATTAGGCGGACTTTATTAAACCAGTGTGTGGTTGAATTGTACTATAAACTCACTCCATGATGGAAGTCTGCGCTCCTGTAAATCTCGAAGGTCTTTGAGCCAGGACAAGCGGGTGAGCACGGAATGAGCGTGGAGAGTGACTTTACGGATTGTACCCCGATGTTCATGCCAGATACCCCAGGATCGGTCATCTCCTTGTACCATATCCTTCAAATCGACATCACTCAACTGCACAAGAAGGAAAATATTTTTATTTCATTGAAAGCAACAGTTCAACAGCAGCTCATGACGTTTAGATCTCTTCTACCAGCCACTCTTCAGGACTCTTCGAACCTCAAGGAATCCTGGAGTTGTAGAGGTAGCAGTGCTTCCCATCGGAACACCGTTTTGCCCTCCATCCAGGCAAATCTGTTGTAAAGTCTGCTGGGAGTTTTACACCTGAGCCTACTGGCTCATCAGGGCCGGAGCTTATCCTGATTTCCACAGCATGGAGCAACTAGGAGTTCAACTCCTCCTGTATGGGACGCTAGTTCATTGCAGGTTCCCTTCCCAGTATATGAATGGTACCCAATAATACTGTTGAGTGGACTTGTGGTTGAGACCTCGCTAACTATTACAGCACTGACCCCATGGTTGACTGTGTAACACTGGCTTAGAACAAAATAATTTAATGTACAAGTGTATTTGTCTTGCATGTGGCTTTCAGGATTACCTTCATCTTGTTCCTGAAGACATACAATACGGACTGGGTGCTCAAGTCTCTTTTCATTTTGCAAAAGACGATACAGTCCTTGAACAGGAAGACATGACGGTGATGACCTCTGAGTAAAATTTTTGTCCCTGGTGCCTCCTCCCACACAATGAAGGAACCCTGGGATGAACAACAACCAAGAGATCATGGATTAGAGGAACGTCTGGAGCGTTGATGTACTAGTGAAGTTCCTGTACTGCCGGATGTTCCACCTGTCGTATTGGTTCTCCAAGTCCTTTCAGAGGTGCTGGATAATTCTCAATCAGGGACATATGGTGCACGTTCTCTGCACGCCAAGGCAAGCTGGACACCATGGAAAAGGCGTCTTCGAGTAGGCAACAAATCCGTCCACTCTTTGCTTTGTTCCTTATCAACTCCTGCAAATAAGCAATGGAAGCATAACTTGCTTTCTTATGATGGTAATTGGTATCAAATTATTAACGTTTAAAAAAAAAAAAACGCTACCTTGAACACAGTCTTGTACATTTGAAGCCTTTCCAGAGGTTTCTCCAAATATGTGAGGACACTAAAGACTTGAGTATCCAGATGTGCAAAAGCAAAGTTTGCATATTGCTGAAAAACACATTCTTTTTAATGCTAATATGCTCTTATGAACATTTCTTTTTGTCTATAATACTACGATGTATAATTAGTCTCAAAACTCACGCTCAACTGCTTTTTTGCTCCACACACGCGCAGAATGCGATCAGCGCACATTCGAATGTGCGGCAATCCCATTCTGTACATATGTGGAGCAAAATATCGATCGTGTGAAGAGAAAAAGTGCTTGCATGAGTGAGGCTTTGCACATTCAGAGCAAAAACCACTCACAAGTATTGAGACTAATCTAACACCATGTAAAACATTCAGGTTTTCAGAAGGGAAGCTACTTGGACTTTGCACGTCGAATTAATTTTATGTTCGAGTCATCACCACCCACCTGTTTCTTACCTTAAAGAAGTGCTGTGTGTTTTTGTCCGAGATGCAAGCCTCAGCTTGAGACTGGCCTATAATGTACTGAAGATACATCTCAAAGTCTGGGGCATAACTTACAAAACACTGAGCCACGTCATCATCTGTGGTGCACTGGGATAGCTTCGGTAAAATACAACTACAAGATGGAAATACACGGAGATGATTCAAGAGACTTAATACCGTAAAATCAGAAAATACGTTGGGTGGGTTTTTCTTTACCATTCATGGAAGCTAGCGATGTCCTTTATGTTGCGGAATATGAACTCTTTCTGGCTAAGAATGGTGAGCGGAACCTTGGCGTTTGTCTCTACGTGCTGTAAATGGTGCTCCACAAAGAAACTCAATTCTCTCACAAACTCGTTTTCACCCTCCAGCAGATCTTTAAGCAATAAACTGAAAAGTAAAAGCAGATTGATGGATATTTAAGTTTTAAAACAAACAAACGAACAAACAACAAAAAAACAGTATTGTATTGTTAATGCGCTTGAGATTCCCTTACGTTAAGGTCTCTCGATATTCATCTTTAGAGGGTGTTGTTCTTTTTTCAGAAGCCTCTTTAGTGTCGGTGTCTTGCAGTGACGAAAGAAGTTCCTTTGAAAAGAGTCATCGCATGAGGGGTCAGGGGCAGCAGGGTGGGGTGGATGGGTGGGGGATGGGAGGTTCTTGGGTTTACACTTCTTGTGAAAATAAATTCGTTTATTATTGTTCTTAGAAACGTTGAATGTTACTGAAATACATATATAAGTACAAGAAACATTTCGACCTTCAAAGTTCAACCTTTTGACTTCCAAGAGTCTTTTTAGTGAGATATTTGGATTGACCAATGGGTCCAATAGAATCCGGGGTTGAACTGGGCCACATCTGGTTTAAATTCCCATCAGCTAAACACAGCGTGTCTGTACCACTTTCTGGGCTGTTGCATAAAAGATGAATTGAATCTAATTTCCCTATTTTTATAAATTTTTGAAAAGGTTTAAGCCAGATCAGATCCAGAGAAACGTTGCTCTAGATTACTGGTTACATTCGTACAGAATCGTCCTAGTGCCATCTACAGATGTTTTTTTTTCCTTGCTTATTTTCTGATTTTAAAGTCAGAAATTATTTTCAAAGTACGAATACTGGTTATAAGCATCCATGTCACCCATTTTGACAAAATTGATTTTAAACTCTGATGTTAACTCAAAAAATAATTTCTGACTTTTTCCCAAGAAATTCTAACTTAAAACTAAAAAATACCCCCTGCATGCTCTTGAAAATGAATAAATAAATAAACAAACAAATCAATCAATTCATTGATCAAATGGATAATTAATTAATTAATGACTTCGTTAATTGGTTTAAAAAAGAACACTCTTAGGTGGCTCTAGTTTGCTACCATACATTTTATCTCCCATTAATTTTTTTTTTATAAATAAAAAATAAAGGCTTTAAAATTTTTAAAGAGCTACGTTAAGTTCAATTTACCTTAAAAAATTTAGATACAGGTAGATTTGCAAATTATTATTATTTTTTCAAATCAGCTAGCTAGATTCCTTTAGTAAATTACCTTTGCTAAATTCACATATTCATGTTTTATAATTTAGCTACATCCAGCTGTTCATGCAGGGTCGGGATGATAAATCTGAGTATGTTTCACTGTAAATACTTTTGGACTTTAACTCAATTATACCGAATACTTACCAAATTATTTATTAATTTAACTTACCTGAAACAACAACACTAACCTTTGTCTTTTTGTCGAGGTATGCTGGAGATAACCATCCCTGTCTGGATGGAGTGGTTTTGCTTGGTTTAGTACGAACAAGCCACTTTGCAGGATGTACAGAATCGAGGATCTCCACAAACTGCCCTTCCTTAAGAATAAAAGTTTCTTTATTGCCCCCGATGGGGTGACAGTCCACTTTGGCCACATAGATATCAAATGTCTTAGGGAGGAAAAAAAAACACAGCACATATCAAATGATTAAAGGAAAAAACTTCAGCACGTTGAAGTTAATGTGGAATATTTATTATATATATATTTATTTATAATATTAATAATATGGTTTAACCTTCTCTATTTCATCATCCTCGTCTGATTCTGAGAGCGACTCGATGTTAGACGAGGTCTTGAGGCTGTGACGGTGTTTAGGAGATGGAGTTCTGTGTGCAGATATTTCCTCTGGGAAAAATCATTTGTATTTCGTTAATCGAGAAATATTTCTTCAGTAAGATACCACGCAACCTGTCTCGAAGTTATCCTACAGTCTCTTTATTTTGTGGCAATTCTTTTTAAAGAATAAAGTACATTCTTGATCCTGTGTTCATATCAGCAGGCGATTAAGTGTCAGGCTTGTAAGTGAAGCTTATAACCTGGTTTTATCAATAAATGTCTTCAAAGACATTATAAATAAAAAAATTGACTGCTGAAGGAAGTAGAAGTGCTCGTTCAGCGATGGTACCGAGCACAGGGTTAGCTTTTATTAGCTTAGCTTTCAAGCTGACCTTTTACTTTTAGCTGCCTGGTGATTTTTTGTGGTTGAGGCATGATAGCCTTTTCATCTTTGGATTTTGTTTGTTCCGATTCTTTCTCCCTGGAAAAGACAACAATATGTTAATTTGTATCATAATCGTGGTTTTAAGATTAATATCACGTTAAAAGTCGAATATTCTTACCTGGATAAGTGACCTGTATCCACATCAGGGGCCGTGTCATAATCTGAAGGACAGGAACCTACAAAACACAGCATACAAATATAACTTCTGCCAAGCACAGTTTCAAACAAATATTGATTGATCAGCGCAAAAGGGGCGGCAGGATCTTCTGAACTCATGTGATGGACAGTTAACATGGAGTTGTGTTCAAATAAGAATCTCCTTTCCAAACCACTGGGCTGGAGTCCTTCTCAGTTGACTCTGGGCAAAGTCATGGAACACCTTAAACAGCTCATCAGTCCATTTTCTGGGCAACACATACATACATACAACCATTCATGCTCACATTCACCCCTAGGGGCAATCAGGATTATCCAGTTATATTATTGTACATGGGGCAGTGGTGGCCTGGTGGTAGGGTGCTGGATTACTGATCCAAGGTCGAGGGTTCAAGCCCCACTATTAACGGGATGTCACTGCTGTCCCCCAAGTGCAGCTAACTGGGTTATCAAATGCCAGCCATGTCTCTCACTGTCTATGGTGGAAGGCATGTAAAAGAACCATTGCTGATTTTCGTCAAGAGGAGGAGTCAGTGTGTTTTTGCCCTGGCGAGCTGTCCATGATGTACTCTGCCCTCACCCGGAGTTGGCTGAGATGGGCGCCAGCCTCCCCGCGACCCTAATTAGGAAAAAGCGGTTCAGAAAATGAATGAATGAATGATTATTGTACATGTATTTGGACTGCGGGAGGAAACTGGAGCACCTGAAGGAAACCCACACAAGAAATGGAGAACAAACTCCACAGAAAAACCACGATGCCATCGAATCAAGCGTGGATGAATTTAAAAACCAATTCTTGTGAGAACTTACTTGTACTGACTGCAATGAGACTTTTTCTTTTCTCCTGAACTTTTCTGTAAGTGTCATCTGTAGGCAGATCATCGATCAGCCTAAGTGAGTTCTCTTCCTTATTCAAGATGTGCTCATCTTCTTTTTTAGGAGTCGTTTCTGTTGCTGACGGCTGCAGAGTTTCATTTAAAGGTTCCTTTGGATGACTGACTGTTACATTTCCATTGTAACTAATCATTCCAAACTTGTTGGCAGCTTGACAAGTGTAGATCCCTGCATCTCTGAAGCTTGCATTAGCTATAACCAGCAAACATCTACCATCTTCATGATGGCTGATCTTGTGGCGCTTCCCAGACACCAACTCAATGCCATCCTTCAGCCATTGAACTGTACTTGGTTTACCATCAACAGTACATTCCAAACAAACTGTACCAGTCAGATCCACATTCTGGGTCTTAAAGACTGACTTGAAAACAGGCCGCATGTCCTTTCGTGCCCTGTAGCCCTTAAAAGCAGCTTGGATCTTAATAGCTGCCTCAAGCATCTCTGTCTCTTCCTCTTGACTTGCTTCTATACCAGGGGGTTCTAGAGCATGCTGTTCTGAAATGTTGGGGTGCTTTGTTGACTCTGCAACTTCACAAGATTTGGTGAACTCTTGAAAAGATTTTTGGTTGACATTCCCAACTAGCAGACCCTCTATCTTGGGCTCGGGTGCTACTGTTTCCTGAGATTCCACAGGCGACTCTGCTTTCTGTTGCAGGGCTTGTTTAATGGGGGGTTGTGTTGTTTTTCCTACACCGGCACATTCCTTCTCATATTCCTGATCCATAATGTGCTGACTTGATTCTTTCTCTGCAAGATGCTCCTTATTTTTAAATACGGATTGAATCTTTTTGGATGCTACAAGTTTTTCAATTTGGACACATGGTTGCTTTTTCTTTACTTCTTGCTTGATCGATGCTTTTTGTGTTGTAGAGTTCTCTTTGGTCGTTTTATCTCCCAAATCCAGGAATTGACTCATTGCATCTGAAGAACCTCTGGGGAGTCCTCCTTCAAATGGCTCCTCAACCAAATCTTGTTTCTTTGGCTCCAAAGCACTGCCTAGTTCATGCAGAGGCTGAGTGAACTTTCCTTTATGACGAGGTAGGGCCAGTGGAACTGTTTTGCATTGGGTGCCACCTGTGGTATCTCGGAACTCTTGCACTTGGACTTTATTGTCCCCGGTTGGTTTGGTAGAAAGGTCCATGGTAGATTTGACTGCAGTCTTCTCTGCATTGTTACTCAGCTCTGTAGTAGCACGATCATCAGGAGAAGGAGTTGGCTTTCTAATATCTGCCATCCCTTTATCCTTGCCAAAGTGTCTTTCATTTTCCTCCACCATTTCCTTCAGATATGGCTTCGTCACAATGTCTTGCTTCTCACTCCTCTTTCCAAAATGATCCAAGTGGACATCCTGACATTGCAATAACATGGTAGCTGCAGATTGCTGGTTCACAGGTGACATTTTTGGTTCTGCAATATTGCTTTGACTGTCTAGCATAAGACCTTGCTGGGATCTCTTGCCCTTTGAGCGTGGTGGTACCTGAGGGATGTCCTCAGGTTTGGTTGGAAACTCTACATGGCAGTGACAGGAAAAATAAAAGTATCATAAATCACATGCATATGTAAGTAAAAGAAATTACATTAGTATAACAGAAATTACTTAATAAAGAAAACTGGCCTTTTATCCCAACAGTCGTAGTCGTCTCTACTTTGCTAGCACAGCACTTGTAAACACCACAATCTTCAGCATTGAAGTCATAAATTTTAAGCTGCAGTTCACGTCCACTTTGCTTCATTTCATACTTATTTCCAGGCCTCAGCAGAACGGTGTCCTTTTTCCACTGTACCAAAGCTCCAGGTTTAGAGAGCTCACAGCACAGCACCAGAGCCTTGCCTTTCTCTCCTTCTTGACTTCTAAGCTCGTTAGAGAAAAATAATGGATGGTCTGGAACATAAAAAGAGCATTTTGGTCACACACACACACACACACACACACACACACAACTTCTCTTATTTTCATTTTCCAAGCTGCTTTAACCTTTATTAGGGTCATGGGGAGGCCGGAGCCCATTCCAGCCAACTCTGAGCAAAAGTGGGGTACACCCTGAATGGGTCACCAGACCAGCACAAGGCAAACACGCACATCCGTTCACACTCAAGAATATCCAATCAGATTTACGTATAAATATATTTTACGTATAATATATATTATATAATATGTATTTTTGGACTGTGGGAGGAAACCGGAGCACCCCGAAAAAAGCCACACAAGCAGAAGGAAAACATGCAAACTCCACACAAAAACGCCCTCATCAAGCCCGGGACTCAAAGCCAGGGACTCCCTGCTGTGTGGCGGATGTGCTAACCACTATACCACAGTACCACCTTTCGAGAAAATCAGAAAATCCAATTGTGTACATGTATCTCTCCTACTTGACATCGATTTTGTTCAGACAGCAAGTTGCACCCAGGACAAGATGGACTGGAGCAACTTGCACCCTCCAAAAGTGGAGCAAGCTGGCCAACCAGTGTCAAGTTGTTGCAGAACAAATCATTTTTACACAGGCAGTTGCACCGGGATAACTCGTTCTGGGCAAAACGTCCATGTAAAAGCAGCTTTAGATCAGTTTGTGTTGCTAATGCTGCCTTGCTGTGAGCTACCCACTACACCACCATGCTTTCTTGATCTCCTGATTCGAGTTTTAATTTGTAATACTAACAAACTGCACTTACTCAGGTCACAGCAATGAAACCACACACCTTTGACTGTGATATATGCGGTGGTCGCCAAGCACCCAGCGCAACATTTGTAGCTCCCAGTGTCTTCATTCTTCAGCTCGTAGATCTTAAGTTGATGCTTACAGCCATCTTGTTTAATTTCGTACTTGCTTCCTGGTCTAAGCGGCAGAGTTTCCTTTTTCCATTGCACAAATATTCCAGGTTTTGAGAGTTCACAGCAGAGCTCAGCAGTTTTACCTTCTTCTACCTGCAAATTTTGAAGCTCCTTGGAGAAGAACAAAGGTTTTTCTGGAGAAAATGAAACATGTGCTTGTAAATTTCCTTCTTTAATGATAAGTCAACCATAAGTAAACATAACCCACACACATACCTTTCACAACAATAGATGATGTGCTGGCCAGAGTTCCAGCACAGCATTTGTAGGAGCCACTATCAGAGCTTCTCAGATCATGAATATTAAGCTGCACTTCACATCCATCCTGCTTCATCTCATACTTCTCTCCAGATTTTAGAAGAAGAGCTCCTTTCTTCCACTGCACTGCAACTCCAGGTTTTGAAAGCTCAGAACAGAGAAAGGCAGTTTCACCTTCTTCCACCTCCAGATTCTGAAGCTCCTTGCGAAAGAACAAAGGCTTTTCTGGAGAGAACGAAGAACATGTTGGTCAATCTTCTGTTACAGCAACACAGTACATTAAATGTATTGTCAAATATGTATCCCCAGATTTTAGTACCCTCTTTGTTCTCAACTGTGACCTAAAACCACATACCTTTTACTTCCAGGGATGAAGGTGTGAACAGGCTTCCAGCACAGCATTTGTAGGAGCCACTATCAGAACATCTCAGATCATGGACCTCAAGTTGCAGTTTACATCCATCTTGCTTCATCTCATACTTCTCTCCAGGTTTCAGTAGATGAGCTCCTTTTTTCCACTCTACCGCAACTCCAGGTTTCGAGAGCTCACAGCAGAGCAAGGCAGTTTTACTTTCCTCCATCTCCTGGTTTTGAAGCTCCTTGCAGAAGAACAGTGGTTTTTCTGAAGAGAACAAAGACATGTTGGTCAATTTTCTCTCACAACACCAGAGTACATGAAGCAGACTGCTAAATATATTCCCTCACTCCTAGATCAACCATATTTGCTTATACTAAATGCCACCTAAAACCGCATACCTTTCACTACCAGGGATGAAGTCATGAACAGACTACCAGCGCAGCATTTGTAGGAGCCACTATCAGAGCTTCTCATATCATGGATTTTAAGCTGCACTTTACATCCATCTTGTATCATCTCATACTTCTCTCCAGGTATCAGAAGAAGAGCTCCTTTTTTCCACTGCACAGCAACTCCAGGTTTCGAGAGCTCATAGCAGAGCAAGGCAGTTTCACCTTCTTCTATCTCCAGATTTTGTGGTTCCTTGCAGAAAAACAAAGGTTTTTCTGGAGAGAAAAAAGCCATGTTGGTCAATTTTCTCCTACATTAACAAAGTACATTAAACTTATTGTCAAATGTATGTCCCAAGATTTTGGTCAACCATATTTGCTTACAGCTGTCAGCTAAAACTGCATACCGTTCACTATCAGGGACGCAGCCGTGAACAGGCTTCCAGTGCAACACTTGTAGGAACCACTATCAGAACATCTCAGATCATGGACCTTAAGTTGCAGTTCACATCCATCTTGCTTGATCTCATACTTCTCTCCAGATTTCAGAACAAGAGCTCCTTTCTTCCACTGGACTACAACTCCAGGTTTTGAGAGCTCACAGCAGAGCAAGGCAGTTTTACCTTCTTCCACCTCCAGATTTTGAAGCTTCTTGCAGAAGAACAGTGGTTTTTCTGGAGAGAACAAAGACATGTTGATCAGTTCTTTTCTCGGTAAGAACATCATGTTGACAAATGTGTGTCCACCTTTTTTAACCCCCAAGTTTTTATTGTTCGCTAATTACCTTTCACTAGAATTGAGCCTGTTGTGATGAGTTTGCCAGCACAACACTTGTAGGAACCACTATCAGAACTTCTCAGATCATGGATCCTAAGTTTCAGTTCACATCCATTTTGCTTGATGTCATACTTTTCTCCAGGCTTTAGAAGAAGAGTTCCTTTCTTCCACTGCACTGCAACTCCAGGTTTCGAAAGCTCACAGCAAAGCAATCCAATTGAACCCTCTTCTACCTCCAGATTTTGAAGCTCCTTGCAGAAGGACAGTGTTTTTTCTGGAGGGAACAAGAAAAATGTTGGTCAGTTATTTTCTCTTGCAGCAACACAGAACATTAAACTTAGTGTCAAATGTGTGTTCTCAGATTTTTGTTAGCCAGATTTGTTCACAGTTGTCGCGTGACACAGCATACCTTTTACTACCAGAGATGTAGTCGTGAACAGGCTTCCAGCACAGCATTTGTAGAAGCCACTATCAGAACTTGTCAAATCATGGACCTTAAGCTGCACTTCACATCCATCTTGCATCATCTCATACTTCTCTCCTGGACTCAGAAGAACAGCTCCTTTCTTCCACTGCACAGCAACTCCAGGTTTTGAGAGCTCACAGCAAAGCAAGGCAGTTTTACCTTCTTCTACCTCCAGACTTTGAAGTTCCTTGCAGAAGGACAAAGGCTTTTCTGGAAAAAAAAAAAGCATTTCACCACCAATGATGAGTTCAATTATTGTCAAATGTATGGTCCTGTTCTTCAAAAACTCACCTTTAACAACAATAGATGCTTTAGTGACCAGACTACCAGCACAACATTGGTAGGAACCACTATCAGAGCTTTTTAGATCATGAATCTTAAGCTGCAGTTTACATCCATCCCGCTCCATCTCATACTTCCCTCCAGGCTTCAGAAGCATTGCTTCCTTTTGCCACTGCACATGAACCCCAGGTTTTGAAAGCTCACAGCACAACAAGCTGGTTTCTCCTTCCTGTGCTTCTTGATTTCTGAGCTCCTTGTAGAAAACCAGAGGTTGTTCTGAAAACGGCAGATTAATGTGTTGTTAGGAGACTCTGTGCACAGTGCAGTAACGATGGAAGATGATTATACATACCTTTTACAAGAACTATTGCTTTGGTTGCTTCAGAATTAGCATAACATCCATAGGTGCCACTGTCCTCACATTTCAAATCATGTATTTGAAGCTGAAGTTCACATCCACTTTCTTTCATTTTATACTTGTCTCCTGGTCGAAGCAGTTCAGGTCCTTTCTTCCACTGCACTGCAACCCCAGGTTTAGAAATCCTGCAGGTTAGCAAAGCAGTTCCACCCTCCACTAACTCCACATTTTGGAGCTCCTCATGAAAGAATACTGGTACTTCTACAGAGAATTCAAGAGTTACTAAGACAGTTTAATATTACTGAATATGATTTCCGTACTGGAAATACAATTCCAGTTGTAATCAAATGCCACGTACCTTTCACATCAAGGGATGCCACGGTTTCAAAGCTACCAGCACAGCACTTGTAGGCACCACTGTCTTGATGTGTTAAATCATGTATTTTAAGCTGTAATTTGCAACCCTCTTGCCTTATCTCATATTTAAACCCAGGCCTCAGACGGGTTGTACCTTTCTTCCACAGCACTGGAACTCCAGGTTTAGAGAGCTCACAGAACAGTGTGACAGTTTCTCCTTCCATTGCTTGCATACTTTGGAGTTCCTCAAGAAAGTATGGTGCCTGTTCTACATAAAACAAAATGTATTTCATTTGGTTTAAATTTCATTCATTCATTCATTCATTCGCCAAACCACCATCATGAGGAGCCTATCTCTACTGACTCTGGGCGAAGGCAGAGTACACCCTGAATAGCCTGTCAGTCCATCGCAGGGCCGACACACATACAACCATTACCATTCACACTCACACCTAGGGACAATTTGGAACAGTTAGCCTAATGTGCATGTCTTTGGACTTTGAGAGGAAACCGGCATACCAGGAGGAAACCCATGCTAGCATGGAGTGAACAATCAAACTCCCCACAGAAAAGCTCTTGTCAAGCCCTGGACTTGAAACCCAGGATCTTCTTGCTAAGGCGTACATGCTAAACCCTACACCACCATGCTGCCCCTCTGCCTAACATGACAATCCTGAAAAATTATTTCACTCACCTTTCACTTCCAAGGTTGCTGTAGTCACAATTCCACCTGTACAGCATTTGTAGATACCACTGTCGGGATTTGTTAAGTCATGGATTTTAAGGTGGAATTCACAATCATTCTGTTTCATTTCGTATTTATTTCCAGGCTTCAGCACTGCTGCTCCTTTTTTCCATTGAACTAAAACTCCAGGTTTAGACACTTTACAGGACAGGAGGGCGGCTTCACCCTCTACTGCTTTCAGATCTTTAAGTTCCTCATGGAAAATCAGGGGTTGTTCTGAAATGGTTAAATCAATAATTTTGATCAGAATTACTTTACACACTGTCTGGTAAAAAAAGAAGAAAAAAAAGAAAAAAAGAAAAAAAAGTCCTGCACTCTTGATTACAGCATGTAATGGCCATGGAATTGTTTCAAATTCAAATGTATTTGTCACATACAAACTCATACACAGTACAATATGTAGTGAAAGCTTATTCAATAAACTTCAGCAGAATTCATTCATTCGCCAAATAAGGGGGATTGGGGGGGGGGGGGGGGGGTTGAACTCTGGGCGAAGGCGGGGTACAGCCTGCACCGCTTGTCAGGCCGTCACACAGCCGGGCCCACACACACACACACACACACACACACACACACACACACACACCTAGGGGCGATTTGGAACAGCCGATTAGCCTAGGGAGAAAACCCTGAGGAAACAGAACTCCACACAGAGCACTGAGGCGCAGTGGTTAGCACATCTGCTTTACAGAAAGAAGGCCTGGGTTCGATTCCTGGGCATTTCTGTGTGGAGTTTGCATGTTCTCTCTATACTTGCTTGGGTTTCCCCTGGGTACTGTTCACAGTAGGCTGATTGGCTGTTCCAAATCACCCCTAGGTGTGAGTGTGAGTGTGAATGGTTCTATATGTGTTGGCCCTGCGATGGCCTGGTGAGCTGTTCAGGGTGTACCCTGCCCTCACCCAGAGTCAGCTGAGATGGGCTCCAGCCTCCCCGCGATTCTAATTAGGATTAAGCGGCTTAGAAAATGAATAAACGAATGAATAATGTTGCTGAGCCTTGACATGACCTGCTGAAGCAACAATGCCATGGGGATTACACAGTGTAATCAAGGCTTAAAGCAGTCCATCTCCAGCAGTTCCTGGAGTTTTTTTTTTTATCTCCAACCAAAATCTAACACACATCTTTTAGCTGATTAAGGCGATGATCAGATGGTCTGGTGTGCATGATTAAGGGTGGAGCAAAAGTCTTCAGGAAAGCAGCTCTCCAGGAATGGGGTAAAGACTGCTGGTAAAGGATTTTTGTACTGTACCTTTTACCATAACAGATGCTGTAGTAGCCAAGCCACCAGCACAGCATTTGTAATTTCCACTGTCCAGACCCTTCACATCATGGATCCTAAGCTGCAGTTTACAACCATCCTGCTTTAATTCATACTTCTCTCCTGGTCTAATCAGCACTCCTCCTTTCTTCCACTGCACCAAAACTCCAGGTTTTGAAAGCTCACAGCACAAGAAGGCAGTTTCGCCCTCCTCTAACTGCTGACTCTGAAGCTCCTCAGAGAAGAACAGTGGTTGTTCTGGTAGGATTATTACATAAAAAATTGTTTAGGACATTTCCAAATAGTTACAGAGAAAACTGATCATTCTTGGAATTTTATATTCTTTACTATTCTTTACCTTTTACGAGGATATTTGCCTTCGTCTCAAGGCTGCCAACAAAACATCTGTAGATGCCACTGTCCTCACATTTCAAGTCATTTATCTGGAGCTCTAATTCACAACCATTTTGCTTCATCTCATATTTGATTCCAGGTCTCAGCAGCATGGTTTCCTTCTTCCATTGCACTGGTACTCCAGGTTTAGAGATTTCACAACACAGGAAACAGGTTTCACCCTCTTCAGCTTCCATACTTTGAAGTTCCTCACAAAAGAACAAAGGTTGTTCTAGAAAAACGGTGGTTTTCCATTACTTCACATGAACAGAAATCAGTTTTGATTACCAAACACTCATACAATTTTGTAGCATTATGAAGTATACCTTTTACACTAAGACTAGCTTTCGTCTCAATGCTATCCACACAGCATCTGTAGATGCCGCTATCCTGAACTTCCAGGTCGTAGATTTGAAGTTGTACTTCACAACCGTCCTGTTTCATTTTATACTTGTTTCCTGGTCGAAGCAAAGCATTTCCCTTCTTCCATTGCACTAAAACGTCAGGTTTAGAGAGCTCACAGTGCAGGAAGGCGGTTTCACCCTCTTCCACCTGCTGATTCTGAAGTTCCTCTCGAAAGAAAAGTGGACGTTCTAGGACACAGAATATAGGTCCAGTATTAACACCAATGATCCAAGCACAGATAAGAAACAACTGAATTTAAATGACATATCATACAAACATTCAGAATTATTGAAATTATTATGTTTGGTAACTTTGATAACACTTCTAGAGCAACGGTGTCAAAGATAAGGAGCTCAAAAACGTTCTAATGCAATGAATTTAAGATCCATGTTCTTAATTTCACTTGTCTTGTGGACTGGAGTATTTGGAAATAAAGAGACGGGAAAATGTGGCAATGTGATTGAAGAAAATCTATCTCAGGCCAGTCTGTTCGTCTCTCTGTCACAGATCTAGAGCGCCCGGAGCAAACACACAACAA
>JAQMYF010000015.1:1313863-1346446 GCA_030014195.1 Neosilurus mollespiculum
ATTTCAGGAGAGCCTATCAAACTGGTAGCCCTTCGTATGACTCAGTACCCATGAAGTAGCTCTCAGTTTCAAAAAGGCTGGTGACCCCTGTTCTAGATAATACTTTCAATCTGCAATTGCATCCCCATGTTTCCCTTCTACACACATCTGTGACATCGCATCAAACAAACAAACAAAAAAAAAGCAAATGAAGAAAAAGTATTAATTTTGTTCTAATTTGGGTTTAAGAGATGTCCTATTAGATGTGAATGTGTCCTACTGGTAACTAGGCATCAGAAGGATCCTCACATCCCTCAAGCCCTTTCTCACCTTTGGGTTTACTCTTCACCTGTAGACGAGCTGAAGTCCATTCTTCTCCTACCACAAAGGCCACAATACCTGACTCCTCAGGTGTTGTCCTGGTAAGCGTCAGGTGATGCTCTCGACCGCAACAACTCATCTGATTCATCTCATTCTCCTGCAGAACAGTTGAGTCAAGCCACCAAACTCCCTCAGTGAAGTTGCTATGTGAAATCTCGCACACAAAATGGGCATCGTCTCCAGCGGTTATGGTGAGGTCCTGTAGCTCTCTTACAATCCTCACACGCTCTAAGAGATACAAGTTTGATAACAGAACTTACAGATAACAGGTGGGGGAAGCCTCTTAAAACCTTTTTTTGTGTTTTTGCTAAAAAGACTTTAGCCATTTACCAATCACTTTAAGGTGTGCTGATGTAGTCTTGCCCCTTGTGCTGCATGTGTACACGCCAGCGTCCTCAGGCCTTAGCTTCCTGATCTCAAGTTCCTGTGTTGAGCCCTTTTGATGAACGGTAAATCGGCCACGCTGTGTGATCTGCTGCGAGTCTTTTTTCCAAGCCACTGGTGCATTGGGACTTGATAACAAACATCTTAGAATGACAGATTTTCCCTCCATCACTTGCTGGTCCTGTAGTTCTTTCTCAAAGAACACTGAGGCTGCAGCTGTGTGTAGAGAGGAGTCGTGAGAAATGTCTCTGTATATACTTTCAGTCCTAAGCCCACTCCTCTAACCATTAGGCCACAGCTACCCCTAAATATAGTTGCCAAAAAGTCATCTAAATATGTTATGGATATCAAAAGTACATGTCAAATAGCCTTTCATTGCATATTGAAAGGAGTCAAGTTTTTAACCCCAGTATGGAACTGGAAATGGATTCAAATCTGGACTTTTTGAAATCTTGTTGTTAAACAGTTTTAAACAGCTTGAGATTGAATAACGACCTTAATGTATGAACCCAATTCATGTCCAGCATCCTTCATAAACCATATTTCCATTTATATGAATGATTGTCTCGTTTGATTACACCATTCATGATATACCGGCTATTTTCTTCAAAAAAACCATGGCACTGCCCCTTTAACACCTATTTTTATTTAGGATGTCGAACAGGTTGCACTGGATTGAACCTACCCCTGACGTTAACTTCAGCTGTTGTCTTTTGGTCTCCGATAATACAGCTATACTCCCCAACATCCATAGGAAGCACGTTCCGGATGTGTAACTCGGCAACCAACCCATCCTGCTTCATTTTATACTTGGGTCCATTACTGAGCTCTTCTTCCTCTTTCCACCACTGCACAGGTACTCCAGGTTTGGAAAGCTCACAGTGCAGGACTATGATCCCTCCTTCTGGAGCCTCCTGGTTGGTTAGATTTTGTCTGAATGTGACTTGTGTGGCTAAACAACCAAAATTGTATATAAGGAGTCAAAACTTTCACTCAAGTGACAATAAATGTTTAAGAAGACCTCATCCTACCCAATATGTTGATGTTCGCTTTAGTACTCTGATCCCCACATATGCAACTATACACTCCGGTGTCTTCAGGCACTGCTTTCTTGATGATTAGCTCTGCTGTAGTATCTAAGTGCTTAATTTGATATTTGAGTCCAGACTTGAGCGGTTCCCCCCCTTTTTCCCATTGAACAGGAACTCCAGCTTTGGAAAGCTCACAATGCAGGCGAACATTGCTTTCCTCTTCAACATCTTGGTGTTTTAGCTTCTCTTTAAAGGTAATTGGTGGCACTGGAAATAGTAACCCAAGGATGAAAAATAACTTTGAGAGACTTAGCCTGCATGTGTTCTTTACCTGTATTTAAAGCCATGCAAAGCCTCAAAGCACAAAAAGCACATGTATCTACAATGCAAAGGCCTAGAAGCAGTGCATAACGCTCTGCAGGAGGGATGTCCCAGGGTTGTATCCCCCCTCTCCCTGACATCATGCGTAGGAGACGATGTCACAGAGTGACACAGTAACGCTTATGTGCTGCACTGGTGGCACATTGGTACAAAGAGAGACATGGGGTCTGGCCCCAGTAGAGCACCGCTAAGTGCCCCGCCTGTTACAGGGGACACCCCACAAAAACACTTTGCCACAGCAAGCAAAGCATGCATCAAAAGCCATCTGTGCTAGTTAAACGGTGCCCACCACTGAACAACCTTCATGTCTTACCCCGGACTATAAGCTCAGCAGTCGACTCAGAATCCTTGGCTTTACATGAATAGTACCCAGCATCAGTTTCCTCAGTATTATGTATGATAAGTGAGGCGATTCTTCCATCTTGCTTAATGTCGTATTTATCTCCTGCTTTTAGAATAACTCTTCCTTTCCTCCAGTCCACCGGAGCTCCAGGTTTTGAGAGCTCACAGCTAAACATGGCAGTTCCACCTTCTTTGGAAACCTCATTCTGGAGCTCTCGTTTGAATGTAACCGGCAGAGCTATACAACAATTTGAATGACAGAATAAAGTAAAGAAAAACCTTTGAAGCAAAAGAAAATGCATGGTTCCGCACACACCACGGGAAAGACCACATATTCTTCCATATTCTTGTAACATACTGAACCATAAATAGAGTAGCGATATCACGGACCCCTCACAAGGCTGCCATGTGTAGCGTTTTTAGCCAGTTGTGTTGCATAGTCTGGGCTAAGGAGCTCTATTATTTGATTTAGCTGATGGCTAATATTCCTGTTAGTTGCTGAAAAGAAAATATGCAGCCTCACCATTACATGTAATTAATCCCCATGTAAACTAGCTTGCCGTAACATCATTAGCAGCTCAGCTTAGAACCTGAGTACCACCCCCACAAGTGGCAGTACACACCTACCACAAATGATTAGATACACTCTTGTGCTCAGAAATCATTGAAGGGCAATAATATACTTCAGATGGTCCGGATTTTGTCGCACATTGATGATGTAGAAAGAACATGATTGGCACATTCCATATGTATCATATTGGATCCGCTGATGATATCGGGCCTGATTAATGTCCCGGCAGCAGCCAGGGCTGTGCAGTATTGCTTTTGATGTTTTGATCGGGGAGGGCATGGTGGTGTAGTAATTAACACGTCCGCCTCACAGCAAGAACATCTTGTGTTCGAGTCCCAGGCTCAGCAAGGGTGTTTCCTTGTGGAGTTTGCATGTTCTTACTGTGCTTGCATGGGTTTCCTTCGGGTGCTCTGGTTTCCTCCCACAGTCCAAAGACATGCACATTATGCTGATTTCCCCTATGCTTGTGTGTGTGTGTTGGCTATCTGTTCATGATGAATCCCACCTTCACCCAGAGTCGACTGAGAAAGGTTCCACCCTCCCCACGACCCTAGTAGGATAAAGCAGTTCATTGGCTGAAATTAAAGCAAGGTTGCTTATTGGTGGTTGCTGGTAAATCTGACCACTAGTTATCTTGATAATCTATGGGCCATTACTTAGTGTTAAAAAAAAAAACAGATAAATATGTGGTTTTGTGGTTTGGGAAGCTAAAATACTGATCTTTATCCCCATGTGAATTAAACCGTGTATTTTTTTTCTTTAATAAACCTGTTATGGCTGTTGCAGAACCTACCTCGTACTTTGATTTCTGAGGAAGTCTTTTGGTCTCCCACTGTGCAGCTGTAAACACCAGAATCCTCATGTAAAACATCCCTAATAACCATCTCAACTATCTTTCCTTCAATCCTCATGTGGTATTTTTCACCCTCAGTCAGCTCCTCCTGACCCTTCCACCACTTCACCAGGACTCCAGGTTTAGAAAGTTCACAACGTAAAGAGACGCACTTGCCTTCCACCGTTTCTTGGTTTCTCAAATTTTGCTTGAAAATCACTGGTAAAGCTGAGAACATCCAAATAATACCTCACATCAAAACAATGCTCCTTAACATATCTGTGAAATGAGGTATCCTGATATTAGTGGTTTCATACCTTTAATTTTAACGAGAGCATTGGATTTCTGATCTGGGATTACACAAGTGTAGACACCACTATCTTCAGGTACTACTCTTCTGATGACCAGCTCCATTTTTGTGGCCATTTGTCTCATCTGGTATTTTTCCCCAGGCTTGACCAGTTCTTCTCCTCTCCACCACTCCACCTGAGCTCCAGACTTTGAGAGCTCACAACGCAAGGTGACGCTGTTCCCTTCTTCGGCTTCTAGGTTCTTCAGTTCTTGCTTGAAAGTGATTGGCAGAGCTACACAAAACATCATAAAAGCATTTAGAGGAAATCTGTGTTTATACATTAAACCGTGTCCCGTGTGAGGGTACAGCAGGTTTGGGTATCACCCATAATCTTTCCTACCATTAACTTTGATGTATGCCTCGGTACTCTGCTCTCCACAAACACAGCGATACACTCCACTGTCTTCTGGTTGTGCTTTTCTGATTAGCAATTCTGCTGTTGCATCTTTTTTTCTCAACTGATACCTCTCTCCAGTTCTTAAGATTTCTTCTCCCTTCCACCACTCCACATGTACTCCAGCTTTGGTAAGTTCACACTGCAAACTGATGCTTTCTCCCTGTGGAGCTTCCTGGTTCTTCAGAATGTTTTTGAAGGTAGCTGGAAGTGCTACAAAAAGGCCATGGATAATTGTTGCATTTCAAAATGTTTCAGGATAAGCATGATAAGGTGGAAAAAAATGTTGCCTATGACATTTTTATTTCATTACTTTTTCTTAAAGATACTTTCACCAGGGGGCGACATGGAGACATAGTGATTAACACGCTCCCCTCCCAGCAAGTGAGTCAGTCCTGAGCGTTTCTGTGTGGAGTTTCAATGTTCTCCCTGTGCTTGCACTCTGGTTTCCCCCCACAGTCCAATGACATGCTCATTAGGCTCAGTGGCTGTTCCAAATTGCTCCTATGTGTAAGTGTGAATGGTTGTGCGTGTGTTGGCCCTGAGATGGCCTAGCAATCTGTTCAGGGTGCACCCTGACTTCACCCAGAGTCTGCTGGGCAGTTCAGTGAAAGAACAAATTACCTGTAACTAGACCACTACAAGTAATGGGGTTGATTGTCTTCCTATAAGCAACGATGGAATTTTAATTCATTCATTTGCCGAATGGTTTAATCCTATTAGGGTCACGGGGAAGCTGGAACCTATCTCAGCCAACACTGAGCAAAAGCGGGGTACACCCTCAACAGCTTGCCAATTCATAACAGAGCAACACACATACAACAACTCACACCTAGGGGCAATTTGGAAGAGCCTAATGGGCCTGTCTTTGGACTGTGTGATGAAACCAGAACACCTGGAGGAAACCCACGTAAGTACAGGGAGAACATGCAGGCTTCACAGTGAAATGCCCTTGCCAAACCCAGCACTAATACCCAAAACCTTCTTGCTGTGAGGCGGACTTGCCAGACTGTTCAGCGTGTACCCTGTCTTACCCAGAGTCGGACGGGACTGGGTCTAGTTTCCCCTTGACCCTAAACAGGATGAACAGTACAGAGAATGAATGAAATAGGATTAATCTCTGAAAGGGGGTTAATGAGATCTTCTGGAAAGACGATCTGGTGTAATGTTCTGGTGCTCCACATTATTATGGTGGATCTTGGAATTTTCAACAGCAGATTTTTTTGTAGCTGTTTAGTATGTGATATGTACTGTAACTCTCCACATTCTGTATTGCTCCTTATGTACTCTACCTTGCACAGTAAGTTCAGCAGTCGATTGTGTATCTTTGGTTTTACAGTTATAGTTTCCAGAGTCACACTCTTCCAGGTTGTTTATTTCCAATTTGGTTAACCTTCCATCCTGCCTCATCTTGTACTTCTCCCCTGGTTTCAAAACAACTCGTCCTTTTCTCCATTCTACCGGAGCTCCAGGTTTAGAGAGTTCACAGACGAACACAGCCATGCCACCTTCTTCACAAACCTGGTCCTGGAGTTCCCGTTTGAAAGCAATTGGAAGAGCTACAGGAAGCAAAATAAGACTCTTCATCTTTTAATCCAGCCCTGTAAATTACAGAATGTGTATTAAAACAGATTCAACCAAATGTTTGAGTGAAGGTACCTGTGATTTTCACCTCTGCGGAGCATTTTTGATTTCCTGTAGCACAACTGTAAATTCCAGCATCATTGGGAAGAACATTTGGGATTTCCATCTCAGCAACCTTTCCATCTTGTCTCATCTGATACCTTCCCCCTGGCGTCAAATGCTCCTCACCTTTCCACCATTCCACAGGTACTCCAGCTTTAGAGAGCTGACATCGTAGTACAATATTACCTCCCTCTAAAACTTCTTGGTTCTTCAAGTTTTGCTTGAACGTAGCAGCCACACCTCCAAACAACCCAAATCAAGACTGGTCATACTTTGGCATAAATAAACCCCGAAAAGTTGAGTAATAACTCTGCCTCTTACCAACAATTTTTATCATTGCTTTGGTCTTCTGGTTTCCACATACACACTTGTAGACTCCACTGTCTTCAGGCTCAGTGTCATGGATGATAAGTTGATGTGTTGCATCTCTTTCCTTCATGTGATACTTCTGTCCAGCCTGGAGGAGTTCTTTTCCATTCCACCATTCCACTGGAACACCAGCTTTGGACAGTTCACAACGCAAGGTCACGGTCTTGCCCTCCTCAGCAATCAGGTTTGTTAGCTTCTCTGTGAAACTGATTGGTTGCTCTGCAGAAAATAATTCATCACAACAACAAAAGCACGAACATACCCTGTAGGTCCTCCCTTCACAATCCACATATCAAGAATAAGATCTGGTGAGAATGTAGCCATACGTACTGCTAACAGTAACTCTAGCTGTTGTCGCTACATCGCCACATGAGCAGCTGTAGGCCGCACTGTCCTCACATATCACATTGAAAATCGTTAACTCTGACACACGACCTCTTTGTCGCATTCGGTACTTTTCTCCAGACTTGAGCAACTCTTGACCTTTCCTCCATTCTAGAGGAAATCCAGGTTTTGACATCTCACAGTACAAGGTGACACTGTTTCCTTCTTCAACCACCTGAGACTTAAGCTTCTGTTTGAAGGTAATGGGCTGGGCTAAGGGAACAACACGTCGCTTTCAGTCAGTCTTACACTGCTTATAACACCATTTTTCCCCCCTAATGAGTTGAAGCAATTCATATCCAGGGCAGCACTGTGGCATAGTAGCTAACACATCCACCTCAAAGCAAGAAGACCCTGGGTTTGTGTCCTGGGCTTGACAAGGATGTTTCTGTGTGGAATATGCATGGTCTTCTTGTGCTTGCGTGGGTTTCTTCCAGGTAGTTTGGTTTCCTCTGCCTATCTTAGCCAACTCTGAGCAAAGGCAGGGTACACCAGGAACAGTTTTCCAGTCCATCACAGGGCCATCACACACACAACTATTCACACTCACACCCTGGGACAATAGGGAACAACACAATTTTCTCCGGGATCAATAAAGTATTCTGATTCTGACTGTGATTCTGATTCTAATCTGCATGTATATGGACTGTAGAAGGAAACAGAAGTACCAAGAGGAAAGCACCACGGGGAAAACTTGGAAACTCCACCCAGAAATGCCCAAACCCAGGACTCAGACCCTGTACCTTCCTGCTGTGAGGTGAATGTGCTAACTTTAACAGCACCATGCCCCCCTTACCAATGTTGTGAATAATTTTTTTAAGTCCAAATAATCCAATACATGGCCAACCTTTTATCTTAACGATGGCTTTTGTTCTTCGGTCGGTACACACACAGCTGTAGGTTCCACTGTCCTCTGGCACTGGATTCTTTATTACCAGCTCTTGTATGGTCACTATTTGTCGCATCTGATACTTCATGCCAGGGCTGAGCACTTCCTCATTCTTCATCCATTCTACTGGTACCCCAGCCTTGGACAGCTCACAGCGCAACGTTACCGCCATGCCTTCTTCTGATTCTTGGCTTTTAAGTTCTTTGGTGAATGTGATGGGAATAGCTGTCAAAATGAATGCAGATGTTACCATACTATCTTGCCTTAAAGCAAAACATAGTTAGCTTGTTTTATCCCATCTTACCATGGACTGTAAGAGTGGCCGTGCTCCGCTGATTTCTGCAAATACACATGTAAGTCCCAGAGTCCTCAGGTTTCACTTTGTGGATCGTAAGAGAAAGATAATTTTTCCTTTGCTTTATTAGATATTTCTCTCCGGATCTGAGAGTCTCGGCTTCTTTACGCCACAGGTACTGAACACCAGGTAGAGAGAATTCACAGAACAGTGTCACGCTACTTCCTTCATCAGCCTCTTGATTATGAAGCTGCCTTGTAAACTCAGCAGGCACAGCTAATAACGATGAAACAGAGTAAGGTTTTAGAATAAACCATGGCCATAGTTCATATGTATAGTATGAGTAGTGTTTTTTTTAAGTGTGTACATTTGCATTTACTTCAAAGAGTTCTTCATAGACCACAAATTTCAGTAGGCTGCAATCTGGACCCTCACCAGTAGATGCCACTAGATACTGCTAAATCTTACCCAATGTACCTTTAGGCTAAAAATATTTTCCAAACCCATCTCCACCCATCAATCTGTCTATCCATCCATTATCGATGCCACTTATTCTTCAGTGTTGTGGGGGAAGCTGGAACTAATCCCATTTGACTTTGGGTGAGAGGTGGGGCTACACCCTGAACAGGTGCCTCACAAACTGTTCATTATATATGTGTATTTTTTTCTAGTTGTGGGATGTCCCATATAATAGGCAAATTGAGCAGTGCTTTACGGGGGGCTGGACTAAAGGACCCCCTCTGTTTCTCTGTCATGATGTCCTGCCAGTGTGTCACATGACCTACTCACTCTTTACTCAAGCTTTATGCATTGCTTCCAGGTATACTATTATATTGGTCTTCATAACACTATGGGACAGGCTTAAAAAGGCCCTGAAACACAAGTTTTAAACAGTGGTGGCCCGGTGGTAGGTTGTCACTGCTGTCCCCACAGTGCAGCTAATTGGGGTATCAAAGGCCGGCCGTGTCTCTCACTGTCTGTGGTGAGAGGGATGTAAAAGAACCATTGCTGTCATTCGTAAAGAGTAGCTGCATCGCCGTCAGTGTGTTTCTGCCCTGCGATGTCCTGGCGAGCTGTCCAGGGTGTACCCTGCCCTCGCCCAGAGTCGGCTGAGATGGCCACCAGCCTCCACACGACCCTAGTTAGGATTAAGCGCTTCAGAAAATGAATGAATGAATGAATAAGTTATTTTAACAAGACGTCTAGAATCTCTGGAAGCATTTGGACTTCACTGCATTACAGAATTGATATTTTGAATATTATGCTGTGATTAAATTGTTATGGAGACCGAAAAACTATATTTAGTGTTGCGTGAAGCTCCACCTTTTACAGTCACTGTAGCCTTGGTGTTGACAGATCCTGCGTTACACTCATACACTCCTGCATCGCTGTCCTTCACCTCTCGGATGGTTAATCTGGACTCATTTCCAGACCGAGTCATAAAATACCTGGAAGAATTCCACATTAAGCAGCCATCCTTATACCACAGGATATGACACGGTTTTGAGGTTTTGCATGACAGATTTAAACTTCCTCCTTCAATAGCTTTAGTGTCTTCTAATGGTTTGGTAATTGTTGGGCGTCTTTCTGAAAAACAAGGAGAGTGTTATCAGGAGAGTATTTATCATGTAATCAGATTTTGAAAAGTAGGTGAACATATCCATCTATCCATCCATCCATTTGTTGAGCCACTTAATCCTACTAGTTTTGCAGGGAGGCTGGAGTCTACCTCAGCTGAACCTGGGTGAAGGCGGGGTGAACGCTGAATAGCTCACCAGTCCATTGCAGGGCCAAAACACATACAACCACTCACAATCTCACCTAGGGGCAATTTGGAACAGCCAGCTACCCTAATGTGCATGTTTTTGGACTGTGGGAGAAATCCGGAGTACCTGAGGGGATATCCACGAAAGCAGTGGGAAAACATACAAACTCCACGCAGAAATGCCCTTGCAGAGCCCAGGACTCAAACCCAGGACCTTCTTGCTGTGAGGCGGACATGTTAACCAGTACACCTAAAATGCTTGAGTCGAGGCAACTGGACTTCTTTTTGTGGCTTTTGAAAACGTTTCGCTTTTAATCCAAAAGCTTCATCAGTTAGAGACTCTGGTGGAAATTTCCAGGCTTATATAGGTTGAGGAAAAAACTCTCAAGTCATATACAAATCAATGTCGTCATCCCCCCCCATCCATTCCATCGCTCGTTAGGGTCCTTTGTCCACTAGGGTTGATTACCTGGTCTGCATATGGGCTCGTTTGGTCACCTGAATTAAGGTGTGAAGTGAAGTGAAACCTTCTGGGAAGGAGATCCAGGGCTGCCTTGTAAGTGCTTGAAAGTCTGAAACCTCAAACTGCCTCCTCGGTTTAATGTTGGTTTTTCCTTCTTCACATAGATGGCTTCTTTTACTCCTCTTTCAAACCATCTCTTTTCCCTGTCCAGAATCTGTACATTGCGTCCTCAAAATTAATGTCGCTTGTCATTGGGATGTAAGTGGACCACTGAGTCTTGACCTGAAGAGGTATCTGCCTTTCCACCACCTATTTTTAATATAAAGATGGTTTCTGCAAACAAAAACATGTGTTCTCCAGTATCTCCATGGGTTCTCCAGTATCACCCATTGTTGCAAACCTTTACATGGAGGAAGTGAAAAGCAGAGCACTCAACTGCAGTTGAGCAATGGACTGGATGGGGGGGGCAGTGATTTGCATGCTAAATGTCTTCAAAAAAACCACAAAAAGAAGTCCAGTTGCCTCACTTTTTAGAATTACACGGCCTGGATGATTGAGAAGCTAATCTAACGTGTTAACCAGTACCCAACCATGCCTCCCCTTGTTGAACATGGGTCAAATTTGTTACCTCTTACTAACAGAGAAGCGTAAGATCTCTTGTCCCCAGCTTCAAAAGATATTGTTCCTGTGTCTTTGCGTGCAAGCTGTTTGATGGTAAGACTGTGGTAGCCACCATGGTTTATAAGGATCTCATTTAAATCATTTGTATAGAGTAGAGTCTCATCAAGATACCATTTAACCTCAGAGAAGTCACTTGGACAGATATGACACTTAAATACAGCGGTGTCCCCTTCCAGACATTCAACATCCTCCAGTTCATCCAAGATCAGCACTTTCTGACCTGAAGGACAGATCAACAAGTATATAAAGTGATGATAAAAGTTCCTCAGTTAAACAAACAGTAAAAAGAAGGTTGCACATCTGCTTTACCTTTTACTGTAAGCAACGCCCTGCTCTGCATTGTCCCAACATCACATGTGTACAAATCTCTGTCGCTCTTCTCCAGGTTGAATATGGTGAGTGAGAGAACAACATCTTTCCTTAGTATCATGTACTTCTGGCCCGAGTTAAGCACCACCATGCCTTTCAACCAGGTCACTTTATTGGCAGGTCTTTTGGTCTCGCATTCCAGGACGACCGTGTTCTTTTCTTCTGCAGTTACATCTCTAAGCTCCTTAGCAAATGTGTGCTGTAAGTCTACAGGTGGGAAAGGAAGAGTTTTGGACATACATTGATTATAAACTCTTAGTAGAAAACTAATCAAACATGTTAATTAGTTATTGAGAGCTGGCACTGTTTTCTGTGCTCAGGAGATTTTAATGATTTCTACATGCTCCTACTTAATTTGTTTTGCATATTAGATTGCTCCAAATCATCTCTGGTTGCTTCTGATTGGCTCACGAGCAGTCTGGAATCCTGTGATCTTATGATCTTAAAGCTGGAGTTGGTAACTTCTTAGCTATATACACAAACTGCTATATTTGTTGAAATGGTCTTTACACTCCAACAGCAATCAATAACTTATGAGATCTGAAAAAGTTCAGACAAAAATTTGTCATCTGTGACCACTGTACTGCTGTAAAAATAACAACCAATCACTGCTTTGTGATCCGCCAAGAAATATCCAATCAAACGCTCCCATTTTACCACGTGTTCACGTGTGACCCTGCCAAGGATGAACCAGCAGCGCGGAGCTCATGCTTGGAAAAGAGCCCTGAAAAGATGTTACTTTAAATTGTTGCTAGCTTTCCAGATTACCAACCCCAGCTTCAATGTATGAAAAAGGTTTTGTGAAAACTTCAGTGAAGGAAGGAAACTCGAGGACATACCTTAGCCACAGTAAGTATTTTTAAGACTTCAGTCATGGTATTTCACTGACCGACTGGGCCAGTGGTGTAGTAATTATGGTGCTGGTTCAATCCCCATTAGGCCACCACCATGCTAAGACCCCAAGGCAAGGTTTTAACCACAATTGTGCTTCTGTCCACCCAGCAGTATAACTGGGTACTGGGAAGGTAACCTGCGATGGTCTTGCGTCCCATCCAGGAGAAGCTGAACTCCTAGTTTCTTCACACTATGGAAACCAGGGATAAGCTCCAGTCTGATGAGCCAGTAGGCTCAGGTGTAAAAAGCCTATCAGACTTACCTTGCTTTATCTTTCTGACCCTAAGCCGATGGATCATTTATATTTAATAAAAGTCCATTCAAACAAGTCAAAAACAAACCAAGAGCAAACAATCCAAAAGGACCACACCATGTTCTGATTTGGATTCAGTAACCCATATAGTTATTTCTCTAAAAAGTATCTAAAAATCTCCTGATGTCATGATTCCTTCATATATTTCATCATAACTTGACTTGGAGGGTGGCACACTGTGGTGTAGTGGTTAGCACATCCACCTCACAACAAAAAGTCCCTGGGTTCATCTCCCGGTCTTGGCGAGTGCTTTTTTGTTTGCATGTTCTCCCCATTCTTGCATGGGTTTCTTTCAGGTACTCCAGTTTCCTCCCACAGTCCAAAGACAAACACATTATACTAGTCAGCTGTTCCAAATTGCCCCTAGGTGTGAGTGTAAGTGGTTGTGTGTGTGTGTTGTCCTGTGTTGGACTAGTAAGCTGGTCCCTATCACCCTAGTGGGATTAAGCAGGTCTGCAAATTAATGAATGAGTGAAACAACCAATAAATAAGGCACTTACCTCTGACCTCTAACCTCGCCCTAGTGGAGATTCCGTCAGCCTCACAGCAGTACTCTCCAGAGTCCTTCACAGTTGCATTATGGATTACTAGCGTAACCAAATAGCCTTTTTGGATAATTTCATGCTTAGAACTCGATCTGATCAACCGGCCATTTTTCAACCATTTGACGGTCACCCCAAGTTTGGTAATCTCACAGCTAAGCTCCGGATCCTCTCCAGGTACTGCTTTAACATTTAGCATGTCCCTAAACACCCGTACGGGCTTCTCTGAGAACAGATGATACAAAAGATTTGCTCAGCTTTACAGTTAGGCAAAACATCATACTGTACTCCAACCAGGATCTATGAAATACCTTTGACGAACAACATGGTCCTACAACTGAGATCCTTGACGGTGAAAGCCACTTCTCCAGCATCGGTTATCAAAACCTCCTGGATGTTCATGGCATACTTGCGCCCCTGATTTACAACTTGGATTCGACCATTGCTGATGATCAGCTGGCCATTCAGTGTCCATGAGGGTTCGTCAATGATGTCATGTGACAGAGTGCATTCAAAACTGCAATTTTCACCCTCGAGAGCTGAAATTGTCCGCAAGCGCTTGACAATGGTGATGTGCAGATCTGAAGAAAAAGAATCTAAATAAGTTAATTTGAATTATTGCAAATGTCCAAATGTCATGTCAGTCAGTTGATTGACCATACAGCACGTTCAGCCTGGAGTTCAGACTAGAGGACTTACCACGAACGCCAACGTTGGCTTTTGTTTGGCTGGTTCCTACATCACAAGAATATTCCCCAGCATCGTCTTTTTTGAGATTGTGAATAATCAGAGATAATGACTTTCCCAACTGAAGAACTTCATACTTCTCAGTGGCACTTAAGACTGTACCATCTTTTCTCCAAACAGGGGTTACTGCTTGTTTGGAGACCTCACAGTGTAAGCAAACTTTGCTACGTTCCTCAGCCACAACATCTTCCAAAGATCTTAGAAACACGGCTGGTCTTTCTGTACAATGGAATCACACCAAATAAGTTTCTTGTATTATAAAAGTATAAATAAAAACACAGTCCTCACCTCTGACCCTAAGGATGGTGGACTCGCTGATGCCGGTACTTTTGAAAGTCAACCTGCTCTCTTGCGGGTCTAGCCTTTTCAAAACCAGAGTGTACACTTTGCCTGAATTCAGGATCTTGTTCAAGTGACTGGCATGAATCAGTTTATCATTAAGAAGCCACTGGACATTCGGTGCTTCGTGGTTTAGCTCACACGAAAACACTGCTGTTCCTTCTTCTTCAATCTCAACATGTTCCAGATGCCTTGTGATCTTTAGTCGTTTCACTGCAACAATACACAGTATTGTTTCTTATTAGGTGGTGTAGTGGTCAGCATGTCTGCCTCACAGCAAGAAGGTCCAGGGTTCAGGTCACATGCTTAGCAAGAATGTTTCTGTCTGGAGTTTGCATGATCTCCCTGTGCTTGAGTGGGTTTCCTCTGGGGACTCTTTCCCTGGTTTCCTCCAGTTTCCTCCCAGAGTCCAGAGCACATTACACTAAATGGATATTCTCAATTTTCCCTAGATGTGAATGTGAGTATGAATGGTTGTGTTTGTGTTGCCCTGCAATGGTCTGGCAAGCTGTTCAGGATGTAGCCTGCCTTCACCCATGTAGCCAGCCTCCCCGTGACCCTACTAAAAGATCATGCTGTTCAGGAAATTAAATGAGTCTCCCAATGATAGGGTTAAATCACTCAGCAGCCCCAACATACAGTATTTCCTCCACCATTACCTTCTACACTGATGTAGCCCTTGCTCTCAGCTCCACCTGCCAGGCAACGGTATTCCCCTGCGTCTGCAGGCTTCACACCAATGATGGTCATTTCTACTTGGTTCTTCTCCTGCCTCATGGTGTACTTGCTTGAGGCCAGCAAAGGAGTTCTACCTTTGAACCAGCGCACCACTCTTGGTGAAGGACAAAACTCACAGCTGAGAGTCACCAAGCAGTTCTCTTTGACCACCACATCTGAAATGGGCTGAGTGACCACCAAGGGGCGCTCTGTTTGTTTGAACAAGAGATTTACATTAATTCATAGTAAAACGCAGCTCACTGGAATTGCCCTTTGCTTTCCTTACCTGTAACAGTCAGCTGGCCGGTAGACCTGCTCTTCCCAGAGCTGAACTGGATGATGCCGCACATGCTGCTGTTGGTGTTGGTGAAAGTGAGTCGGTGTGATGTTCCTTCCCTCTCCATCCTCACTTCTGGACCAGAACGTAGCAGCTCCCCATTCAAAGTCCATTTAGGGGCTCGTTCTGCTTTAATGCTTGTTTCCACCCTGAAACGAGCCTCTTTAGGCTCCATTACTTCGACTGAGCTCAGTCCACGAACAATGCTGATAGCCTGCTCTGGAAGGACAGGCACAACTTAACAATCTGTATAAAAGCTTGTGTTTTACTTAGGAGTTCACTTACGCACATCCAGCGTTACTACTCTGCTCAATTCTAGCCTTGAATGGCAGTTAAAGAAAAGGTGGCGTGACTTTAATTGCTAGGATTGTTTGTTATAAAAAACACTGATTTACATAGCTTATATACATGTTAGTTCAATTTAACTGGATATGAAGCCATCATTCGGAATGAACAGGTATCATGCTCTAATACAAACAGGACGTAACCTGTTCTTTTTGCATTCTTTTGAAAAGAAAGTGCACCAAAATGTTTGCGATTGACTGTACATTGAAGTGGGCAGCACGGTGGTGTTGTGGTTAGCGCGTTCGCCTCACAGCAAGAAGTCCTGGGCTTGTCAAAGGCGTTTACATGTGAAGTTCATGTTCTCCCCGTGCTTGTGTGGGTTTCCCCCAAGTACTCTGGTTTCCTCCCACAGTCCAAAGACATGTACATTAGGCTAACCGGCTGTTCCAAACAAAGCTGTTTGCCCCTTGGTGTGAGTGTGAATGTGTGTGTGTTGGCCCTGAGATGGATGGGTGAGGTGTTCAGGGTGTAGCCTGCCTTCATCCAGAGTCTGCTGTGACCAAAGTAGAATTAAGTGGCTCAGCAAATTAATAAATAAATGATTCTGTCATAGAAATCACTGTATTTGTACAGGAACATTTCCAGAAATCGTGTTCAATCAGTGAACAAAGTTTGCTGCGCCATCCACACATAGCCGTTAGCCATAACTCATTAGCCATTTTGTAATAGTTTGAAACATTTGAAAATTGCAAACTGACACCATCCTCTCATAAAAACACAAGGACATGATTTTTATTAGATGCCTATCCTCTGAGATTGTAAGGGCTCTTGATTGTAAGTGTCTCACCCTCTACGAACAGACGGCAGGAAGTCTTATCATCGCCAGCATCACAGATGAAGGTGTCTTCGTCTGAAGAGCCCACTTCTTCAATGGTCAGTTGCCTGTAAAACCCTTCACTAATAACCTGGTATTTCTCATCGGGGGTAATTTCTCTGTTTCGCTTGTACCATGTGACCACAGCATTAGCGCGGGAGACCTGGCACTCCAACAGGGCGCGGTGTCTGTACATGGCAATCTTCACCCGCAGCGGTTTCACAATCTGAACCGGAAGCTCTGAAACAAATCTCTCAGTTTTAAACATTGTACGTTACTCATCCCAAAACTATGATTGGCTAAATGTTTAAAAATATTCTATTATTGTTTGTTTTACCTTTCACTCTTAGCATTGCTGTGGAGGAAACTCTTTCTGCCATGAAGGTGATTTCGCCAGCATCTTCTACCTTGATGGTTTTGAAGGTCAGTGAATGGGTTTTACCTGCGTTTAGGTTTGGAGACAAATGCATAAGAATCAATCCTGACCAATCAGAATGGAGAATTCAAAGTGCTTTAAATGGAATTAGTTTGAAAAACTATTCAAACTTAGACGTTTACCTTCTCGTCTGATTCTAACATTGTCCCGGGCTTTTATCCTGCTGCTGTTCTTCAACCATTTTCCATCCACATCCTCCATGTTTACTTCACACACAAGCATCACGCTCTCCCGTTCCATCACACTGATATCCTGAAGAGGCTTTAGGATCTGGATGTCTTTGGCTAGATGAACAAAAGCGTGAAAGTTCATCATCATCATCATCATCATCATCTTTTTCCGCTTGTTCCGGGGTCGGGTCGTTGGGGCAGCAGCCTAAGCAGTGAGGTCCAGACGTCCCTTTTCGCAGCCACTTCCTCCAGCTCTTCCGGGGGGACACCAAGACGTTCTCAGATCAGCCGAGAGACTGGAGTCCCTCCAGCGTGTTCTGGGTCGACCCCGGGGTCTCTTCCCAGTTGGACATGCCCGAAACACCACACCAGGAAGGCGTTCGGGAGGCATTCTAATCAGATGCCTGCATCGATCGGCCTGATCTCTTGTTCCATCCTTCCCTCACTCATGAACAAGACCCCGAAGAAGCCCAAAGTAAAATCAAAAATAAAAGCGAAAATAAAAAATGCGTCTCAAAATGTAAAAAAAAATATCATTTTGAAAAATGGAATCTTTGCTATTTTTGGCCAGCATGGTGGCGTAGTGGTTAGCACATCCACCTCACAATAAAACTGAGCTGGGTTCAATTTCCGAGCTCAGCAAGGGCCTTTTTGTGTGGAGTTTCCTCTGGGGACTCCAGTTTCCTCCCACAGTTTAAAGACCTTACCACATTAGGCTAATTGACTGTTCTAAATTGCCCCTAGGTGTGAGGACGATTGTGAATGGTTGTGTGGGTTTTGGCCCTGTGATGGACTGGTGAGCTGTTCAGGGTGTACCCCGCCTTTGCCCAGCATTGCGGCTGAGATAGGCTCCAGCCTTCACTAGTAGGATAAAACGGCTCAATGAATGAATGAATGACTGAATGAATAATTAGTAATTTTTTACTAACACTGGAGACTCCTTACTTAAAATAAGCATCTTACAGAAGCATCTGCTGGAGAAGTGGTTCAGTAGAAGTAATATATTTTTTTAAGTTTTTGAAGTAACCACGGCATGTTTTTACCTGTGACAGTGAGATTAGCGGAGGTCTCCACCCCTTCCACCTGAAAGCTGATCACGCCCATGTCTGACAGCGAGACACGCGTCAGAGTCAAGGTGTGTCTTTTGCCCTGCATTGCGATACGACACGTGGGCCTGGATTTGAACGGCAGCCCATTCCTCGTCCACACGCCTCGGACATAGGCGTGACTCAGAGTCACCTCGAACGTCCAGGCTTCCTTTTCACACAACGTCACATCTTCAAGACCTTTGATCACCTGAATCTTATTCACTAAACAGCAAACAATACAAAATATTTTCCACACATTTATACACATAAAAATAGGACAAATGTAGGAATATGGTCCTTACATGCCATGGTAAAGCTGTTGATTCACTCAGTTTCCACATGGATTACCATTTCCACTCCTAGTAAAAAAAAAAATAAATAAATTATATTATATATAATTATATAATCAGTGCATCACAATGTGGAAAGATGGAGAGACGGGAACTCAAATGATGATGTTGAAAGAGATGTGCGATGCAGTGCAACGTGAAATATAACACCGCACTATTCAACAACAGCAACAACAACGACAACAACAACAATAACAAAACATGTATATATTATAGTGTTTTCTTCTGGAACACTCACAGTTTATAAATATAATAATAAAAAGATATAATTAAAGGGTAAAACGTATTAAACCTGATACTATGATGTTAGTGACATTTAACTTTATTAATATAACCATCAGCTGTTTACACCAATAATAAATAAAACTGATATATAAATAAATAATATATAGTAAGTAATAAAACTTTTTACTTTTGTAGAATATCATAATGAGGTGTTACTCTGATGACAGATGTGTAAACTGATTGATATGTTATTACTCACCCACTGTGCTGTTCACTGAAGATTTTACACAATTGTCCAAAAGATTAAGATAAAAACTTTAGCCGGAGTCCTGCGTGTCGTCCCACACACACACACACAGTCCCTCATTCCCTGAACTGACTTTTTTTTTTTTTCTTCAGCTACACTAAAGCCTAATGCTGAACAGCTGACATGTCTATCCTCACACTCTCTCTTTTTAAAATAGCCGCGTGTCATTATCCATAAAGATAACCACAAGTGAGTGTGGGACTGTGGGTTGTTATGATTATCTACACAGTAAAGTGTTAGAACTGTTTCAGATCAATCCCACAGCAGGAAAGCGAAATGCGATCAGTTTGATATTTGTAGGGTGGTACGGTGGTGTAGTGGTGAGCACGTCCACTACACCAAGAAGGTTCTGGGTTTGAGTCCCGGGCTCATTGAAGGCGTTTCTGTGTGGAGTTTGCATTTTCTCCCCGTGCTTCTGTGGGTTTCCTCCAGGTACTTCAGTTTCCTCCAACACTCCAAAGACATGAACAGTAGGCTGACTGGCGGTTCCAAATTGCCCCTAGGTGTGAGTGTGAGCGTGTGTGGTAATGTGTGTTTGGCTCTATGATGGATTGGTGAGATGTTCAGCTTGTACCCCACCTTCCCCCAGACTGAACAAATGATCTTTTATGTTTAATTTTTTTAGAAATAAACAGGACAAAGGATTGTTTTTTTATTGCACCCATTTTTACTTTGATGATCTTCCTGTTGCATCATAAAATATAAGAACCAATCACATTCTTGTATGCAAATGAAGTACATGCAACATAAGGTGCATCTTAAGACCCTTATTTACTGTTTTCTTGCTCCTAAATCCTCGCTTGAGCTGAAAGTCCTTCTGGTCTGCCATCGTTCAAATTGTGAGGGAGGTTAAACAGGAAGGTCAGGGAAGATTACAACACTGATAAATCATCACTCAGCACTTATTTCCATACAAACCAGTGGTTTGTATGGAAATAAGACCACAACACCAGTGGTTTTAGAAAATCTAACATGTGGTGAGTGGATACGACTGATCCTCACATATATGCTAACAAACAATTAAGGGTGAGGACGCAAATTAAAATGTTGAGTAACTTAACGATTCCTAATCTAGTGCCCTCTAGTACATTAAACTGATATATACCTCTAAAGACGGTAAATGAAATCACCAGTAGGCTTGTCACTCATTCATTCATTTTCTAAGCCGCTTAATCCTAATCAGGGTTGCGGGGAGCCTGGCGTCCATCTCAGCCGACTCTGGGCGAGGGCAGGGTGCACCCTGGACAGCTCATCAGGACATCACAGGGCAACACACACACAACCATTCACACTCACACCTACGGGCGATTTTGATCCGCCAGTCACCCTACTGTGTATGTTTTTTAGACTGCGGGAGGAAACCGGAGTACCCGGAGGAAACCCATGCAAGCACAGGGAGAACAAGCATACTCCACACAGAAACATCTGAGCTTATATGGTTTGTATTTTTATGGTTTCACCCAAATGGGTTTCCCTTTTGTGCCTGGTTCCTCTCATGGTTTCTTCCTCGTGTCAACTGAGGGAGTTTTTCCTTGCCACTGTCGCCACGGGTTTATCTTTAGGGATGTGTAGGGGGTTGTAGAAAAATGTTTAAATTCCTTTTTAAATTACTTTTACTATGTAAAGCTGCTTTGTGACAATGTCAATTGTAAAAAGCACTACACAAATAAAACTGAACTGAATTGAATTATTTTGGCATTTAAAGTTTATAAAGAAAACAGGACATCATTAAAGTTCCTCATTCAATAGTGAATATCTGATGTGTTTTATCTTCTATTATCAGTTCATTCTGGATTAATATAAATGTTTCCTGGTGAAACCACCCCAGCTCACGAGCTCAGTGTCTCCTATTCACCTGCTCTACATCTTGTTTTGGTTCTGTATTTGTTTACAATAACAATAATGAGACGGCGTGACCGGAGGAACGATCTTGCGCATGTGTGATAACTTGGCAGCACAACAGCGATTGGTAGAAAGTGTAAAAGTCTGAGATCGAGTGATAAGAAACCGAAGAAGGGAAACGATTTCAAGAGAAATAAAAAGATGAGGATGTTAATATCACGGCGGTGGTGCAGGTCATTAACACTCGCGTACAGGAGGAAACTAATGGTTTCAGAAAGACATTGTGGATCCGATTCCATTTTATTTCCAAGAGACTCCTCTGTACTTCATCTTTATTTCATCCACCTGGAACTGAATGGGCCTCTTTAACAGTCCTTTAAATAGTTACACGCTGTGCCACGAAAGCCTTAAAGGGGCTCATTCACTTCCCAGACACATTAAATAAAGATGAGATAAAATGTAAAACACACAGAATTAAACACATCAGATATTTAGTAGTGAATGTCTACCTTTAAAGGTTGGAGCATGTTGCTATGGGTTTTCCTATTTCTTGTGGTTGTCCATGATCATCTCCAGATGTGATGTTATTAATGGAAATAGTGTATCGGGTCTGCCTGGATGTTTACAGGTCCAGCCATCATTATTCTGGTCTAAATATAAATGGTGTTTGTGCAAATCCAGATCCGAGCAGTGCTTCCCGTGACACCATCGGTATGTGACGGGGAACACGGAGAACCCGAACTTTACAGCATCAAATCAATGTTAGCGTGGTCTTCCTCAGCAAACTGAATGAAGCGCAAAATGCTTTTGGTAACAATGATAAAGATTCAGAGAACAAACATGACAAAACACACATGGATCTGGGAGCTCTCGGTGCTGTCTCTGTGCATTTGTTGCTCTGAGATAATCTCTTAAATCCCCATCTAAGAGCAGCGTCTCAGTTTCACAGCGTCACCCGAGACCAATCACTGAGCTGCCGCTCTACCCGAAGCCCCAAATCCCCTTCTCCAATGTGCTGACCTTGAAACTATCCCGAGTCACATACCCTCTCTTCACCACTTCAGCTACAAATACAGCTATGAGCTCTGGTGTAGGTTTCAGTAAACAAGAACCATCTGATTGGTTCGTTAACTCAGAATAACAAAATATTCACCTTATACTCAGTGGATATCCAGAAATATTCCCCCTGGTGTTCTGTCTATTATACATCATGAGTTAGCAAACCAATCAGATTGTTCCATTCCGGTGTAGTATTTACTTAATCTAATTCTACTAAATGATAAGTATAAAAAAAATATTCAGTATGGTTGGTCATTTTGTTTAATTACTATTTTGTAATTTGTTTAATTACTTTTACAAGTTCAAGGATATGTCGCGAACATATATAGGTTACGGATTAATGATACACTGGCGACATAATACTCGAAAACCCATTACAGCAATCATTCACCATTACCATCACTCATATATGAATAAATGTATGATTTATTTTTTTAATATGTTAAAAAAAAAAAAACCATGACAAGATACGGCAGAGGAAACATCAGCAACAACAATAACAATCTGTTAAGAGTCATGAAGGTTATGGGTTCTTCCTTGGTACCTCAAGGTTTCTTCTTCGTGTCAACTGAGGGAGTTTTTCCTTGCCACTGTCGCCGCGGGCTTATTAGGGATGTGTAGGGGGTTGTAGAAAAATTCTCCTAAATTAATTTTATGTAAAGCTGCTTTGTATCAGCGTCAGTTGTAAAACGTTCTATACAAATAAAACTAAATTGAATTATAGGATCTATTTTTGAAAAATATTAAGAAAGCATTCATCTATTACAGTCCATTAAAACCAGTGGCAAATTCATCAGTATGAGGTCATGTCCTTTAATGCTTTGAGGTGTTGGCACTACTGGGCCGATATGTTCAATACCCTTTTCTCAGGATGTCCAACAAAAACTGCTTGGTCCCCCAAGTGCTGCTCGCAAATTAATTTGATGTTAAGATTCCATACCATAAACTGTGGAAATATGGAACGATTTACCAAATCCAAGAATAAACTCTTGAGAAGAAACTCATGGTTGCACCAAAATGTCTTGAAGCTAAAAGAGAAGAGAAGAAAATAGCTGATTACACTGGTCCACAGCCAAAATGCTTCGGAAATAAATATAGCCAAACTTTCCTAATTTTGGGCTGCTGGGACTTACACTGATAGGTAAAATTGTTGATTGGTTCTAGTTTTTGAGAAATGGTACTGGATCAGCATGTACCACCCTGCGTTAGGAATCATGAAGGATGGGTGAGTTATAAAGGGAAGGGAATTTAAATCAGAAGTCACTAAATACATCTAGGAATAAACTTTAGGTAAATAGGTTCAATGCCAGTCATTTCCTTCAGGTGCAGTAGGTCATGGGATCAAATCCTGGACATGGTGGGAGTTTGACATGCTCTGAATTTTCCACCTCAGATAGCAGTGTGTTATTAATAACTATTTGTGGATATATTAAATTAATATGATAATCATTAAAGACTGGGTTTGAAATTTTACTCTTTTTTTAGGCAAAACAATAAGTGATGCAATCTGAAGCTGCTATTGCATCATACGGGGGCAGCCGTAGACTAATGGTTAGAGAAGCGGCTTTGGGACCAAAAGGTCGCTGGTTTGATTCCCGAACCAGCAGGAAAAATGTGTGGTGGCGGGGGAGTAAACGGCACCTTCCCTTCCTCCACCTTCATGGCTGAAGTGCCCTTGAACAAGGCACCAAACCCCCAACTGCTCTCCGGACGCCCCGATGTGTGTGGCAGAGTGTGTGCTCACTTTGGATGGATTAAATGCAGAGGCAATAATTTCCCTTGTGGGATTAATACAGTATAGCTCTACATAAACACTACAAATCATATGCCTGTGTGTGTGCGCGCAAAGAAGCAGTTGGTCATTAACTCACTGCAGTGTTTCCATGTTATATTGCAGATCCACTCCTGATTTTCCTGCATCGTTGTCTCTCAGGTTTGATGAGGGATTCGACCTCAGAGCTGAAGCCAGAGCTGCACAGCCTTCATCTGTAATACCGCAGTTAGAAAGCCTACAGAACAAAATAAATCTCACAGCTGCAGAGTGACGCAGACCACCTTACTCTCCCTCACTCACTCATTTTCCGACCCGCTTTATCCTATTAGGGCCGCGGAGAGGCTGGTGCCCATCTTAGCCGACACTGTGTGAAGGTGGGATACACCCCGAGTGGCTCATCAGAACATTACATGGCAGTCCACTCAAGTAGGTGCAAGATATTACATATACATTCATTCTTTTGCTTCATCCTAAGGCTGCACGGTGGCGCAATGGTTAGCAGGTTCGCCTCACAACAAGGTCCCAGGTATGATTCTCGGGCCCAGGGCGTTTTTGTGAGGAGTTTGCACGTTCTTCCCATGCTTGTGCGGGTTTCCTCCGGAAAGGCAGCCTCCCTGTGTCCCTAATTAGGATTAAGTGGCTTAGAAAATGGAGTTAATGCTACTAAGGTTGTGGGGAGGCTGGAGCCTATCTCTGCCAACTCTGCTCACCAATCCATTACAAGGACAACACAGACAACCATTCACACTCACATCCAGGGGCAATTAGGAACAGCCAGTTAGTCTAATGAGCATGTCTTTGGACTCTGGGAAGAAACTGGAGCACCCAGAGAAAGTCCACACAAGCCAAGCCTGGGACTCGAACCCAGGACCTTCTTGCTGTGAGGCGGTCGCGCTAACCACTATGCCGCACTATAAAATACGTTACATATCTTTTATAACTATGATCATTTCATCAGAACCATTATAACTGACATGCATGTGTTTGGTGTGTGTGATAATCTCACCCCAGTATCTCCAGTGTACAGTGTGGATTCTCCAGTCCAGCAGAGAGCAGCTTCACTCCTGGGTCTTTCAGGCTGTTCTGTCCCAGTTCTAGTTCTCTCAGAACTTTCCTCTGTGAGACCACACCTCCAGAGACTAGAAGAGAAATGATATGCAGTTATTAAATCAAGTAAAGGTATGATATGGAGAATTATTCAACCGAGGGGGTAATATCCACCAAGGCCTTTAGCGTAGTGCAATCATTGGAATCAAAAGAAAAAAAAAAAAAAAATGAAAAAAAAAAAAAAAAAAAAATCACATGATTCTGAGCGCAGCAGTTGACCCAAAACACATTACATTTGTATGTGTTGTAACACAACCATATGACATCGTAGGTCAATCCCACAACAGACCCTGGTACTGGACCTGATGCACATCAAGTTCATCTTGCAGCATAAAAATACCATGTCAGTGTGGTGGTGTTGAGGCAGATGCAAGTGACAGATATTCATCCATTCATTCTTTCTCTAAGCCGCTTAAACCTAATTAGGGTCACGGAGAGGCTGGCACCCATCTCAGCCGACTCTGGGCGACAGCCAATAAGCCTGCTGTGCGTCTTTTTGGACTGTGGAAGGAAACCGGAGTACCCAGAGGAAACCCACACAAGCACGGAGGAAACATGTAAACTCCACATGGAAACGCCCGAGCCGGGAATCGAAGCCAGGACCTTCTTGCTGTGAGGCGAACACACCTGCTTTCCATTTACTCATCCCCAGATCATTGCTTTAGCCAGTGTGGAGTATTATGTGCTGTCTGTATAGCTCCTTGTCCCTCTGTCTGTTGACTACCATCCAACCATCATTCCTCCATCTACACTCTGCCTCATGCTAGAGTTTGGCATCACTTCAGTGGTCAGGCTTAATCCCTACTCAAGCCTTCATCAGCCAATATCACATTCACTTTCTTTATGCTGATCAGCTGCACTAAATTTCCACTTTATTCCCAAGTCTGTGTTCTGCATCTGGGGACCCGCTCATTTTTACCAGGTAAGCGTGCTATAGCTGAAGTGCAGATCTGACCTCAGTGTTTCCAGTCTACACTGGGGATTCTCCAGTCCAGCAGAGAGCGGATTCACTCCTGAGTCCTGCAGGTTTTTATAACAATCCAGGTTCAGTTCTCTCAGTCTGGAAGAATCTGAGCTGAGAAATGAGGACAGCTCCACAGCTTTCCTCCATTGGACCACAACAACTCAGACTGGAAGAGAACTAATTATATAACAATCAAACTCATACATAAACACAACCATAACACAGGTAAACAATCTGATGTGGACCTGAGTACAGGTGGAATGTCGTGTAATTCTCTGAACCACTTTATCCTTTACTATTTTCTCCGGGCTCACACTTATGGGGAACTTGGAACACCCAATTAGCCTAATGAGCATGTCTCTGGACTCTGAGAGGAAACTGGAATACACAAAATAAATAAATAAATAAAACCACACGGATGGGGAGAACATGCAAACTCCACATAGAAAAGCCTTTGCCAAACCCGGGACTCAAACCCAAGACCTTCTTGCTGTGAGGCAGATGTGCTAACCAGAACACCACCATGCCCTGCTAGTACAGTAACATTCAGTATAAACTGCATTAATGACTTCAATAAAATTACTCACTAAGCTTTTCTGGAGGCTTTGACCACTGGCGGAAGTCCCAGGAGACATTCTTCTGATTGGTCGTATTTACTCAAATCAAACTCATCCAGCTCCTGTTCTGAATTCAGCAACACAAACACCGGAGCGGACCACTGAATCGGAGAGAGATTGACCCAAGAACTCGCTGCTGTTTAATAAATGTTGTACTTCTTGTACGTAAGACTGATCATTCAGTCCATTCAGACAGCGGAACAGGTTAATGGCTTTCTCTGGACATGGATTCTCCCTGATCTTTTCCTTGATGTACTTCACTACTTCCTGTTTGTTGTGGAGACTGTTTCTTCTCTGTGGCATTAAACTTTGTAAAAGAGTCTGATTGGACTCCAGTGAGAGACCCAGAAGGAAGTGGAGGAACAGGTCCAGGTGTCTGTTCTTACTCTGTATGGCCTGGTCAACTCTTCAGGAAGTCAGACATGCTGCAGTTAAATTTGATGAATTCATAAAGCAGCCAGGAACTCCTGAACACTCAGATGGACAAAGCTGAACACCTTTTCCCAACAAACATCAAGCTCCCTTCGAAAGATGTGGGTACCCATTTGGGAGAACTTGGACAATTCTATAACATCAGTACTACACTCACTCAGATCAGGTTTCCTTTCTCCAGCTGTTGGAAAGCCAGTGTTCCCAGTGCCCGAATACTCTTCATGATCTTTTGAAGATTAAGATCCTGGAGTTCAAACTGAATGATCAGGAAGTGTGTGAACATTTGAGTCAGAGTCTTTGGGACCGTTCCACTCTCTTGTTTGCTCAAAAGTTTCTGTAAATCGTTGGCTGAAATCCAGCAGAAGACGGGGATTTGGCACATTTACACAATTTCTCAGTGTTCCGGAAATTTAAAGGGATTCCACTCATCCAGGCCATCAAAGATCAACAGGACTTTGTAGGAGTCACAGTATGGACCCTAAGTTTTTCATTTCTGGAAAAAAGTGATTAAGACTAATCAGACTGAGTTTTTTGTCCTTCATCAGATTTAGCTCTCTGAAGGGAAGTGGAAACATGAAGGTGATGTCCTGATTTGTTTTTCCTTCAGTCCAGTCCAGAATGAACCTCTGCACGGAGACTGTTTTCCCAATTCCAGCAACTCCTTTAGTCAGCACACATTTGATGGGCTTGTCTTTAAAGAAATCAATACATTTGATAGGTGTCTCCAGTGTTGCTGGTCTCCTGGACGCTGTCTCACCTCATGTTCATTCTTGACATCTCCACTCCGACTCCGTGTTGTAGAGCTCTGTGTATACTTGTGGTAAGGGAGGAAATCGGAGCACCGGGAGGAAACCCACGGAAGCACAGGGAGAACATGCAAACTCCACACAGACAGACCATTACAGAGCCCAGGACTTGAAACCAGGAGTGTCTTGCTGTGAGGTGAATATGCTAACCACTACATCACCATGCTGCCCTTTGCTGAATTTCACATTCTGATTTATGTATTAAAAAAACCTGAAGAGATTTCTGTGTGGAGTTTGCCTTGGGTTTCCTCTGTGTGCTCCAGTTCCCTCCCACAGTTCTAGGTGCTGGTTCCTTTTAATAAAGAAAATTAATGGTTCTACTTTGAGCTCCTTCTGATGCTCCTTACCCTGCCTTTATGGGTCATCAAAGGTTTAGATTTTTTACCACTTGTATCAGATCAACAATATTGATTAGATCAGTCTTGTTCTTTCAGTCACTATCCAGAACTTGTGCCTATAAGTGAGTAAGAAACGTAGATTGAACAGTAAATTAACAGCTGCACACATTGGCTTTACATTCAAACCCTCACTTATGGTCACAAGTCATAGGTAGGGAATAAAAGAATGAGATCAAAGATGACTGAAATTAGCTTCTTCCACAGGGTGGCTTGGCTCAGCCTTACAGGAGCTCAGACATCCACAAAAGGCTCAGAGTAGAGTCACTGCTCTTCCACATCGAGAGGAGTCAGATGAGGTGGTTCAGGCATCTGGTTGGGATGCCTCCACTGGCGGATGTTCCATGCAGGTGTCATGATTACCACCGCTCGCGAGAATTGAACCCAGGTCTCCTGATTGCAAGAAAACAGAATATCATGTGAGCCAAGGTTGAACACACTTGCAGGAGGTGTGAGGAAGGTTGAAAAGTTTTAATGCTAGGAGAACAGATAAAAAACTCAAACAGTCACAAATATCAGCTAGGATTCCACAGATAGGAATCCTTACTGCTCATAGTGGCAAAGACAAGAACTCCACAAGGAGTAAACCAGAGCAACCTATTTAAATAGTAACCAAAATAAGGAACAGCTGATTGTTGTAAGCAATTAGACCCAGCTGAAGTCAAGAACATAGGTGGGATGTTTGAGAGCCCAACCTGAGAAATGGTGACATCTGGTGGTCATACAAAAATAAAAAATACAAACAAGGCAGAGTTCTGACAGCATGTAGATCCAAGACCCTGTGGCAGAACCAGGGCATGCAAGAGAGCTTCTTTCAGCTGGCTTGGGAACCCCTCTGAATCCTTTCAGAGGATTTAATGAAAGTGAGAGAGGATTGTCTGGACTTACCTCTTGAGACTGACCCCCCCAACCCAGATCTGGGTAAATGGTGGAGATCAAAACAAAATGAAATTAAGTTGACTTAATGTGCACGTCTTTGGACTTTGTGAGTAATCCAGACTACCTGAGCGTAACTAATCTAAAAAAACACATAAAACAATTTATTTTCATTATACTCCACACTCAGCTGCAAATAAGGAATGAGGCCAATCGGGACTCACTGGATCACATGAATTTTATTTTGATTATTCTCACTAGCAAGTGGTTTTCTTAACACACAGCTGTTTACACTGGGTTTACACTGGGGCACGATGTCTCCACAATTTGTCAGCACACTTGGAGCACGATTTGGGTATAAAAAGGAGTCACGGTGCATCCAAGAGATGAAACTTGAAGGAATGGTGTTGCCGAGTTCATCAAGATGGCACATCAAGGTCTGTTACACTCTGTAAAGGTCTGTTAAACTCTACTACACACTATTACAATTTTGACATTCAGCATCAAATCATAAAACATTGTAATACTCATGGCAAAATTTTTGACCGTCGAAATTCAGGATCATTGCGAATCCACCAGATTCCCTCAATATCATCACGAATCCACCAAGTTCCCTCAAGATCATCACGAATTCACCAAGTTTTCTTAGGATTCATCACAAATCCACCAAGTTCCCCTAAGATCATCACAAATCCACCAAGCTCCCTCAAGATTCATCACAAATCCACAAAGCTCCCTGAAGATCATCACGAATCCACCAAGCTCCCTCAAGATTCATCACAAATCCACCAGGTTCCCTTAAGATTCATCACAAATCCACCAAGTTCCCCTAAGATCATCACGAATCCACCAAGCTCCCTCAAGATTCATCACAAATCCACAAAGTTCCCCGAAGATCATCACAAATCCACCAAGCTCCCTCAAGATTCATCACAAATCCACCAAGTTCCCTCAGGATTCATCACAAATCCCCCAAGTTCCCTCAAGATTCATCACAAATCCACCAAGTTCCCTCAAGATTCATCACAAATCCACCAAGTTCCCTTAAGATTCATCACAAATCCACCAAGTTCCCTGAAGATCATCACGAATCCACCAAGCTCCCTGAAGATTCATCACGAATCCACCAAGTTAAGTTCCCTCAGGATTCATCACGAATCCACCAAGTCCCTCAAGATTCATCATGAATTCATCAAGTTCCCTTAAGATTCATCACAAATCCACCATGTTCCCTCAAGATTCATCACAAATCCACCAAGCTCCCTCAAGATTTATCACGAATCCACCAAGCTCCCTGAAGATCACCACAAATCCACCAAGTTCCCTCAAGATTCATCACGAATCCACCAAGCTCCCTGAAGACCATCACAACTCCACCAAGTTAAGTTCCCTCAAGATTCATCACAAATCCACCAAGCTCCCTGAAGATCATCACAAATCCACCAAGTTAAGTTCCCTCAGGATTCATCACAAATCCACCAAGTTCCCTTAAGATTCATTACAAATCCACCAAGTTCCCTCAAGATTCATCACGAATTCACCAAGCTCCCTCAAGATTCATCACAAATCCACCAAGCTCCCTGAAGATCATCATGATTCGATCCCATGACCTCCCCATGCTCATCACGATTCTCTCAAATTATGGATATCGTGGACATCGTGCCCCAGTGTAAATACAGGGTTAGTCCCAATCCTGTGAGTTCCCGCCACATTATAAGTGTAAAAATTTTCTTAAATTTACTATTAAACGTAGCCGTGCGTTCTACTATTTTTTTTTGCGTGTACATGATCTCTGACATGCTCAGCCACATTTTCTTTCGTGAAGTTGATGTTCAGCACTATCCTGCAAGGTGTTAATAATGTTTTGGACAGTTCTTAACCCAGTCAGAGTTATTTCAGCATCTCCTCGCTTGTTTTATTTGCTTTGTGCAGGCAAATAACTTGACCTTCTGACATCACAGTGATATAATTCCATGACCATGGGATACATCAGAGAAGCTACTCACTGCATCAGTTAATTGTGGGATGTCTTATGTAATGGGATATATCACTTAGCGCCCCTATACCAGCGGCTGGACTCAGTGTCCCTCTGTCTCTTTGTCACAATGCCTCACCAGTGGCCACCACCTACCCCCTACAATCGCCTACAGTACAACCCTGGGACATTCCTCACATAGAGATTTACGCACTGCTTCCAGTTTGGGATGTTCAATGTAATTGGATATATAGACCACTTAGCGATGATCTACTGGGGGTTGGACTCAGACGTGACTCACACGTAAGCGATCTTATCCTAAAGTACAAGTGAATTTTATTTAGAAGGAAATTCCATATTTTTGGAAATAGTCGAACTTGAGCTAAATGATCCGTATTCGTGGTCTTGGTGAAAAATTTTGGTGCGAACTTAGAATTAATAGATATTATTATTGGATATTTAAGGATATTGAAAGGTTTTCGAAGGGACCACATTTCGAGCATAATGGCTGTATTTTCGGCCGAAACCAACCAAAAACATTGCTGCACTATTTCGGGCTATATCGCTTAGGTGTGAGTCAGGTCTCAGTGTCCCTCTGTCTCTTGGTGTCTCTGTCATGATGTGTGAATGACTTTTTGGAAGCAATTCGAGTTACTATATAGTTGAAACTTGTGAGAAAAAAGGTGAAAAAAGGTCCCATGGGAAAGCATAGTGAAAAAACCCTCTTTAAGACTTACAGATTTCAATCCCTCTGTGTGATATCATTTCCTAAATACCACCAGTAACAACACCTACAGTCCTGAACACAGGCACAACATCGCTGTGTGCAGTGAGGCCAAGTCTGCAGCTTGGTGCGTGTCAAACTAGCAAACAAAGGCTATTGTCTATAGACAAGTTAGCTAGCTTGACATTCACCACATAGCACTTACGGGGTCCAAACACTATGCAGTTGTTCTGGCGTGTTCATAGCTGTTTGTTTCAGTTCACACACCAAGCTGCAGGCAAACATTAAATTTCTGCAGAGATTTTCTACTTAAATGTATTGCTTTAAGTTGTGCTAGTTAAAATTTTACTCACTTTCCACTTAAACCATCTTTGATATAAAATACAAAAGGTGAAAAATAAATCGTTACTTATCACCTAGTCATTTGGGCTGCGAGTAACAAATATGAAAAAGCATAAAAGTTGTTTTGTTGGATTTAGATCACATAGAGTGTACGGTACCTCTGCCCTGAGGCATGGATAATGTCGTAAATATTCTTTATATGGGTTCTGGTTTTAAATACCCACGTGCTCACCTTAGAGTATGTTCTATAGTATGTGGACATCTCTCTTTTGAAGATTGAGATGGCTAGGGTTTGACCATTCAAAGTCAAAGTTAACTGTCGAATGTGACAGTCAATATATGGTTTCCTACTAATGTTTCCATAGTGATGGCATGTGTATCTTCTTTCATCTCAGAAATATTGCTAAAATAAGAAATATGTTGTCACTGCATGATGCGGAAAAACTTGTTCATGCTTTTATTACCTCGAGATTAGATTATTGTAATGTGTTACTGTCT
>JAQMYF010000015.1:1429771-1454516 GCA_030014195.1 Neosilurus mollespiculum
CTAGCGGCTAACAGCGCGCAGCATTAGGACAGAAGCAGCCTCCCAGGAGGAAGTGGGAAATGAAAGATGACGTTATTCTATGAGACGCTTACCTGGGTCATGCGAGTTCCGACTGGTTTTGTGCTGGAGGGTCACATTTCCCAGAGAACACTTCACCATGCTACACCATGTCTGCCAAGGACTACAGTTCCCTATTCACAGCACACACCATTCTCACCTGCACAGTCAGCGGACTTCTCATCATGCTCACCTGTTCTGCATGACACCTCGTTTATTAATAATGACTCAAACCTCGATCACCTTGAGAAATAAAGTCTGGGTGTATGCTTTTGTTTACATCTTTGTTTACATCTTTTTTTTGTTTGTTTGGTTTACATTTCTTTGCCTTTTGTTTCGTTCGACCTTCAGTTTAATATTGATTCTTGTTGCGGATCTGATGGTTTCCTTTGTTTATTAGATATTTTAAAGTGCATTTGCGTCTGCCTCTCCACTCGCCCTGACACAAATACAGACAGCGTTACAGCGTTGTGGTAAACAAAAACACAGAGACAGTTCCTCACAGTTCCTGTTTTCTCTTACGTTATAGCAGCTATAAAGCCGTTCCCTCACCAACTTCTGTTTATTTTCTCCAACCACAAAGTGTCAATAAACCACAAAGCGTCGACTCCACTGTTCATAAACACATCTGAATAATTAAAAGCTTATAAAGTGATATTTTTTCAGAAATATTTTTGTTTCTTTAAAATTTCTTCACATTTTAACAGTAATGAGTAAATCAAAGCAATAAAAATCCAGGACGAATGAAATGATGGCCTACCTACACGCCTTTACTCGCACAAAGATAGCAAGCTAGTCATCAGCTCTTTATTCATTTGTTCATTGTTCATTGTTGACATTTCTTATAATAATGCTAGGGGTTTTCATACATATTAATAATACATGAAAGAGTTAAATATGACATCGGCACACTAATGCTCCTCCCCCAATGCTCGCTCTCATGTACTCGGCCTCAGGCAGAAGTCAGGCGCTTGGCGTTCATGTACTTTGTAGGAAGGGCTGAAAGGAGGATTTTTCATTTGAATATTTATAAATTCTAGCTTCCTCATGCTGGTTTCACACCTCAGACACTGGAGACTCCTTCAACATAAGTGTGTCCTTATTCACAGAGGATTCGTTAAATTTCAGTATATCAGCCATCTTTATTTTCTGGATGGGTAAAAACACAACATTTTTGCAGTGTTCGCAATAAAAAAATGTTTTTTTAATTTTATTTATTTTGTGCAGCTTGAAAAGTTGAAAAGTTTGTTGTGATACCAACCTTTATGCCATGTTGTATATTGCAGTTTGTAAAATGTTAACACTTTAAACTTCCAGGAGCCCTAAACAGATTTTACAGAACGTCATGAAAGTGGTTTTCATCAGAGAAATCCCAGAACAAACCGCACAGCCTAAATTTAACTGCTGTCGATGAGGGTCATGTGACCCCTCGCTATTTTTGAGGACAGCTATGTGGTGAAATGGATGGGGGTGAACACACACACACACACACACACACACACACAGACATACAGCTTATATCAACATATATACATATACAGTATATATTTATTTTGCTCACATTTTAGCGCATGTCAGTACTTTTATTTTGATATTTTTCCATGGAATTTTTTTCCAAGAAATTCAATTTTATAAAAAAAACTTATGTTGAGTTTCTATGTCATTTCCACTTGTATATCTCCAGCATAATAACACACACATAACCTCCACAGGACAGAATAGAACTGACGAGTCTCTAATAGCAAACAATTCAGTTTGACACTAAATTAATTTTAGTGGAATTTCAAACTGTAAAGAATTTGAATTATTATTATGAAATTTATTATTATTTTTTATTATTATATGTTCTTTTGTTATTTAAATGACTGTCCTTTAGTACTGAAATAGAAGACTTGTACAGTGTAGTGAAATACACAGGTCGTTAGTTGATTTGAAAATGAAATAAATAAATAAAAATTTCACAGCAAAGACTTTAGACGTATTTTTGTATTTTGTAATTTAAAAAAATTAATATTTTAATATATTTTGCCATTTGGAAAATATGTTTAGCTTGGACTAGCCTTGTAGGCGCCATGATGGCCGACTATTTATAGACAATATTTAATCTTTTTCACTGTTACTTTTATTTTTTTATTTACACAAAAGTAAATCTGTTTATTTAAAAAATCATGTTCCTTTTGTTAATTGTTGTAAATTAGCCATGTGATTTTATAATAAAATCGACTTAAAAGTCATTTTAAAAACTTACTGTCATAATCATAAACTTTACAAATGATAATGCAACAAATCAGAGCAGAGACAAAAAGAATAAAACAATATAGAACGTGTGTCCAAATAGTACAAAGTAAATGTTGTACAAAGTTTAATACTTAAACATCATTTACTTAAAAATATGCAGAAACAAGGCAAAACATACACACATACACATACACACACATAAATATATATATAATTTTTTGGATACCTCAGTAGACGGAGGCTGAAATTATTAATTCCAGGAGAGAAGTTTCCATTTCGATTTGAATAAAAATCTAACAGTTTTATAATTTGATATAAGAACCACAATTGTTTTTAATAACTAAACGTACCGGTGTGTAGATCCTCCTCCTCCTCCTCACTCTCAGAAGAACTTTCTCACACACACACAAAAAAAAATAAGTTCTGGTGTCCACAGCAAGATTCGTATCCGTAATTCCACACTGCACGGTGTGTGAGTGTGTGTGTGTGAGTGTGTGTGTGTGTGTGTTACTCTGACTGACAGTAGAATGAGTGAGGCTTACAGAAGGACCTGCCCTGGCCATAAAAGCCCCGTTATACCGGCCACCACATTCCGCACGCGTCACCACTCCACAGCTGTCACACACACACACACTCCCTTTGCCCTTTTTACCCCCCCCCTCCCCAATTTCCTCTAACCCTGTCCTGTAGCTGAGCATTGTGGGCCTTCAGAGGCATCAGTGGCACTTTTTTAATGTTGAATCAACACCTACAGCTTTACACAGTTTCTCTCATTCCACAAATCAACACCGTAAGAGATGTTCATCAAATTAATGCAACACTGAAACTTTACACTGTAGAAGTTTATAAGTATAGAATTTTAACTTTATAAAAATAAATTTATCCTCATAATTACAGAAAATGAACTCGATAACAATCGACGATCTGAGTGGATTCATCAGCGTGTAAACTAATTCAGTGTCACCACCGTGATCATCACACAGGAGTTCATCTTACATCATGAACGAAACTAAAGTGACAACATAAGAGATGATTCAACCCTGTAGAACCAAATTCTTCACCGTCATTTGGAATAGCAAGATTTTAATTTCACTCTATCCATGTCCATTCAACACCACAATACATCATTCAACACCGGATGGGTTACTTCAGAGCAGACTTGTGAGCTGTTCAGGGTGTACCCCGCCTTCACCCAGAGTCGGCTAAGATAGGCTCCAGCCTCCCTGCGACCCCAATAATGTTAGATAGTTTGGCAGATAAATGAATGAATGAATAACACTTCAGGAATAAACCCTGCAAGATCCAAACTGATTGACTGACTGATTGATTGATTAAGCAATTAATCTTGTTCCAGTTGTTTGTGTGGGATTTTTGTTTTATACAGGAAGGAATTAATGGCAACACCAAAAAAAAAAAATGAAGTGTTTGTTTGTTTGTTTGTGTTTTAATTTAAAAGGTAAAACATGGGATTTCTTTTTTTACAGTTTCCATGTGGAGTTTTGAGCTATAAACATGGCTCTGTGTGTGCGTGTGTGTGTGCGTGTGTGTGTGTGTGTGTGTGTGTGTGTGTGTATGAAAGTGTGTATGTAGTCTAGCTATTTATCACAGTGTGGGGACATAAATCTGTTTACACAGTCACATTATGGGGACTTGATTTCCTTATGGGGACAAACCACAAGTCCCCATGACGTAAATCATTACATTTTAAGGTTGAAGATGTTTTAAGATTAAGGGAAGGTTGGGGGAAGGTTATAGTAAGGCAAGTAGTGGTTATGTTTAGTGTTAGGGAAATTTCTAGTGTTTAGGGATATTTCTTCAGGAAGTTAAAGTCTATGTATTGTCCCCACAAGTCATGAAAATGAGACTGTGTGTGCGTGTCTGTGTGTGTGAGAGAGAGAGCGAGAGAGAGAGAGAGAGAGCTATTGTTGGGTTAGACAGCGTTATCTCTGATGCTTTTTGATAACCTGAATACCATAGCTACTCAGAACCACACACACACACACACACACACACACACACACATAGTCTCAGCCATGTTTAACAGCTCAGATGTCCCTAAACAGAATGTTCACGTCATTACAGTGACTGTAGATATTTATTTCCACCTCGAGTTCTTCCTCAGGAACTTCCTGCGTGCTGAGATTCCTCTCCGTTCTTCTCGTACTAAAATAAGGATTCCGAGGAGCCAGCTGTCCTTCTCGAGCACTTTATCTGAGGAGAGCAGGTGGGACGACTGCAGGCAGGAACTCTCTGGAATCTCTGCAGCCGAGTCTGAGCACGATAAAACTCCTCGCTGCCTGGAATTCTGGACTCTGATTGGTCAGATGCTGATGATTCCTTTCCCGTTTTCATGTTTCTCTACCAGAAGGAGCATCATACAGAAGCACAGAACCCTTAATTCTACAGCAACCCCCTTAAAGAACCTTTTACCTGAGAGTGTGTACATTATTGGGGTCGGTATGTGATACAAACTCCAGATTCATTCATTTATTCATTATATGTCTGTCACAGCCAACCTAGGGCGAAGGCGGGGTGGCGGGGCCAGCACACACTCCACCATTCACACTCACACCTAGGGGCGATTTGGAACAGACAATTATCCTAATGTGCATGTCTTTGGACTGTGGGAGGAAACCGGAGTACCCGGAGGAAACCCACGCAAGCACAGGGGAAGCGTACATTTCATGCAGAAACGCCCTCGCCGAGTCCGAGACTCGAATCCAGGACCGTCTTGCTGTGTAGGTGGACGTGATAAGCGCTACACCCCCATGTTTCGTTAGGAGTTTTTTATTAAATCACCGCGGTGCTCTGCTTTGTGAGAAGGTTCTCTTGAGATGTTGTGCTGACTGAGATGATAAGGCAGGAAGCCATTTTCGTAAAAAAAAAAAAAAAACAACAACAAAAAAATGAAAGGCTCCCGTCATAGATGCTGACTCACTGACCGTCGAAGGCGTCCTGACGAGCTCGTGTTACGAGTGTGAGATCATCAGAGAGATGACTTCATTAAGCAGATGGAGATTTTGAGTTAAGACCTAATTCCGTCTCCGGTCTCTCCTCATATTTTGTCCTTGAGGAAAGTCAGACTTTGAATAAATCAGCGTGGAGCACAGAAACGCTCCTGAAACCTGAGGAGTGACCCAGCATGCATCTCTCTCTCTCTGTAGCTCCCTCTCTCTCTCTCTCTCTCTCTCTGTATCGCGCCCTGTCTGTCTCTCTCTCTCTCTATGTCTCTCTCTCTCTCTCTGTGTCTGTCTCTCTCTCTTTCTCTCGCTCTCTTTCTCTTTCTCTGTATGTCTCTCTCTGTATCTCTCTGTCTCTCTCTCTCTGTGTGTGTGTGTGTCTCTCTCTCTCTTTCTCTGTATAGCTCTCTCTGTATGTCTCCCTCTCTGTATCTCTCTCCCGCTCTCACACACACATGTTTCTCTCTCTCTGTATCGCTCTCTCTATGTATCGCTCTCTCTTTATCTCTCTTCCTCTCTGTATCTCTCTCTCATGTCTCTCTCTCTGTATGTCTGTCTCTGTATTGCTCTCTCTCTCTGTATGTCTCTCTCTCTCATGTCTCTTTCTCTCTGTATCGCTCTCTGTATGTCTCCCTCTCTTTATCTTTCTTCCTCTCTGTATCTCTCTCTCTCTCATGTCTCCCTCTCTGTATCGCTTTCTGTATGTCTCCCTCTCTTTATCTCTCTTCCTCTCTGTATCTCTCTCTCTCATGTCTCCCTCTCTGTATCACTCTCTGTATGTCCCCCTCTCTTTATCTCTCTTTCTCTCTGTATGTTTCTCTCTCATGTCTCCCTCTCTGTATCACTCTCTGTATGTCTCCCTCTCTTTATCTCTCTCCCTCTCTGTATCTCTCTCTCATGTCTCTCTCTCTCTGTATGTCTCTCTGTATGTCTCTCTCTCTCTCTCTCTCTGTATGTCTCTCACTCTCTATCTCTCTCTCTCTGTATGTCTCTCTCTCTATCACTCTCTCTCTGTATGTCTCTCTCTCTATCACTCTCTCTTTATGACTCTCTCTCTGTATGTCTCTCTCTCTGTATTGCTCTCTCTCTCTCTTTGTATGTCTCTCTCTATCTCTTTATCTCTCTCTCTGTATGTCTCTCTCTATCTCTTTTTGTCTCTCTCTCTGAATCGCTCTCTCTCTCTCTGTATGTCTCTCTCTCTCTCTCACTCTCTCTCTCTGTCTCTCTCTCTTTGTATGTCTCTCTCTATCTATCTCTCTCTCTGTATGTCTCTCTCTTTGTCTCTCTCTCTCTCTCTGTATGTCTCTCTCTCTCTGTATGTCTCTCTCTTGTTCTCTCTCTCTCACTCTCTCTCTATGTCTCTCTCTCTCTGTATTGCTCTCTCTCTCTCTCCTCTCTATCTCTCTCTCTCTCTCTCTCTCTCTGTATGTCTCACTCTCTATCACTCTCTCTCTCTCTTTATGTCTCTCTCTCTCTGAATCGCTCTCTCTCTCTGTATGTCTCTCTCTCTGTATGTCTCACTCTCTCTCTCTCTGTCTCTCTCTGTCTCTCTCTCTGTATTGCTCTCTCTCTCTCTGTCTCTCTCTCTGTATTGCTCTCTCTCTCTCTTTGTATGTCTCTTTCTATCTCTCTCTCTCTCTCTCTCTGTATGTCTCTCTCTCTCTCTGTATGTCTCTGAATCGCTCTCTCTTTCTCTCTGTATGTCTCTCTCTCTCTCTATCTCTCTCTCTCTCTCTCTTTATGTCTCTCTCTCTCTGTGTATGTCTCTCTGAATCACTCTCTCTCTCTCTGTATCGCTCTGTATGTCTCTCTCTCTCTCTCTGTCTGTCTCTGTCTCTCTCTCTCTGTCTCTCTCTTTGTCTCTCTCTCTCTCTATCTCTCTCTCTCTCTCTCTCTCTCTGTGTGTGTATCGCTCTGTGTCTCTCTCTCTCTCTCTCTCTGTATGTCTGTCTGTCTGTCTCTCTCTCTCTCTCTGTGTGTGTGTATGTCTCTCTGAATCTCTCTCTCTCTTTCTCTCTCTCTCTCTCTCTCTCTCTGTGTATCACTCTGTATGTCTCTCTCTCTCTCTCTCTCTCTCTCTCTCAGGGACGCTACAAGACTTTTGGATGTGTTTCCAGTCGAAGAGGAGGTGAAACGAAGGTCGGATCTCTGCTGCATTTTAAGGGAGATTCATAACAAAATAAATATTCACTCAGTGTATATATAAAACATTTCTTCTTTTTGCTCAAGAGATCTGAAGGATTCATGATTCCGTTCCTCAGGCCATAGTAAAGTGCTGGGGGGGGGGGGGGGGTGTCACCCAAAAATAACACACACCTGTGGAAAGAGATCAGAGCGACAGGACAGCTAGGATAGACACACTCACACACACTCACACACACACACACACACACAGTTGCCATCAACCTACCTTCACACAACCCTCATAACCCTCCATGTTGTTTTGTCATTCCTCTCTTACTATTATTCCTTACCTACCAGTGCTTGACTGTGATTGGTCAGAAGGTTTTGATTGGTTCTTCTCTAACAGCTGCTCTGACAACAGCACAGGGTCATATAACGTTTATATGTGAATCCATCGCGTACATCGTTTCTATAGTAACAGCTCATTCAAGAAGACTTGTACAGCGGATGCTCCTTTCATTATAAATACAATAAACACCCGTATGTAATCATTCATTCCTCAATTTACTGAACCCGCTTAATCCTGCCACGGTTACAGGGAGGCTGGAGCCTATCACAGCCGACTCTGAGCAAAGGCGGAGTACATCCTGAACAGCTCTCCAGTCCATCGCAGGCCCAACACACACACAACCATTCACATTCACACTCACACCTAGGGCTTATTTGGAACAATTAGCCTAATAGGCATGTCCTTGGACTTTGGAAGGAAACCAGCATACCTGGAGGAAACCCTGCAAGCACAGAGAAAACATGCACACTCCACACTGAAATGGTCTCGCCGAGCCTGGGACTTGAACCCAGGACCTTCTTGCTGTGAGTTGGACGTGTTAATCTTTACACCACTGTGCCATCTGTGCAATCATTAGTATGATGAAATTTTCTGTGCCTCCATTTCTGTGTTTCTGTGTGGAGTTTTATGTTCTCCCCGTGCTTGCATGGGTCTCTATTCAGGTAGTTCTGTGAAAATGGCGGCTCTGTATGGGACAGGTCTCCGTTTCTGCTGGATGTGTTTACAGCAGCGCTATCGGCTCACAGAGGAGGCTAAATTAGGGTGTGTGAGAGAGCAGCACTGGCTTCCTGCCCACAGTGACTTATCAATCCTGAATAACTTTCCCATGATTCACTACTCTGATCAGAGTTACACATCTCATCCTGCATGGGGGGGGGGCACAAAAAGAACACAAGTGTGGGGTGATGTAGTGGGTACTTATACAAGACACACACACACACACACACACACACACACACTTGTCTAATTAGGAGCTGTGTGTAGTTTTATAAACCTGAACAATCTGTAATCCTGGAAATCAACAACTTTACATGCTGCACTCTGCTGCCCTCTACAGGCTGTACTGGAAGTACTCTGATGAGTTACATCACAGAACGGTAGGAAATATTTCTTATTGTCAGTTTACAGTACAGGATTAAATAGGAGTAAAGAGCACAACTGTATACAACATAACACAATTTATATAAAATAGAAAAAATAGAATAATACAGCAGAAAGATAGATAAATAAATAAAATCAATTAAAGTTTCCCATTCAGTTGGGAAGCAGTTCCAGCTATAATAAATAAAGATGAAACACAGTGGTATCGGCCACGAAGTCTTTCTGAAACCACTTGTTTCCTCCTGTACGCGGGTGTTAATAACCCCTGTATCGGGTACCATGATACCAGTAAACATCGCCATCTTGTGGTGAGTGAGAGTGCAGAACACGTGACCTCAGACTCTTCCACTTTCTACGGATCGGTGTTGTGCTGCTTATCACGCCTGCAAATGATCGCAGCTTTGTAATAGAAGATAATACTGTGGTGAATGGGTACCTTTAAAGGGGCTGTGTCCCAGCTGGGGTGTGTGTAAAAGCTGCTGCACACAGAGTTCGATTCAAAAAAATGTTTATTTTGAGTTTTATTTCATGCTTGAAACATGGAGGGATTCATAATCTCGGTTAAGAGCTAAAGTTCAGAGCGCAAACACACTGGACACACACACACACACACAGAGAGAGAGAGAGAGAGAGAGAGAGAGAGAGATCTGCAGATTTTTGAAGAAAGCGACACTTCTTGTAATTTCTTCTTTGGTAAACACAAAATCAGAGCCCTGTGCATGTGCTAGAGGTGTGAAGAAACCATCAGTGACTGAAATAGAACAAGAAACATTTACCAACTGAATCGAGGTCGGTGTGTAAAATGTGACAGAGGCCCTTTAAGAATGGGGTATAATTTCCTTCATTCATTCATCCATCCATCTATTTTCTGAACTGCTTAATCCTAATTAGTGTTGCGGGGAGGCTGGTGCCCATCTCAGCCGACTTTGGGCGAGGGCGGAGTACACCCTGAACAGCTCGCCAGTCCATTACAGGGTCAACACACATACAACTATTCACACCCACACTAACACCTAGGGTTTGGAACTGCCAATTGGCCTACTGTGCACTTTTTGGACTGTGGGAGGAAACCAGAGTATCTGGAGGAAACACAGGGAGAACATGCAAACCCACACAGAAACACCCGAGACTGGGAGTCGACCCTGGGCCTTCTTGCTGTGAGGCAGATGTGCTAACCACCGCTACCGTCCCGGCTAGAATAGAAATTAATTAATTTGCTTAATCTCACTAGGGCTGCGGCGAGGCTGGAGCCTATCTCAGCCTACTCCTACTGAAGGCAGGGTACACCCTGAACAGCTCGCCAGATCATTGCAGGGCCAACACATACTCACAGTCATTTATACTCGCACTCAGGGGCAATTTGGAGCAGCCAGTTAACCTAATGTGCATGTCTTTGGACTGTAGGAGGAAACCAGATCACCTGGAGAAAACCCACGCAAGCCCGGGACTCCACCCAGAATCACCCTCACCGATCCAGGGACTCGAACCCAAGACCTTCTTGCCGTGAAGCGGACAGAACAGCTGTGTTTATTTTAATTGCAGGGCGTTAAATGTGCTTTTTTTTTTTTTTAGTTTAGTTTCATTTAAAGAGTTTCTTTATACTATTCCAGGGAGGTAAAGATGAAAGCAGAGCCGCCTGGTTCAAACATGCGCTGCTTCTCCGCGCCGCTAGGTGGCAGTGATGTCGTGTTCGGTCTGCGTGTAAACCAAACAAAATTGCGGTGAGCGGCAGCGGGTTTCGCGAGTTTAGCCTGCTGGAGCCGTCGGTTAATTTGAATCATCGCATCATTTTTATCGAGTGCTGCTACACATTTTATGACTGCGTGGAGGCGGAAATAAACGCAGTAATCCCGCACTGGACTTCAATGGCAGCGAGGAGCCGAATCACGGTACTGGTGGTGTGCTAACAGGCTCGCGGGTTCAGGCACTGGGTGACACTTGGGCTCCGCCGACTCGCTTTAGTTATCCCGAGCTAAGTGAGGAGTGTTCGGTGGCTGTCTGTGGGGATTAAGTGGTTAAATAATGTCTGTCTTTAATGGAAGTCTGTGTTGCGGTGCCGATTGTTGAGAGTCAAAATCCGAGAGAGAGAGAGAGAGAGAGAGAGAGGCGTTTACCTGCAGCAGCGTTCACATTTCCTCCTCATAACGTTTCATTAACTATCATCTTACATCAACTCGAGCACAAGCGGTTTTCTCCATATTCACTCTTCTTTGTTACTGAATGATTCCCAGTGTCTTTACACGCACTATCTGTGTTTATGTTTTATTTATAGCTGCTGAGTGTCAAGTGACTTTGTTTGCGACACCGTTTCCGGTTTCGTGAGCTAGCCAGCTACCCTACTAGGAACCCAAATAAACACTCTCAGCTCTTAATGAGACAGTTATAGGCTTCTTTAATTCATTAAGAGTTTTATATGTGCACTTGTGTCATGTCCTTAGATCTGCTCGGTTAGCAATACCAATCGCGTCAGTGGTTGTCGCCAGCTAACAAACTCGACGTTGCTAACGCCATGGCAGCGCTAATTGATTCCTGAACCATCTGAGTCGACTCGACTATTATATCCTTAAAATACATCAATAAGCAATTCTCCTGTGTAATTCTACCAAATTAAAAAAAACACTCAATGGATAATGCATATCACTGTTGATACAAACAATTTAACCAATTCAAGTCGCACTTCTTGAGTGTTTAGTTTAAAGAATCGACACCTTTTTGTCTGGAGTCGATTCCCAGTCCGAATCTGAGAGATATCTGTCACGCGCGCACTGCTTACCGTTAAATACATAAAATATATCTCTAAATATTTATATATTTAGATTTTAATTCATTTTCTCTCATGCCCGTACTAAGTGTTTAAAATGTCAGGTTATAAGTTATTGTGTATCGTGTTGTGTATGTTATAAAGGTAGGCTATGTTAGCTTAGCATGTAGCTGCATAGCGTTGCACTGCACATTCACGGGAAAAAAAACATAAGATAAATAAAAATAAATTGATTAAACGTTTAAATATATTTATCTGGACAATTTTCCAGTTATAATTCATCATCTGATGACGTAAATGTGTGGAATTATATTCGTGTTTTCTGAGAACCTGCATCACCAACAAGCTGCTAACATCAAGACTGATGCTAAAGATGCTAAAGCTAAAGTGCCTCTGATTAGCAGAATATAAATAACTTCTCAATCTCTTTACTGGATTAAAGTGGGTTTTATTAGTTTAATGCTTTGGCTTTGTGCCTTTTAAATGTGCCATTTAATCTCTCCTGTTTATGGCAAAAATATCCAGATAGGTTTGTTTTTCCTCAGTGAATAATGTGACCTGTGTTTCTGTTTTGTGTGTGTGCGCATAATTTATAGTGGAACTTTTTAAAATATGAAAATAATTGCAAAGCCAAGTTGGAATTATCTCACACTAAATGTTTACGGCTCGTATTTCATACAGTATTAGGTATCCAGACGAGTCGTGTTTCTCCTTCCCAGTTTTCTGGAAGGAGTCTCCAGTGCGAGCGTGTTGAAACAGCCCAGAATGATGCTGTAACTTTAGATGTCTCCGGTGCGCTCTGGGACGGTCCTGTCGTTTATTTCATCACACCACATTTTCTTGTGTGAATGAAGCACAATATTTAATTATTTTTTTTACCACATCCAGTTCTTTCATTCATATTTGTGGTCTTCCTGTTGTGGTGAAACTCGACACATTCTTTGAATTCTTTGTGTGTGTGTGTGTGCATATTCTGGATTGTGATGCTCAGCGATATCTAGTTTCTGTAATGACGCTGGAGGACAACTCATGTTACTGTCCGTGAACACGATGCACAGGTCTGCTGTCCTGCTTAGAATTTTTTTCCTTCAACCACCGGAGGATATTTTACATTTGCAGTGTGTGTAAAAGTTTAACTTTTCATGAAATGTCGGGACATCAGGACACCTTCTGCTTCCTTCCAGACTTCATGCACGGTGTCTTTGTGCTTTAGCTCGCTTTGTGCACAGGGACATTGTCATGCTGGAACAGTGTTCAGGCCTCTTGGACCCCGTGAAGAGACATTATAACACTATGGTGCACAAAGACGATCTGTACGTTTATATTTCTTGAAGACGCACTATGAGCAGGATGATGAGGTGTCCGTATACTTTTGATTGTGGTCTGAAGAGCAGAGTAGAGAAGCTTTACTTTAACCACAATAATCCTGACTGTAAGATCCAGGTCCCGCATCAAATCCCTGAATTTAACTGGAGCAGGATTAGTACTCAGTACCCTGTATTCAGTACTAACTGAGTGGTTTTTTGAGAATTGAGGTTTTATATGTGTACGTGTCAGATATGCCAGAGGAGCATTTTTTAATTTTTATTTTTTTTACCAGTTGCGGCTCTTTTTGCCTCTCGTGGTGCACCATCTGTTAATTCTGCTCCAGCGCTGCTCCATTACTCACAACCGAGCTCAGCACCCTCTCCACTTCATCATCATGATGCTCAGTGTGTGTGTGTGTGTGTGTGTGTGTGTGTGTGTGTGTGTGTGTGTGTGTGTGTGTGTGTATAGAGTGTTTGATCCATGCTGCTGACTGATTGCGTGTGTGTGTGTGTGTGTGTGTGTGTATAGTGTTTGATCCATGCTGTTGACTGATTATGTGTGTGTGTGTGTGTGTGTTTGCGCGCGCGCACTCAGGTGATGAGAGAAGAGCAGCTGCTGCCCTTGCAGCTGCCGGCTCAGTAAGGCCGTGGGCTCAGCATGGCACAGGGAGCGCCGCAGTTGGACTACCACGTCCTGCAAGACCTAAAACAGCGTTTCCCAGAGATCCCAGAGAACGTCGTGTCCCAGTGCCTTCTGCAGGTGAGGGCCGTTGTTTTTGTTTTTTGTTTTTTTTCAGGTGAGAAATAAACCTGGCCCTCAGCTGTAGTCACGAAGGCTAAAGTGAGAGCGACCCAGCATCCTCCTGCTGCTGAGTCTCTGTTCCCTTTTCTCGTATTTTGCTCTCTGGTCAATAATTCATGATTAGAGGAAGGAGGAAGCCGGAATTCTGATACCTGGTGTAGAACGCTGACTCACAGACTCGGAGCACTTCAGAACCGCCCGAGTCCAGACAAAAAAATAGTCTTCATCAACATCATAACAGTATAATAATAATAATAATAATAATAATAATAAATATAGTGAACATGTATCATTATATATTATGATTAAAGTAGAATATTTATTTACTCATTTATTCATAAATATTATAATTTTAAGCAATAATTATAAACATATAAAAATGTTTTAAGCTGTGCTAAAAATATGTCAGAATAATAATAGAGAGTGTACAGCGAGAATTATGTTTAAATGTTATTTATGGTATTATTTATATTATTATTGTTGTTGTTGATGAAACTACAGAATTTCTAATTATAATTTTCTAAGCCACTTAATCCTAATTAGGGTGGCGGGGATGCTGGCGCCCATCTCACCCGACTCTGAGCGAAGGCGGGTTACATCCTGAATCGCTCGCTAGACCATCACAGGGCCAACGCAAATGACACCATTCACACTCACAATTCAGAACAGCCAGTCAGCCTACTGGTCATGTTTTTGGACTGTGGGAGGAAACCGGAGTACCCGAAGGAAGCCCACACAAGCACGGGGAGAACATGAAATCTGCACCCAGAAACGCCTCGAGCCCAGAACCTTCTTGCTGTAAGGTGGACGTACTAACCACTGCGCCACCGTGCCTCCCAAAATTATTTATTGTTATACAAAAAGAATACAGTGTGATTTTAATAGGCAATAAAAAAAACTTTGGGTAGTTTGAAAAAATAAAATCTCATTAATGCTCATTTAAAAACAAAGATAGAAATTTAATAACAGTGAAAAGTGAAGAAACTTGATGATCATTAGTATAAAACTAGACCCCAGGGTCGACCCAGAACACGCTGGAGGGACTACGTCTCTCGACTGGTCTGGGAACGCCTCGGTGTTCCCCCGGGAGAGCTGGAGGAAGTGGCCGGGGAGAGGGACGTCTGGTTATATCAGAGTTTGTAATATTAAAACTATTTCACTCTGATGCACAGAATCATGGGATTGCGCTGACCGGTCTTATTGGTTCAGAAGCGAGATAACATGACTCTAGTAGACATTCGCTTTAGCGTTGATTTGTTTCTCCAAGTAGGTGGAGCTTTAAACTCGATGATGGATTATTGTGCTGAATCTGGAGGCAGAATTTTTTATTTACAAACATTTATAAATTGATGCGATTTAACGGGACGTCAGTGGGTTTTTCCTTTTTTTCTTCTTTAGAATAACAACAACCTTGAGGTGTGCTGCCACCTGCTGGCTCAGGAGAGCAGTCGCTACCTGTACGAGGAGTTCCACAGTCCGGAGGAGGTGCAGCTAAGTCGCAACCGTATGCTGCACATCAGCGTCGGCGGCTACCCTCCGCCCGAGAGCGCCAACTCCAACGCCAACTCCAACGCTGGCTACACCACCTACTACATGAGCGATCATGGACGCTCTGCGAGCACGCCCACCCCTCCGCCCAACGCGCAGGGCATTTCGCCCACCTACACCTCCGTGCCTGCTCGCTACATGACCCCCATCACGCTGGCGCTGTCCTCAAACATCCCGTCTGCCCCTCAGGCGCTTCAGATTCCTCCCGGTGCGTACGGAAACAGTGGGAACGCCCTGTATATGCGCCCTTCTCCTTCTCAGAGTCCTCAGCCCTCACCCTGGGCTACGTCCGGCGCACCTGTGTACTCTCCCTCACCCTACAGCACTCCAACGTACCAGTCGCCCTACAGCTCTCCCCAGCACCAAGCCTTTTTACCCATCAGCCCTCCTACCCTGCCCAATCTGCCGTACCAGCACGTCCCCTACAGGCCCTACATGCCTAACAAAGGCTCCATGAAGAACCAGATCGAGATCACTCTGGATGGGCGACAGCGCAGTAACTCACCCATCCATACTCCGCAGGGGGCGCTCTACATGCCCAACAGCCCCTCCCCGAGTTCACCGTCCAGGGGCATTAGCATGGCACCAACCCCTGGTACCTCATTTCATCCGGGGGTCTACCTGGCCGGCGGACGCCCCCGCCCCGCCTCCTCTCCCCAAGCTGGAACCTCTGCCTACATCAAGATTAAAATGGGGCCAGGCCAGCAGCAGCAGCTGGGATCGGGATCACCGTCGCCACCCGTGGAAACGGAGTCGCTCCTGAACATCGTGGATCAGGGTGAAAAACACGGAGCTCCCGCCCCCATCCTGCCCATCTCTGCTACAACAGGCAGCAGTGTCAGTCACATCAGCCACATGCCCCGGCGCTCCAGCTCTGGCTCAGACGACTACGCCTATACACAGGGTAACCCAAACATCGGGCTGTCTGTATGTATGTACGTATATGTATGTTTGGTCAGGTCGGGTCGGTTCTGATCAGAGTGCGTTGTCCGTGTGACCTGTAGCTCTGTTGCTGCACCAGCGTGCGAGGATGGAGCGTCTGCTGAAGGAGCTGCTGGCCGAGAGGCAGAAGTTGGAGCAGCTGAAGGCTGAGGTCAATAACATGGAGTACGACGCTCTGCAGAGGCGCTTCAGACGCGTCAACAGCTCCAGCTTCATCCCGCGGGTGAGCACGCACACAACGCACACAAATGCTTATGCTAGAGCTCATGTGTAGCATGTTTAATACATGCTACTGATCCTGGAAGTGTTACGGTCAAAGATGTTTCATGCCGTGACTGGTATTTGCTGTGCACCTTTAGCAGCGTAGAGGTAGAGCTGGTGCTGGAATCAGACTCTGGCCGACGGTGTCGGATTCAGACTCTCTGAAAAAGGCGATCATAGATAAGTTTCTCTTTTCTGGTTAAATGCATTCTGCTGAGTCGAAGCAATGACGTGCGTGTGCGTGCGTGCATGTGCGTGCGTGTGTGCGCGTGTTTCAGCCTGAAGAGATGACCAGAGTCCGGACACAGAACCGACAGCTGCAGATTGACATTGATTGCACGTTGAAGGAGACGGACCTGCTGCAGTCTCGAGGTAAATCTCAATCACTCTGAATCGTCTGGCTCCTTCCAGATGCTTCCGCCTGCTGTTTTAGTTCAGATGTAAACACAGTAAGCCGTTTGGCTCGTTATTATTCATTACTGTATATTTAATAGAAGAGTACGAAGGGGGCGGTTCTGTGTCCTGAGGAGAGAAAGAAATCAATATGATGTTTTTGTGTAAATGGAATTAAACTCTGAACCGTTTCTCTTCTCTGTTCAAGTTAATACTGCAGTAATTAAGCTCTTTATTTATCGCAGCATTAGAGAGAAATCGAATTAAACGCTCAAGCTCTGTTTCTGATTGTTCCATTGTTCCGTCTTCATTTTCTGTGAGGAATAAATGTTCAGTGTGTTGCCAAGTCAACAGAAATTACTCCAATGTATTTTTCCCTTAATAGGTTTTAAGGTTATTGCTATTTTTAGACTCTGACCTGTTTTTTTTTTTTTGTGTGTGTGTGTGTGTGTGTGTGTGTGAGAATGTGTGTTAGTTACCTGATCACTTCTGTTAAATGTTTTTCAAATATTCAAAATTACTCATTTGCTGAACCGCTTAATCCTACCAAGGTCACGGGGAGGCTGGAGCCTATCTCAGCCAACTCCATGACCATTCACACTCGCTCACACCTAAGGGCAATGTGGAGCAGCCAGTTAGCTTAATATGCATGTCTATGGACTGTGGGAGGAAACCAGAGTACCCGGAGGAAAACATGTACCCTCGCAGAGCCTGGGACTCGAACCCAGGACCTTCTTGCTGTAAGGCAGATGTGCTAAGTACTACACTACCGTGCCGCCCTGCTGTGTCACATGAAATTGGGGCATCCGTGGCCTAATGGTTAGAGAAGTGGGTTTTGAACCAAAAGGTTGCTGGTTCGATTCCCGAAAGAGCAGGAAAATGTGTGGCGGAGGGAGGAGTGAGCAGCACCTTCGCTTCTTCCACCCTCATGGCTGAGATGCCCTCTAGCACGGCACCTAACCCCCAACTGCTGTCTGGGCAAAAAAGGAAAAAGACACGGTTGCCAGTTGAGGGGGAAAAAAACCCAGGGCGGTCGAATTTGTCTGGTGTTTGACCCTCAACCTCGAACATGACCAAACCTTCTGGGAATCAAACCGACACCCTCCTGGCTCTCAAGCTACCTCCCTGGATCTTGAGTATTTTTGACAGATGTGCCCGGAACATTTATGGAATAATTAGCAGACATGCCGTGAAACCGAGGTAGAGGTCACCGAACGAGACGGAACGTCGAGGCAGCTGTGGAATGTTGTTTAGTCACAGCCTCAGATTCAGCAGGTTACGGAATACGTGTTGAGGCATTGCGCTGCTGTAAAGTGTGTCTGACCGAGGGATCATGGGAGATTTTCAATCAGACTGAATTTGAAACGTAATATTCAAAGGTGGGAAACGCTTTAGTGCATTCACAGCTAGCATAAAAAAAACACACCACGTATGAAGCTCATGCTAATTCCCTCGCTTTAGCACGCGGATGAATGGTTGTGCAGGAGACGGGTTCATATCGGCAGGGAGAGGGTTGGTGTAAACGTGTTGTATATGAGGGATGAGATGACGTGTGGTGGATTCATTGTCTCTCAGTTGGGTTTGTTTGTTTGTTTGTTTTTCAGGCAAGTTCGACCCTAAAGCCATGAACAACTTTTATGATAACATCCAGCCTGGTCCGATCGTCCCGCCCAAGAAAGGTGAGAGCTGTTTTGTAATGACTTGTTGATTTCATGCATATTTTATTTTAATCGATTTTCTTCCCTTTTACTGGAAAAGCTCTTTAGCGATGATGCTCATGTAGATAAATAGTAATGGACGTCTATGTTACCAAAAATGAAGCAGAAGGTTAGCGATGTGGTTTAGGACACAGAGGGACTTCCTGTAGTCTCTAAACGTTACTTCATCCTACAGGAGGAGACGTCCGTCGTCCGCTGTGCTCCTTAAATACCTTATCGATTCTTTTTCCTCACGGAATTCAGCACTGACTCTCCTCCCTCTCACTCACTCGCTCTCTCTCTCCCTCTCTCACTGTCTCGCTTTAATTCTTTCATCTCCGCTGACTCTCAGATCTGAGGTGAAGAGCAGCGGTATCGCGTTACCGGATTCTCGTCATAGCAACATCTCTCTGACTTTAACACCTGAACGTCACTGCTGAATGATGTGGGGATGAGTCAGGAATTCTCTCTCTCTCTCTCTCTCTCTGCATCTGTTTCTTTTTCCATGTCTCTCTCCCTTTCTCTGTGTCTTGTTCTCATTCTTTCTCTTTCTCCATGTCTTGTTTCCTCTCTCCCTCTCTGTCTGTCCTTTTCTCTGTCTCTGTCTCTCTCTCTCTCTGTATGTTTCTTGTTGTCTGTCTTGCCCCTCCCTGTTTGTCTCCTCCCCTTCCCTCCCCCTCAACATCCCTCTGTCTATTTCCCTCTCTCACCATCCATCCTCCCAGGTTTTTGAATCTTGGTCTTTCTGTCTTTATCTCAGTGGGTTTTTTTCCCGTTCTGTTTGTCTGGCTGTATTTCTCTATCTGATCACTCTCTCTTGACTGTCTCTCTCTCTCTCACTCTCTCTCTCTCTCACTCTCTCTCTCTCTCTCTCTCTCTCTGCATGTGTGTTAGATGGAGGAGGAGGAGGAGGAGAAAAAGAAGAAGGATCAAGGTTGAGACCGAAGCCGCCACCACGTGACGAGGACTTTGAGGGCGCCCAGTGGAACTGCGAGAGCTGCACCTTTCTCAACCACCCAGCCCTAAACCGCTGCGAGCAGTGTGAGATGCCGCGCTACACCTGAAACCCCGCCCCAGTTAGCATGGCCCCGCCCATAGCACAACCTTTCCCATCATGCACCTTTCCAGGCCCTGCTGAAGGAGATGCAACCAAATCTGTGTAGACCATCAGGCCATGCTCCTCCTTGATCTTAATTAGGCCCCACCCCCTGATGGCCTTAATCGGGCTCCACCCCTTCATCTGTGCACTTGTTTGAACTTTTCTACTGAAAGATGATCAGATGAGGTTAAGAGAACAGAACGGGGGCTGGTCGGCTTTGGAGTTGAAGAGGGTGGGGTATCGTTTTACGAGGGGGCGTGGTCACCTTTCCAGGCAGAAAAAGACAGCCTTGTTTACACGTAGAAGGAAACCAGAGCCGACCGGACAGTAAAGCGACGTAAGCCGGGCTCTGGTTGGTTTTTCCTGTCGACGTCACACTGTACGCGCTCGAGGAGAGCTGAGTGAAGAACACTACGAGACTAAAGTGCACATGAGTTCTGTCCTACCTGGTACTGTTCTGCATATTCCGCCATACTGTATTATGTGTTCGGAGGTGTTGATTTATTTCCTGTGTAAATGCATCACGTTGCTGTACTTAATAAAGGAGTTAATTCTATGTGATGTCACTCGCGGCTCGAGCGCTTGATTCTGAACGCCGATGGCGCTGAAAGCAGGCTTTCACGTCACGCTTTATTACTTTTAGATTTAAGCTCGCTACTTAAACAAACTCCATTTATATATTTTTATATTTATTCATCATTCTCGAACTGCTTAATCCTACTGGGTCACGGGGAGGCCTTTGGGCAAAGGTGGCCATTCCCACTGACACACCAGGAGGCAATTTGGACCTAATGTGTATGTGTTTGGACTGTGGGAGGAAACTGGAGTACCCAGAGGAAATCTACGCAAGCATGGAGAGAACATTTCTCCACATAGAAACGCCCTCGCTGAGCCTGGGGCTCAAACCCAGGATATGCCGTAAGGGTGACATGCTAACCACCCATATATATATATATATATAAGTTGTACAGTGTGATATTAGGTAGCCCGCAGTTGGATAAACTAGTTAGCCGATCAGCACTGATACTTTGTGTTCTATAATACACAGAACTTCTGTGTACAAAAAAATGAGACTGGACATTTTGCCACTTTCTGTTCACCGTTTACCTACAAGATTCCTGTAAGATGGTTCATGCAGTTAACCTGAATTTTAAAAAACTGTCTTTAAGAGCTGTTGTACTATACTTTATCTAAACTTGTCTGTCTATTATATTTATCTGTGTTACTACTTTGCCACCCGTTACTGTCTCCATGGAAACTGAGACTGTCCACTTTTTCAAAATAATATGATGGGCTACTAGCTAGCATGTTGTCAAACATAAACTTAGCTATAACTGTGTTTATTACACAGGAACGGTGTGATCTGACTGGTTCGCCTTCTCGGGATAGATAACAATTATGCATGGAAGGTGAGGTGGACGTAGTTGAGTCATCGATTTAGCGACATCCACCAAGCCTGAGGAGAATTATTATTATTTTAGTATGTACTACACTGGAACATACATAAAAAAAAAGCCCACTGAAGAGTCGTATGGGTTATTTCTTAAATTTATTGATTAAACTCAAAGTACAAGAATGACACTGCGAGTTGTGTGACGGCACATATTCAAGTCTGTTTGAGTTTTAGTATATACTACATATAAACACAAGGAAAAGCAAACTAAAACGAGATTATTTATAGTTTATTCCTACATATTTTAACCACGACTGGCAGGTCAGGTGAGCTCTGCACTTTGAGCGGAGCGAAGTGCTGGGTAGCTAACGGCATCTGTTTAGCCACTCATTCAGGGGTTAGTATATACTACACAGAAACACAAGAAAACAGACTAAAACGGGATTTTTATTGGTTTATTTTCCCAGGTTAAACTCGTGATAACGATGCCGCTGCTCCAAGCGACTGAGTGTCCGTCGTTTCGATTTGAGCACCATCGAAGCATTAATACAGGATAATGATTGTTTGAATCAAAACAGCAAAGACTTGCGGTTTGTGACGGTCACTGATTATGAAATCCTGAAAATACAACAACGGGAGCTACACAATTTAACTTTCATGTTTTTCAAAGATGTCGTAATGGAGTGCGTGTTCAGCGTCACGTTTTAAAAATGTCAGATATAAAGCAGTAAAGTCTGGTTTTAGTTTTCTTATGTTCCTGTAAAGTAAATACTAAAACCATTCGGCTCAGACTCACTTTTAAGGAAAAAAGTCTGGACATGTTTTCCGGGCCGACGATGTCGTTCTCTCTTGCACCTGTATTAGCGTTAAGGTACATCGATATTTTGTTGACATCATCACGAGCAGGTTGTTGTAGACGAAGTCCCCTCCTTGCGGAGACCTTGTTTGGAACAGACACGTCCGTGCTGTACGTTTATTCCTTTAAGAACCATGTTTGCGTGTTGATCAGGTGTTTAAGTGTTGATGCAGTGGATGTGGAAAAAGTCAAGTGTTGCTGATGAGGCCTGAGCGCTCGTGTGTGCTTTGAGGAAATGTCTTTTTCCGATTACAGCAGACGCATTTCCTGTTTTCAATCTGCCACAAGTAACGGGAGCAGTGAGTGCGTCTGTTTTTTAAACTTGTTTATTGTGTTAGTGTGTATAAATCACATTCAGGTCACAGCTGCATTTTGGGGTTTTGAGGGGGAAAAAAAGTAAAAAAAAAAAAAAAAAGATCCCCAACAGAGTTCATACAGTCACACACACGTTCAAAAAGGTGTTTCATTTCACACACACACACACACACACACACACAAAGATTGACAGGATTGCTAAGAAATACAGTCCTCTACTCCACCATTACAGTGTGTCATTACCACTTTTATAATATTAAATTGATTTGTGAGATCAGAAGCTAATTTATTAGCAAGGCTCGGCTAACCCACAAGACCTACAGGTTTCCTAGAACATCGAACATTTTCTACACTTTTCTACAGTTTCTTTTCCCCAAATGTGTCAGTGATTCCTCTAAACTGTGTGTTCGATAAAGAGATAAACATGAGCTGCTCATTCGTTATATAGTCGTGTTTTTATTCCTCTTATATCACAGATTTTCCAACAGGAGATTTTATTTATTTAAAAATTTTTAATCAGTTTAGAGTTACAGAGTTTAAAGTATGTTGAACATTTATGAAAAAAAAAGTTACTTCCTGTTCTCACTTACGTTACAGCAGCTCTAAACAGTCGTTACTTCAACAGTGCGTGCGAGGTGGTGAAGTTTTACCACCGGGTTCTGTGTTTGTTTTGCAGGATTATGCAAAAGATTCTGTTCATATTTCCATGGAACTTTTATCAGGGTCAGGGCTGTGAACAAAGGAGACTCCGTTAGATTCTGGAGATGATCCGGATCAAATTCTGGATCTGGGAATTTTTTAGAAGATTTTTTAACACTGAGATTTTTTTTGCAAATAAATAAAAATCAAACAGACCTGGTCATGTTATAAAAAAAAAAAACCCCAACAACAAAGGTCGAATTACAGCTTTTACACGGACTGCTACAGAGCGTTGGCACTAGAGACTCCTTCCCTTCAATACGCATCATAAACATTCCCCTACAGCAAACCTCACCATGGCAACAAATTATTATTCATACAATATATTTATAAAGTGGAGTATCTGTCATGCAAGTCCATGTGAAGGAGCTGTTACTATGGAAACAATAATGTACTAATTAAGAAATTAGCAGAATAACTCAACAATTTCTGACCAATCAGAATAGAGAAATTATTATTATCATTATGTGGTGTAAACCGCATAAGAAACGTATGACGTCGTTATTGTGGATGATTTAAATCTGTGTCGGGGCAGTGCTTTTAGCTCCAGTAGGCAGTACGAGACGATTCCGTTCAGCTGTTTGGAATTAATGTTCACTTCTCCCAAGGAAAGTTCAATTTTTGTAAAAAAAAACAAAAACAAATTTAAAACAAAGAAATAATGTGATTAAATTAAAATACTTAAATGTCAAGTTCAACATAAAGCACCATAAATTCAGATTTAAAAAAATAGAAGTCCATATCATAAAGGCTTGAATCAATTCATCGATTCCTGGTAAAAATCTTCCTGCTACATCAAAGAACTTCAAATCACAAGAATCTGTGGAATTTTAGCAAATCAAGAAATGGAGCACCAGTGTGTTGAAATTTTTACGTCTGATTATTTTTAATGGCTAGAAATTTAAATTTCTAAATAATAATTCTTATAATTTTTTCATGACACAACCTTGCATACAATCAGCAAAATTTCAGCCAATCAGCTTGCTCGGAAACTGGAATCACTATTTTGTCCATTTTCTTTCTTTCTTTTTTTTAAACTTGAATCCAAATTTTAGTGTCTCAAACATCGTATTCCACAGACAGCTAATGAGTCCAATGATAGCTGATAAGAAAATAAATAAACATAATGGTGTAGTGCAAGTTCCTACCGAGTAATACGGTGATAACAGACTCATCGAATAAAACGTTGTTACAGTACTTTTTTTTTTTTTTTCATTTTGGAAAATGATTGGTACATGAACTTTTTTAAACAGGCCTTTGAGTTGAGCTTTTAGTATTAAGTACTGAGTAGTGCTGAACCATCCGCTAACCAGTAAGCCCCTTCTTCCATCACAAGGTGAGATCATATCCTCTGTTCTCTCTGTCAACGTTTAAAAATATACAACTCATAACCCTTTGAATAAAGAATGACTTACTATGGCATTTTTCAATTTCATGAATCATAATTAAAAAGTTAAGGATTTATTAAAAGGTGAAGTTTTACACTGATGCATGCCTTATGCTCAGAATCATTTCAGTTTTACAAAACAATTTTACTTTGCAATTGGGAGAAAAGCTGTAACCACGGACAGAAACCTCAGGACCTACGAGCATGGTGTAAAAATAATGAAGGGTGGGTGAAAACGCCACAGTTTGAACAACAATATCAGATCGAGCATTAGCCATACTTTGGTCTGTGGTAAAACTGACAGAAAAATTAAAAAAAAAAAAACACTAGCCCGGGGCAGTGGTGGCCTGGTGGTAAGGTGCTGGATTATGGATCCCAGGGTCGGGGGTTCAAGCCCCACTATCGACGGGTTGTCACTGCTGTCCCCCCAGTGCAGCTAACTGGGTTATCAAATGC
>JAQMYF010000015.1:1454616-1473787 GCA_030014195.1 Neosilurus mollespiculum
CACACACACACACACACACACATATATACACGTGTGTGTGTTTGTGTGTGTGACCATAAACATATATGATATTGTGCAGGGGTCTTTTCCAAGAAGTGGATTTTGTTTCAAGGTGTACTATCCATCAACCAAAACGGTGGAGGACAGGTATCCAACTTTAGTTATTACTTTATTTGTATCTATTAAATATTCAGCTATGTCAAACACAATACCTAATGGATTTCTTCATTTTTGTTCTTTCATGCAGCAAATTGCAAGGAGTTTGAGACTAAGCATGTGTGATGATTGATAATTGGAAGAGACTGTTTTAAATGGCATGCAATTAATACAGCAAAATAATATCTTTTATAACCTGTTTACCTTATGTTTGAATACAATTTCGATATATCCACCTGTCTAAAAATATCTCCTATTTTGTCACATCAAATTTTTCATAAGACAATTTTTAGTGTGCTTTCTTAACACGTTGGGATAAAGATGTGAAGAAATGTTAATAAATTAAATGTTTACTCTTAAACCGTTATAATTGCAAAACACATAGTACAATTCATGTGTAAACCATAGATGGCATACATGTTTGCAACTTATGTGCTGTTCACAGTGTGGGTGTTTTAAACAATTTCTATTATGTTGTAATTGATCATGTAGTAATGAATACATACATACATACATACATACATACATACACATATACACACACACACACACACACACACACACACACACACACACACACACATATATATATATATATATTATATAGGGCAGTGGTGGCCTGGTGGTAAGGTGCTGGATTACTGATCCCAAGGTCAGGGGTTCAAGCTCCACTATCGACGGGTTCTCACTGCTGTCCCCCCAGTGCAGCTAACTGGGTTATCAAATGCCGTCCATGTCTCTCACTGTCTATGGTGAGAGGCATGTAAAAGAACCATTGCTGATTTTCGTCAAGAGTAGGCTGCATAGCCATCAGCCCTTGTGCCCTGCAATGGCCTGGCGAGCTTCTGCCCTGCAATGGCCTGGCGAGCTGTCCTGGGTGTACTCTGCCCTCGCCCGGAGTCGGCTGAGATGGGCGCCAGCCTCCCCGTGACTCTAATTAGGAATAAGCGGTTCAGAAAATGACATGACAAAACACTAGCCCTATTATTATTAATTATTATTATCAATAACCCATAACACACTTATTACAAAGTGAACGCACTTCTTATATGTGCACTAATAACCTCACAGTTATTTCCAGAAAAGCTACTTCTCCAGTTAGCATGCTCTAGTCAGAATTTGTATTCTATTACCCTGACATTAGCTACAGTTTGGTGAAAGTATGTTGTAATATGTTAAAAAAAAAAAAAAAAAACCGAATTTATCCCAAGCTCAAGTTGACCTCCAGGTTTCTCGCTGGATAAAATAACCTTTCATAAGTCATCCCTGTTTCCTTATACAGTCGAGTCCAAACGCCTGAGAGCAATAAACAGCAATTATTCACCGAAAGCAAGGTGGATATCGCTGAATATATACGACTATTCAGTGATATCCACCAATCCTGAGGTGAATAACTCTTACAGCATATACTACATGGGAACAAGAAAAACAAACCAAACCAAGATTTTTATAGTTTATTTTTACATTAAATGCATTAAAAGTTTAAATAAAGTTCTTTTTTATCTTGAAAAACACCAAGTTTGTTTAATTATCAGGAGTAAAAAAAGAAGAAAATCCAAAAACCAATCGGCTCGCTCCGTTCCCATGTTGCATACACTAAAGCTGAGTAGCAAAATCTTGTTTAAAAACTTTCTCAAATAATACTAGATTTATTTTTGGTAACGATGTCAATTATATCATAATCACAGAGACTAAATGCAATAAAGTAAAAAAATAATACCAGTGACATCAGAAGACAGCCGTTATTAGATGTCCAGAATTACAGTTAGAAATGTAGAAGGAGAGTAAACCATTTCTTTCAGGCAGCATGTAGAACATCCCGCTGCATTAGCAAGATTTCATTTTCATAAACAGATGAGAGGTTTGAGGATATCCCCACACAAAGCCACACAACTAGACAAGGGTAGCAATTCACATCCAAACTAGCGAACTAACCTCAAAGAAATTCTTATATATAAATACATAACTTACCTACCGTCAAAATTGTCTCATAGCAAAACTCGCTTGCTAACACTGGAGTATCTCCTCTGACCTAGAGGATAAGTCCATAAAAAGTTAGCTAGCTGAAATAAAAAAGAAAAAAAAATTGAAGTACATTTTAAAACAAACCCACAGGTATATCTGGATAGCTTTTTTTAAAAGGATATGCTAGTATAAAGATAGCTAGCTAACTCATGTTAAAAAAATGTTCCGCAGCAAACTAGCTAGCTAATGTTAGGGATATTTTTAGTTTTTTATGTGGTATTTTAATACAAACATAGCTAACCAGCTAGCAAAATTTATGAAAAGTCTCACAGCAAATATACTGGATAGCTAGAATAGCTAATGCATAGATAGATAGTTATCTAACAGATGTTCCGGAAAAAATCTAGCTAGCTAGTTACCAAAATTCATTAAATCTCTCACAGCAAAGCCAGCTAGCTAACATCAGAGGAAATCCCATGTCCTAAGATATCCGAATACTAAGGTAGCAAGCTAGTTGCTAAACAGTTGTTAAACCGCCAGTGAGCTTTAGGGAAAATCACATTTGTTAAAGGATTCACTGATATAAAGATTCAAAAAATGTCTTCCAGCAAACTCACAAGCTAAATTCATCAGAGATATCCTAAAACCCAGCAAGATAGCTAAAATAGCCAAAAAACAAACAAACAAACAAACAAAAACTGCCTCAAAGAAAAATCTAGGACATCTAGAAAAAGATAATCTAACATTTCTAAGAAGATATATTAATATACACTGTATAGATAGATAGCTATCTTACAAATGTTAGGAACTAGCTAGCTAGCATTAAAGACTTTGACCTTTGTTTGAGGATATCCTTAAATATACTATCTGTATCCACTGGATATGAATAATTGCATGTTCCGATTAGCTAATACACAACTAGGATATCACCGCATATACCATTAAGTGCTACATCATTACAGAAAAAAAAAAAAACGGAAGCGGTCGCAGCTTGTGCTAAGCTAACTGGCTCTTCCGTTTATTCTCGGCTTGTTTCATGATTTATTTTTATAAGTAGAATTTATTTTCACCAAACATGAGTCATATCTTAATGCGACTCCACTTTAATACTAGTTCGTCAGCCAAAGCTCATGAGTCAGATGTTTAACCAGTCCTGTTTTTGACACAGTAACGCCGTCTTATTTCCCTCATGGAAATCAAGCATGAACAGAATGTTTGGGTAGAAATGGGTAAAGATTTTTGCACTCAGACTTTTGCACCGTGCTCTTCAGGAACTACAAAATATTCCAGTATTCGAATCGCCGTAACACCTGCAGTCATTCTTATTCAGCTGAAGATTGTAAAACCCGATCCGTCACGTTCTCGCTGTGCTTAGGCTGGAACCGTACGTTCACACTAGCAAGTCACAAACACGTGGCGGCTCATATTATACACCTTCTTCTAATAATATACGCAAATTATCTCACCTAAAAGTGTACTGTGACAAATATAACCAACTCAAAGGCTTCTCCACAACAATTTATCTTTAAGTCTTACCTGAATTAGTTCTCGTTTGATGCAAAACAGTACAGCGTATATCCATGGTGTTATATTATCTCTTCATCTTATCCTGTTATAAACGCACTTTATTAAATGCATACAGGGGAAAATAAAATATAGCTTGGATAAAGAACTCAGCAGAGATTATTGGTGTGTGTACTGATCCACTACAAATTAGCTTGGTTTGCTAATCTAACCTAAAAATGAACGTGTAACCGTACAGACAAGCGATCTTCACACCCGCTCATGTGTTGTTTAACATGTTTAGTGTAGAGGGACCCGGGTTCCCGCATGTGAAGTCTGAGCCCCGTGGGTCTGGACCTCCAAAGTGTGCCCGACTTTGAGCTCTCATTTCCCGCCCGAGGTGGGTACGTTTGCCCCCTGGTTCTGGAGGTCCAGGAGCAGTCCTGGGCCTGGAGGTTTTAGGGTCATGCCCAGGAGGGACTTGGATAAAGAACTCAGCAGAGATTATTGGTGTGTGTACTGATCCACTACAAATTAGCTTGGTTTGCTAATCTAACCTAAAAATGAACGTGTAACCGTACAGACAAGCGATCTTCACACCCGCTCATGTGTTGTTTAACATGTTTAGTTTTAGTGAGTTAGCTTTAGAAGCTATATATATATATATATATAATAGTATTATCTATTACAGTATCTGACTGAAACTAAATTAGTAACTTGCTGCACTTGCTAGCGTGAACTCGGGTTAGCATATGTTCTCTGTTGTGCTTTCAGATCCCAGAAACCTAACACACTCTGCGTGATAAGTGTGTAAGTGGAATGTGTGTGTGTGTGTGTGTGTGTGCATGCAGTAGGTCCGATCATAAACCCCACTCCAGATGGAGCACTCCGCAGGGATCGGCACATGACTGCATCCGTGGTTCTCCCCGGAGCCTGGCGCTTAAAGATCAGAGACGGAACAGTGATGGCGGAAATGTGATGGAGAGATGAGGACGGACGGAATAGAAAGACTCTTTACTAAAAGCTTAATAAAGATGATGATGATGATGATGGCGGTGACGACTCTGACGTGAGACGTGTCAGTCCGGAGTCAGACGAGCTCTGCACCCAGTTTACGTGTTTTTGTTTCTCAGAAAGCAAATAAAAGTTCGGTGCGTGAGCTTGTACAGAGTGCAAGGAGTGAGAAAGTGGTGTCTGTGCAGACGGAGTGAAGGAGTGAGAGGCGGAGTCATGCAGCAGGGTCAGTAGTAGTCATCATAGTTCTTGGGGTTCAGGCAGTACAGGATGGCTCCCCCAAACGAGAAGATGGTGGCGCCCCACGCCAAGCCGTAACCCCAGTTGAACTCGTGGTATATCCGCAAACTGATCGTCTCGATGAACTTGATGGGGAACAGGACCAAGCTACAGGCCTGCAGGACAACTGTAAAAAAAAAATAAAAACAAGAAAGATTAACAAATGGATCACGTGAAAGTAACTTCGTTCTGATATTTACAAATTTGGAGCTAGCCAAAAATAACCTAGTGGAAGCTAACACTAACTAGAGCCTAGCTTTCATTAGAAGGGGTACTGTTGGTCTCCTACCGATCTGTGTCATAGCTCATGAAGTTAAAAAAATTCATTCTATGCAAGAATCACCTCCAAAATTTGGTAGTTTGTTACTTGTGCCACACCCTACACAAGAAAAAGAATTCATTCAGAAATGTTTTAGGTTATCTTGCACACAAACAAACAAACAAACTAACCAACACAGGTGTAAACAAAACTTTCTGGCAGATTGAACCTTATCCTTTTCTGTCACATCTGTACGATCTGTTATAGGATGAAATGCATACAGAAAGAAAGAAAAAAGAAAGAAGGAAGTAGGGAAGGAAGGAAGGAGCAGAGATTCATACAGACGATGGGAGGATTCAGTCCTGTGTAAAAAAAAAAAAAAACCTGAACAAATGCAGAATGTGACGAGTTTAAACAAAAACCCAGAGTTTGTGGAACAGCACTAAGTGATGAAAGAGAAGTAAAAAGTAGGTTGAGAATTAAAAAGGGAGGAAAAAAACAACGGAGGGAATTTTTCACTCCTCAGAGGGAATCACGAGCTCCGACAAAGCAGACCGACTTCAAAGAACATCAAAAATCCACTTAAAGGGAATCTTTTTTGAGCGTACGTCTGTGTGATTAATTCCAAACGAAGAAAGACTAATTAGTGAAACAGCTGTGCGCCGGGGCACGATGCTGTGACAAACTTCCTGCTTCCACATTCACTCGCCCCGAGGACTCGTCCCAGTAAGTCGTTCCGCTCCGCTAAAACACCCGCCCTCGTTCGCTGCGTACTTCAAGCATCGAATGGAATCTTACTAGCAAGCAGAAGCGACTTGATCGGTTTCTGTTAAAGACCACGTGCACATAATTCCTGCATAATTAATGTAATTAAGGCTTTTTGTCTTTTTGTTTTTGGAACATCAGCACAAAAAAGCACACTGAAATGCTATTATTACACTATTATTGTTTATTTATGCCATATTTTCACCAGCACACACTTGGATAGGCGAGCTCTGTGTACTCCGAGCTGACTCCGTGTTAGACTAAATGGTAAAGCTAGCTGGCCAGCTTTTATGCTTATTTCACAAAAAACAACAAAATTTAAATAAGAAGAATTATTTTTTTATTTCTGCCAAACATGACCTTACTGGTTGAGAGGAACACCGCCTGCTCCATGTCCTCCGTCCTGATCCAAGCATTACCCACTCAGAATAATGTTTTTAAATCCTGAGAGCGCGGACCAATCAGATCGCACCGTTCGTGTGTCGTTCATTCTAATTTAAATTTATCCAGATTAAGCTGCCTCAGAGAATTATGTGCTTAAAAGAGAAACTCAGTCGGCGAGTCACTGATGATTAACGTGACTGCATGAGACATTAAACATTTTCTAAATTCTGTGGCACTGTGTAAGAACCAGATAACCCACATGACCATTAGTGAGCCCAGTGCACTGCTGTAGACCTTAGGCATCATAGTACCATCTATAAAACTGTTACAACAGTATTACTTGAAGATGTCATTTCCCAAGTTTTTTTAAATAAAATTTAATTTTAGAAAAAAAAACAAAAAAAAAACATCCATTTTGTTTATTGTTTTCTTAAAAGGAAGATTTTGTGGGTTGTCTGGTTCTTGCACACTGCCACATATTTCTGGGATTAGTGTATTAATAAATCAGAAACAGGAAGTATATTTGAGGAACATTTCTTGGTGATTTTCTTTTCTCATCTAAAGAAACCGTGTGCAGGCGTAGTTCAGTTTAATCTCCATTGTGAATAGGCCCAAAAAAAAAAAAAAAAAAACATTTAAAATATTATCTTCATGCAATTATGTTGGGAATGGTAATGGGATTAAAGCTCATATCCTTGTACTAACACTTTAATTAAAAATATCTCTCCACAGACTTCATAACCAGAGCAAAGCACCAGTTTCATTAATCCCAGGATTCGCCGTAGCAATTACATTACCAACCTCGACTTATTCATTAGACTATATATTTACTAAGAATCCACCACAGCTAACTTCACACAGGAAGAGCAATTCCTGCCAGCCAATCAGTAATGAGCAGCATGCTACGAGCGCGCCACATTCACCTGCAGCAAACAGCATGACAGCGACGGGTCTGTAGAAACGCCTCCTGCTGCACGTGCACACGGAGACCAGGGCCACCATGAAGGAGATGAGGATGAGGAAGGCTCCTCCGTGCAACAGCGCCAATGTGGCGATCTGCCAATCTGTAGCACAAACAAAAACACAAATCACCTTTTCTCAAGGGGTATGAACCTTCAGGCAGACTCAGAGTCGATACACTGATTCACTGGTTATTATTTAGATACAAATGTGATTCATTCTTTATTAAGAAAGAATCACATTTTGAATTTGATACAGTGAGCAGATTCAAAAAATGCTAGAGGGTGAAGTTAATCAGTTAAACCCTCCGTAATCGTGCTGCGTTAAATCCTGCATGAACTGAAACTGAATGAATGAATGATATTCAGAACGATTATTTGTATGATGTAAAATAGTTCTTTGGCTCAGAGTTGTTTGTGGTAGTTTAATAAATACAACATGAAATGTCCACTGGTCAGGGTGAACTTGATATAACAAGAATGTTTACGTTTATTTCCTCAGGATAATTTACAAACAGAAAGCAAAGTGGATGTTGCCGAATAGTCCCGGAGACGAAACGTCGGGTCTGAAGTGAATAGATGTTGACGTATATACTACACGGGAACATAAAAAGAAAAAATAAATTTTTTATAGTTTACTTTTATAAAACTGAACCATGACGGAGGCGGGTCAGGTGACCTCAGTGCACTCCTCAAACAAAGCATAAACACTCCGTAACACCATGTTTTTACACTGATTTAAAGTTTTAGTTCAAACTACACAGAAATACAAAAAACCCTTATTAAAATTAGATTTTTTTGATGAATTATTTTAATTTTAATGCATCACAATGATAAATCGCCTGCTCCAAGTGACTGTCACAAACTTTAAGTGTCCATCATTTTCAACTATTATCCACTTGAAATAATATCTATTAACCCCTAGACAGCAGACCAATCAGAATGCAGTGTTCCTGTGTAGTACATACTAATGGACATTATTACTCATTCAAGAGATTTTCTCATTTCTGATTGGTGATTGGTGATTGGCATCAAAGTTGAATGATTGTTGCACGACTGACATGATGAAAGCTTGTCTACTTTAGATCGTGTTTTGTATTCTGTGAGTCTGAGTGGTGATGTATGGGCCTCTGTTTTTTGGGTTTCAGTTTCATTGTTAATAATAAATAGTTTTTTGTTTGTTTGTTTTAACTGCTGCCCGTGATCGTGCACATCAGTGATACATAAAAGCCAATCAGAATCAAAAGCCTTATTGGATTTCTTGTGGTGGGCACGCACGGACACAGGACAACAATCCAAATGATGTCCCATGCCTGTGGTGCTCTGCTCAGCAGCTCCTCTATAATTAATCTGATATTTCTTGACTTTGTGGCCTATAAGAAGTAGCTATAATATACAGCTTTAAGTTATGTGATGTGTCTTTATATATCAACGTTTTTATTCATTTCTCTGTTATAATAATGTTAAAATAATGGTTTTTTTAAATGAAGTCCTTGTTGCTATAGAAACAGTAACAAATTAGAATTACAGCGCCCGCAGATACAGACATATAGAAAGTTATAGACCAATCAGAATGGAGAACACACCCAGGTAATAATATTAAATGCACATTAATCATATTAAATATGCTTCTATCCTCACAGATAATAACTGAATGATAAAATGAAACAGAAACACATCCCTGGCGCCTGCTGTATCCAACGCTTCTGTTAATACAGTCGAGGAGCCTGCAGTAACACTTTATTTTAAGAGGATCTACTCAGTGCTTTTATAATACATGCATAGGGGTTGCATAAATATTTTATAAAGCCACGCCGCAGGATTTATGCACAGCTTCATGAAAACGTGAACGATGATATAATCATGCCGTTTCATGCATGGGGGAGAAAAATACAATGGCCTTCAATTAACATGACGAAACGACCGGGATATTGTTTTACTGTATTTTTTTTTTATAATGATGTTGTAAATTGTTAGATTGTTTTTAATAGCAACATTACAAAAATCCGAACTGCAACACAAAACCAAGACGCCTAAATTTAGCTAAAATTTAATTCTTTACAGGAGCAAAACATATAAATAAATATTTAGTCCGTGTGTATAAACTCTTTTAAGAGTCCGATTTCAAAACAGATTCATGATTTATGACATAGATGATTTCAATGCTCTTAAACTAAAGTGTAAATGAAAAGTTTAAGATGCACTTATACACAGTGGATACAGAAAAGACCCCCCCCCCCCAAAAAAAAAATATATTCACATTTTGTTGCTTTGCAGCCTGCAACGAAGACACACACAAAATATTTTTCCAGCTGTATTTACTCAAAGCAAATTATAACAACCACCAAGTGAAAGATATAATAGCAACCACTTTGACAGAGCAGCCCATCCGGGAAGAAATACCAAAAGGACGTAGAACCAAACACCTTCCATTTCTTGTTCATGGAATAACGCTAAAATACTCTGCTCCTAATGATTGAGAAGATCTATTTCTAATCTTGTTGTATCCATCCCCTCACTGCCTGTCCACAACTTTATCCCTGAGATCTTCTGACACTGCCTTGCTACCCATAGTTAATTGTTGCTTTCAGTTTCGTTTCCAAGCAGGAGAATGCTCCAGGAATATCTGTTTATGGCACATTACGCCAAATGCCTGTTCAAAACTGCCCCTAGGTGTGTGTGTGTGTGTGTGTGTGTGTGTGTGTTGGCCCTGCAATGGACTGCTGACCTGTTAAGGGTGTACGCTGCCTTCGCCCAGAGTTGGGTGAGAGAGACTACAACCAAACAGGCTACTCTACCAGGTTTAAGCAGTTTGGTGAATGAATGAATGATTTCCCTTTCAGAGCTTTCGCTAATCAAATGAATTTTTCCCTAAGTTTATTTTATACACACAGACGTCCTGTTAAGGTACAGCTCTGTTCTGACTCAAAACAATCAATTAAGAAGGAAGGAAAAGGTTTATTTGTTCGTCTCAAGTGTGCGTGCTGGTCTGGGAAGGAAACAACGGAGGGAAAAAGAAAGAGAGGAGAATGTGGGCGCTGATACAAAGGAATAAGAAAGAAAAACGCTCGGGTTACGGAGTCAGAAAGGAGCGCGCGGGTATGGATGGATTACACGGGCAAGGATAACAATAACGTTGTGTAATTAACCACACACACACACACACACACACACACACACACACACATAGTTTTTTGCCTAATTGTAAAACAGTGAACCTTCTTGCACTGCTGAGAGCTTATCACTGACTCTGTTCGGATAAATGGGGCGTCACATAATGGATGCTCCACTCCCTCCCTCCCTCCCTCTCTTTCTCTCTCTGTTTTTCTGTCTCTCCATCTGCCTTTTATTCAGAAGCACTCTAAAGGCACTCGACTGGAGTGGAGCCTAGAAATAGCACCGAATCCTCCACGGAGCACTGACAAGGAGCGAGAGAAAGGGGGTGGGGATGGGGAGAGATGAGAAGAAAAGTGCAGAGATGTCAATGCATGAGAAATAGAGATGCCAGACTGTGTCGCTGATGGTGCATTAGAGTAAACGTGAAATGTCTACGGAGAATGGAGAGATGAAAACAGAGGTAAAAAAAAAACAACGGCAGAAATGGAGCCGATGAGATGGAGCTCTCGTCTTGAGCCATAATACAAAGTACAAACAGAAATATTTTCATTTCAAACACCAGCGATTGGTCCTGATCTGACCGCGCAACCATGAAGACATTCCTGTGGCGATGAAGGAAAAGGGTTAAACAAAACGAAAACATTACAAAAAAAATATTTACAGAGATATTTAAACATTCAGGATTTTGAAATCGTCCCCAGGAATTTGCACCGCAGTCCGAGTTAAAGAGCTCGCGGAAACACATAACACGCTTTCCGTAACGTTTTTCCGTAATGTTTGACTGGTATGAATCACGAGCTACAGATTTATCTCAGGCTTTTTCATGGGATTAAATAATGAATCAGCACATTTTCTGCTCAGCTTTTACTTACAAAGCACTGAGTTTAAAGGAGACATCACTCGTACTGACACGCAGGAGGCTTCTCCCTTCAACAGGCAGGATATTACTTCTCTCATTTACCTTTGCTAATTAAGTCGCTTTGGCTAATAAAGCGTTTTAACTATGAATCTTTTTGGTACTCAATTATTTTTATTTTTGCATTTTTTTCCTTTCCTCCTCACCCTCATCAAGCTTTACACAGATTCCAGACACTGTATGACAGAAAGATATGAAAATTCATGAAGATGCAAAAGAAGCTACACACCAAACTTGTCTATAAATTCATTTTAAAAAGTACATTTTAAAATGAACACTTCATCGATAATGTGTACGGTAGGTATGCTAGTTTCTGCTAGCTAGGTTTAGCATGGCTACAGAGCTTAAAATCCAATTTTAGTATGCTAGTCAGTCCTGTTGGACATGCTAACTTCTGCTAGTTGAGTTTAGCATGGATACAGAGCATAAAAACTAGTGTTAGCATGCTAGTCACTCTTGTTAGACATGCTAACTTCTGCTAGTTAATTTTTTAGCATGGGTGCAGAAAGGTAAAATGTTAGGCTATCCTGTAAGATATGGTAGCTGTGTGAATTTTTGTGAATTTGTATGTATGAAATTGTAGAATAGACGTCTAATATGGCCAAAAGTCGTTGTACAAAAAGTCTCTCACAGTGAGTGAGCTAATCTACATTTGGAAAGACATGCAAGCTATGGTTAATGTTCATGTTTAGGCCAGATTTTTAAAAATCCCGATTTCTCATCAGAACTTTTGAAAACCTAAATGGGACATGCGGGAATTTTTTTTAGTTTGTTTGTTTGATTGCTTGTTTGTTTGTTTGAGAAATGTGGTGACTGCTGAAGCCTTTTACAGCTAAATGTAGGTAAAGTGACCGAAGCTATCAATCCACCCTAGATAAGCAGTTATTTACATCAACATTTATCACGTGTTCAACTCTGAAACTCTGAACTGGCTACAGAGCAGCAGCCATGCAGTTCCAAAAATCTTTAGAAAATAGAACTATTTCACAGAACTAAACCAATCTCACAATCACAATCGCACCCTGTAACACCCGATCACCCTCTGTGTCGTTTTTACGTTGTCTGAGGCATTTTCCAGGGTTTCGAGCGTGATCCAGCCTTATGATCAGTATCTAAAAAGTGGAAGCTGCAGGAGTAGAATTTGTCTGAATCACTAAGATCCTACAAAGAAAACGTGAGGCTGCTTTTAACTAGCTAACTATAACCTTAACTGTTGGGTTAATTGTAAATATAATAATGTAAGGATTTATTTGAAACGTTTACATTTGCTTAAAAAAAAATTATTTTTTTAATAAAAAAGTGAAAATTTATAGAAAATATTGAAAAGTTTAACGAAATTATAAATTAAGTTAAAGGTGTACCTTTCTCACCACTGACTTTTTTCTCACTTTTTTTTTTGTTCTTTTTGTTGTTCTGTTTTGATAAGTACAATGGAAATTTCCAGAAATTGACACAATAATGACTGCATTCCAAATTTCTGTCACTTGGCTCAACAAGCTAAACCATCATCGGTGTCATAAAAATAACACACCATATCCCTTGTGTGAGTGTGAGTGTGTGTGTGTGCGGAGGGGGGGGGGGTTGTTGTTTTCAAACTTTTGCTAGGTAATTAGTAATTAGCTAGCAGTTGCAAGTGGAATTTTCTAATTCACAGTCAAACACATTTAAAGCACAAAAGTTCCTGAGAAATGAGGTGTGAAACGGTCTGTTAACGGTCCTGTCACAGACTGAGCTACAAGATGGATGTACAGTATAAACAGGATTTTGCTTTAAGCTACGACTAGCACTACATTGCTAATAAACCAAGGACATAGACAGACTCGTTAATCAGACACTAAACACCGCTGCAAAGCAGAAATCATGCTGACGTTCTGATCACAACAACATCCCCCAAAGACGCCCGCTGAGAAAAGGTTTCTGCATTCAAACATGCTGACCCTTAAACGGCATGCGCTAACGGCGGTGCAGCCAACAACAGCACGTTGTGAAATAATGCCTGGTCTTCGGAGTTCAGCCGCACATTAGCATGAAATTAGCTTTTGCGGGCTGGCGGTGTTCCTGTACGGTGGTGTTATTTTCAAAAATAAAGTGCACAGAAACTAACGTGGGAAAAATCTCCAGTGAGCCACGTTTGTTGTTCCAGATAGTTGAGGTCTGGCTGTTTAGCGTGTGTGGAATGAGCTGGTTGATGGAGAGGTTTTAAGTCAGAAGGTTATGAATTTGTTCATTCACGGGGACTTGAAGTGAGGTAGGGTGTGGGTGGGGGACGGATTTTAAAACCGAGGTGTTATTTCATAACAACAGCAACAACAACAGTTCTTTTTATGCTGAAGTTTAAAGGAGAAAGGAGAAGTTTAAACATGAATATTCCATGCATACTCACTGGATATGAGAAATTTTGTGTTCTCATTGGCTAATCTCCTGCTATGCCTAAAGTAAGAAGTAAGCAAAAAGATTTGGTGACTGTTTTAAGAAAAAAAAAAAAAGGTCAAAACTCTGAAAATATCTCGAATGGATAATAAAACAATTATAGAATTTGGCTTTGTATGATAGTGAATTATTCCGCCTCGGAGAGTGTTATCCACCTCGGCCTCAATCGAATAATTCTCCATATCATACTTCACCTCATTCAATAATTCCTAACCGTACGCACTGGATATGAACAACTGTGTGTTTTAATAGCTAATCTACTACTACTATATCAGCTCTTATACTACTATAGGTATATCACTCCAAAAAAAAAGGAAGAGGTGAGGTCTCATGCTAAGCTAACTGCTAAGGCTGGTTCCATTCATTCTAGATTTATTCTATGAAAAGCAACAAAATTCGGAATCAAAGTATTTGATGTAAAAAAAAAAAAACAAACAAAAAAATAAAAAAAACCTTTTTCCATCACCTGATACTGGTTACAGGGGAAAAGAGTATTGTAACCGGAAATCTGCCGCAACCCGGACATTCCGTCGCTTAGTGTTTTCAGCAATATCCACCCCGTCTTCAGTGAATAACTGTTATATAACGAAGTTTGTACTTAAAAATAAATAAATAAACATATAAATATATTTATAAAATACTTCTGAACAGTACTGTGTATAATAATGTAATGATTTATTATTTAGTTCCACGATCTCTCAGCATGGATGATTTTCAGGATTTCTCCTTGATTTGTCCACCGTCATGTTTCTGACCAATGAATGAAGGAATTTTACGAGGACGTTCGCGACTCTACTCAGCTCACAGGGGTTTTTTAAATCCTTTTTTCAGTATCAATGAAAAAATATACTGATCAGACCAAAACATGTAAAAGTGTCCTAAGAAACTGTTTTCCTCTCCACAGTAATATTACTACCCCGACATTCTAGTCCTATTTTTATCCTTCAGCAGGTCCTGCGGCCCGAAAAAATGAACATTCCAACATTCCTTATTTCCCCCGAGGCCTGTGTGAAAGTGCTGTATATGGCATCATCAGTGAAGATGGATTTTTCTAAAGGAGTTTTAGAAACAGACACTGAAAACGGGCATCTCCTTAAAATCTCTCAACCCGTTTCCTTTAGGTTTTTATTTTTTTAGTCGTCCTGCATCATCAATAAACTTCAGCCTGAAGGATGAGATCATTTCCTCCACCATAAAACAGTTGCCATATTTATACTATAATATGTGGCGTACTGGTGTACTGTACATAAAACAGCTTCGGTGTCCTTCCAATATTGACATTTACAACATAAACAAACCCATGTTACCATATAAGGTTCACGGTTCTGAGTTACGACAGTCTAGGGGTGTCTGTCACTACAGGAAGTCAGAGCGGAGCTGTCTCGCTCCACTGTCTGTCAAACAACACTGTTCTGAGAGGCCTGTAGGGGGAAAAAAAGGAGTCCGTGCTCTCAGATTGCCTTTCCTCGTCTCTTAAAATGTTTTTTTTTTTTTAATCACAACGTCTTTGAAGCACCTTGGAGGAAATTGAGCAGAACAAGATCTTATCCCCGAAAGAAAAAAAGCCTGCAGGATTACAGAGAGGGAAATGGTGATAACAATCAAAACGTTAATTACTGAAATCTCATCCGCTTACTGCAACGCCCTGCGGTATCTCAAACAGCGACGTCAGCTAGCAGGAAAAAATATAAGTACTGTATATCAACATACGGACATGACGAAAAGAGTGACGAGAGTCAGCCACGAAGATGCAAACTGCATTCCAATATTGTTTTTGCCAACGCCCTTCCGCTGAAATCACCGCGGTTCAGGGTGCCAATACTTTGCATTACATGCACTTTACATTTCTTTGATGGTTCCTTGGAGATTTGACTGTAAAGCTGTTTAGTTAAAAAACAAATAAAGAGGGAAAACAAACTTACTCACTCACTCACTCATTTGCCAAACTGCTTAATACTACAAGTGTAGCTGGAGGCTGGAGCCTATCTCAGCCAACACTGGGTGAAGGCAGGGTACACCCTGAGCAGCTTGCCAATCCAATGGTTCAACACACACAACCATTCACACTCATTTAACAGAAGTAATTTCTTGTGCATCGCTAACAATAGCAGGAAGAGCTAGCTAGCATGTTAGCATGCAGGTCCTGTATTTGTGTCATTGTCTGTGAATAATTTGCATATCAATCCTGATTGGTTCAGTGCCTGGAAAGTTATATGTGCTTCATCATTTACTCTTTCATCAACTTAACAAATATAACATCAAGGATTTTGTTCATCAATAACCTAACTAGCTGACATAGCTAACATGGCTAAAATGTCTAGCTAGCACATGGGCTCTGTGGCTGGATATAGCTATCCAGGAATAATTAGCATATTGACTTTGATTGGTTTGAATCTGTCAGGGTTATTTTCTGCATGGCCATTATAACAACCTGGCGCTTACCATAACTACCACGGTTTTCACCAGCTAGCTAGCCTTTCACACGTTCTGGGAGTAATTTACATAGTAAATTTAATTAGTCTCAAAACGGTTAAATCTCCTCCGCTGAAGATTTAACAGTTACTCTGTGACCAGCAGTCATGTGTGAGCTCTTATAGCATTTCTATTATTGTATTTCAAATTAGGTTCTTATCATAAAACACTTTACAGGAGAGCTGGTTAGCAAGAAGCTAGCTGGTTAGGCGAAGGTCTGTATTTCAAAAAAACCTTTAAGTCTTGAATGAGAAGAAAAAAAGGCTGGTTAGCTTAGCTAAGCTCAGCTTAGGACAACTTCTCTTCAAGTGCAATTCCGTATTTTTTTTCTGCAGTGACGTTTGAGGTATATGAGCTGATATCCTAAGAGTAGATTAACCAATCAGATCACACAACTGCTAATATCTAGTGACCTTGGATAGAATAAACTCACATATCCTTCCAAGAGGCGTTTTATACATTAAATACTAATTAAAATGTCATGATGTGGATATTTTACACTTGTGTGTGGTGAGGGAAAGCGGACAAGGGTGTAAAAATAGTACCAAAACAGGGACACACACACACAGACACACACGCACACACACACACACGCACAGGGTATAAATGAGCTTCACACACGCCCTTCACATTCTGCATCAGCACAAAAAGTATGTTCTCACACACCCTGACCAAATTCCTGCATCTCCTGTGTGTGTGTGTGTGTGTGTGTGTGTGTGTGTGTGTGTGTGTGTGTGTGAGAGTGTGTGTGAGTGAGAGAGAGAGAAAGAGAGAGCATATTAATGATTTTATTCAATAGTTAATGCTTAATGCAAACAAATCTCGAACTGAAATGTCTACGCAGAGCATGCCTGTAGTCAGTAAGTCAATAAAGGCATTCTGCAGAGCCCCACACTGGCCCAGCAATAATTGCAAAGCTAACGAGATTAGTTTAATGCACAGTGCATGACACACGGGGAAAATACGAGAATAAGTAGAGTGACGGATTACACTGAGGCTCGGATCGATAACGCTCTGGAGTGGATAGGGCTTCGACTTCGACCCCGGCTCTGTCTCTTTAGACCGAGTACAACTTCTTCTAAAACTTTTTCTTTACTGTTGGACAAAAATCAGACAGTTGTTTTTGTGTGACTGGTGAACCCTAAACCTTGAAAACATCTCACATACTCACTCATCTTATCCATTTAGGACCAGACCCATATCAACCCACATCAATAAGAAAGTGTCTTGAGTTTCTTGTACACGGTGGGAAATGGGCCACTTGTTGCCGTAGTAACTAATCTGCGTGCACACTAATGTCTCGGGGGAGTTAGCATGGCCAAGTTAGCCTCCCTTCTCACTGAACCCTGACAAAAAGCCCATTTTCAGGGCAACAAAAGCAGAAAGAAATCCCAGCTGGGCCCACTGTGACATTCCCACATTGTCCGTGAGCAACGACTGGTGAAATAAAAGAAAGAGTGGAGCAGAAAAATGAACTAGCGACGAGTGATTAGCACCTGCTGTAAACACTTGTTCGTTCAAAGTATTCCATTTAAGTCAGTTAAACTTTACATGTGATGCATTCGCGTTGGTCAGTATTTGTTATTTTGGTGAGGTGTTTACTTCATAAAATGATGTCAGGTCATTGTAACAGTCATTGAATATACATAGCACCTTATAGACAAGTAAAATGTGCTGCCTGTCAAAAAGCGATCCCAGTATCTGAGATAATGACGTTAGCAATCAGTAGTTGCTACTTTAACGCTAACTTAAATGTAGCTATTGCTTTTTTAGGACAGTCCTGAAGATGGACAGACGAAATAAGATTACGTTTATTCATATAAGGATGCAAAAAAAAAAAAAAAAAACCCTGAGCAACCCTGTTTAAAGCTTGTCTAGATTGAACTTTTAAGATCTGGGCCATATCACCCCTGAGATACGGCCTCATTAGGGTTAAGTCATGGTGGTGTCCTGGCAACCAGATTTAGAGGAGTTCACAGCCATCATTTCACGCCTCGTTGTGGTCCATCGAGCGCCGAATGGTCTGAGACGTCCCTTATAGCCCTTACTCAAATCGTGCCCCGGTAATTTGTCCATTTAGGGTCTTGTTCGGGGGTTTGTTTTATTGTAGAATGAAGAAAGATTCAAAAAAAAGTTTTACTCTAAAGTCCTGAATTTTTTATGCTGTCTCGTTTTCTAACTGCGATGCCTTTTAGTGATACACGTTTCCAACATGATTACGAATGCATGGTTTTTGGTCCTCGTTAGCACAAAAATCAATATAAGTACCATATAGTACTGAGCATGAATCTATCAGGGACATTGTGGAACGTGGTATTTAGCCCTGGTTATGTTCCGTTTGTGATTAAGACGTCAGGACAATTGAACTGCGTGTTTCAGATAGCGTGGTGACGGGTGGAGTGAGCAGGAACAGTGAGTGTGGTCATTAAAAACTACACCATGATGCAGAGGGAAAGTGCAAAGGAAGTGTACCTGTCAGTACTCAGAGCTCAGTGCTCGATTTTCAGATCTTAGTTCTCAGGACAGTGTTTAGAGCTCAGTGCTCGTTCTTAGAGCTTAGTTTTCGGTGCTCAGAGCTCAGCACTCAATGCTCAGTACTCAAACCTCCACACTCAGACCTCAGTACTCAATGCTCAGAGATTAGTACTCAGAGCTCAGTACTCAATGCTCAGTACTCAAACATCCACACTCAGTGCTCAATACTCAGACCTCAGTACTCAGTGCTCAGAGATTAATACTCAGTGCTCAGTACTCAGTGCTTAATGCCTAGCACTCAGTGCTCAATACTCAGACCTCAGTACTCAGTGCTCAGTGCTTAGAGATTAATACTCAGTGCTCAGTACTCAGTGCTTAATGCCTAGTACTCAGTGCTCAGTACTCAGACCTCAGTACTCAGTGCTCAGAGATTAATACTCAGTGCTCAGTACTCAGTGCTTAATGCCTAGCACTCAG
>JAQMYF010000015.1:1485308-1501128 GCA_030014195.1 Neosilurus mollespiculum
CCCCCCCCCCCCCCCCCCCCCCCCCCCCTCCCTCCTGTGAGAGCTCCCATGTACTCCCAGGAACGGATGGCTGCGGCATCAACCTGGAAGTATCAGGAATACTGAATTGTTTATGATCCTGAAATGTCCAGAATATTGATGTGAGAAAAGGATAAATTAGAGTTTGTGGGATCTATATTAATATTTTAGTTCACGTATTGTAATTTTACAAAAATACTGATATATGATACTGTATATATGTAGTATAAAACGTCAGTAAATCTGAGTGTGATTTTACATAATTGAACATAAAGGTTCGATATATTAATTATAGTTTACTATATTGTTCCTCTTTCTTTATAATACCCCACACCTCTGCTTCAGTCTAATGAATTAACAGAATCATCGGTTTTAAATGTCTAAACATCCCCTTGTTTTACGCAGTGTTCCTGTCAGCTGATGCTGCGCACGCTGTGCTCAAGAGGTTCCCGAGGGCCAACTTTTTTCTTGAGGAGATGAAGCAGGGAAACATTCAGCGGGAATGCAGGGAGGAGATCTGTAACTATGAAGAGGCCCGAGAGGCTTTTGAGAATGACGAGAAGACGGTGAGCTCTTAGGGGAAACTGCTGCACAGGTTCACTCACACACATACACAAACCCTGACACACATACTTGTTATTGTTTGGAATTTCCTGCGAGCAGGAAACGTGTTATCAGCAGGAAGTGAAGTCGACTCCCTTGAAGTGTTCCTCACGATCACCATTGTGATTCATTCTGTATGTGAAACTTAGCTTATCAAGTTAATTTCAAACCAAAAGTTCAAGAAACCAACAACATTCTTTTAACAGTCACGCCATAGCAACAACATTCGGCACCAACTCCCAATTCAGCTGCAAACCCAGCAAACAATTACACCCCGAAAAGGATACCTGGCAACCAGTCTCACCCTGGCAACTGTGCCCAGCAACCAGTTATCCCTCAGCAATAACACCCAGCAACCAATCATCCCTCAGCAATAACACCCAGCGACCAGTCATGGCCCACGAACAACATCTAGCAATCCGTCATACCTCATCAACCAATCACACCTTAGCAACAATCCCCGGCAACCAATCACATCTTAGCGATAATGCCCGGTGACCAAATATACCTTAGGGACAATGCCCGGTGACCAACAATGCCCAGTAACCATTAACACCTTAGCAACAATTCCCAGCAAGTCTCTTCACTCTTCAGGACTCGAGCGCTGGATTACAAAGAAGGGTGGAATTTCCTCTGAGCTGTTTACGAAGGAACTGGGGAGGAAATGGATGACTCTGTTTACATAAACTATAAAAATAAAAACTATTTAAACTAAACGTTCCCTTCTGAAAATCCCACAGATCCCGGGTACAGAGTTTTCACACCTCAGAGTGCCTTTTGTATTCAGTGTTTGAAATTCAGTGCCGAAAGAAATGTGTCGTGTCTGTTTCTTGAAGGCCACTGAGTTTCGGTATAGCCTGGAGCAGAGTCTAAATTTACACACCCTTCTTTAGCTCAGTAAGCAGTCACGGGTTCTGGACACGGCAAACATGTAGAGGTGTTGAAATCGATACCGCTTCCCACGAAACCTCCGGCGTCTACAGGAGTCATGAAGAAAGAGAAAAAATAAAGGAATATAAAACATTGTAAAGGGTTCACAAATATTCAAGCTCACGTCTATCTCTCCATATCTCCTTCCCCTGTGACTTTAATGTGGTTTTCTCTTTATTCATTATTTTGTTTGTTTACATATTTTCATATCTAGATGTTGTATCTATTTATGTAAAATAGTTGTCCTTCTGTGTCTAATTATTTTATAGATTTCAATATATATTACAGTACAATTTATAGACTTTTCTTTAATGTGAATTTTATTTTATATTGTTTCTGCATGACAATTATTCTAGTATGAGAAATTTTGGTATGATTTAAGCTGACCACACTCTCCTGCTCTGTGATTGGCTGCAGCGGAGATTCTGGGAGGAGTACCAGCGTGAGAGTAGCCCCAAACCTGGCGGGCTTCAGTCTATAGTGGGCGGAGTCAACTCATTGTACCTGGTCTTGCCCCTGCTGCTGTTGCTTCTGCTCATTGCCGCCATCTCAATCACTGTGTGGAGGTGCCACTCACGCAAACGATCCCAGCGCAGCCCCGCTATTGGCCAGAGAGACTCCGCACTCGCCGTCGTTTCCATGGACCAGTGGGGGCAGAGCTACCAGTCTGACCCCGTCTATTCGGGTGGTGATATCACGCCCGGGCAGATCAGCGCTGCGGATCCACCTCCGTCTTACGAGGAAGCCGTAGGTCACATGGATGTCCATGTGGAGACAGAGCCTCCGCCACAATATGACGACATCATCAGAATCTCTTCAAGCAATACTGTGATTGGACAGGCTAAGTGAAGTAATCTTATCGTGATTCCACGCCAATCGCTGCTTCCCATAGTGCTCTTTACAACGAAAGCAAATCGCCACGTTACTGTGAAAATAAACGTTTAATACCTCGGATATCGGTAAACAGCAGAAATACGAACGCTAACATTGATCAAGTTCTGATGGTGAAAAAAAAACAACATGGATTTGTTTTCCAAATACAGAAAAGTAAAACACCATATAATCAGTTGTTATCAGTCCGGCGTGTAGGATGCAACGTTCTCTCCTTTATTAAAAGGGAGCACAGATAAACAGGAACCAACAGGTACAGCTTATGGTCCAGGACCAGACCAGAACACATTCTAACCAGCAAAGGAAACCATGATGAGCAAAATGAAATGCATTCGTTTATCAGGAATAAACATGTACAGTTCTGAGTCAGGCAGTTAATAATAAGTGTAAATACAGCAGCTGGTCCAAAGTGCTGCTGCTGCTGTGAGTTCTCCGTCTTGCTGTCATTCTTCATCAGGCTTCACTGCCCCTGGGTCCGAAACCCTGAAATCGAGCCAAACTTTAGCTCTCGAGTGCAAACCGTCTGAGTCATAGGATTGAGAAAAGCTGAAAACACCCTTTCCTTTTCTTCTTTTTTTCCCCCCATCCAGTATTCCGGCTCATTACATAGTACAACAGTAGCAGCCATGATCCAGTAGCTGTAACACAGAGGGTGTCCTCTAACACCCTCATCAATAGGAAACGAGTGTGTGAAAGTAGAGGAAGCGCTAATCTGTGCAGTGCTGTCGTCAAACTAGCATAATGCAAGCATTCAGCTCCATTCACACCAGCATTTAATAGGCTGTTTTTTGGTATTAAGTGCCGTGAAGTACCATGTTTCACGCAGATTGTTGAGCTATCGTGTGACGTATCATGTGTCTTTAGTTCTTTGGTTTGTCTTCAGACTGATCGTACCTCTGTATAATTACATGTACGCAAGGAACAGTGGGTGAAATGTTATGAATAAAGCACTATGTGTTGTGCAGTTCTAGGAAAATAATCAGCGACTTCATTCAGTAGAATGAAGTATAGCTAGTAAACAGTTTTTTTAATTATTTTTATTGTTTTATTGTAACTTCGTTATGGTGATGCATTTCTCGGTAGCAAGCTACGATAGTGGGTTTATTATTATTAACCTCACAAGTTGTAATTATTGTGGTATTTAAGGAATAAAACTGTTTGCTATAATATGAACATAATCACCTCCTCTTCATCACATGGAGGGGGCTTTGATTATTTTACAATATATAAAATATAAGTTTATATTTGAGTGTTTTATTCCTCTTTTACCACCTCTTATTCATCTACATCTTCCTGGTTTCTAGACCTGACTCAATGAAAGAAATCACGCTGTTACAGAGAGGAAAAGTAGTCATCAGAGATGGCGAAACCTCTCGGCTGCCTAGCAGTCCTTACAAAATAGCCCGGACAGAATTTATAAGGTCAAAGGTCAGATGAACAAAACAGCAGTTTTCTCTTGGAGGTCCAAACATAAAATTTCGAAAGGTTAGCACGTATAGTTGTTGAGGTATTAGATGCCGAAGTTGGGGACATCGACAGGAAAGGCAACGCAGGCAATCACAATACCCCAATAGACTGATGGCTGAGGGGTCATGATTTGGAGTTCTAATGTAGCAAGAAAACGCCATTGTACTTTGTTTATTGTGGCTGTGAGTCACGTAAATTAAAACTGTGATATATTCAGTGAGTCTAACATGTTTGTATTTAAAGGCAAACAGAACAAAAGCATGTATATTAACATTTCACTAAATAATTCCATTTATAATGTTAGAAGCTCTGCGCCAAACGTATAAAAATCATTTGATGCTGTTTGTGGATGTCGACGTATCGGCATCTCCGAAAGACAAATCGCACGTTCTCCACTAAATCTTTCCGGAATGTGACGTGTATGTACGACCCGCCCCATTCCTCTGATCGTCAACATGCCGCAGTGTAAAGATTAGGGTGCTTGTCGACGCCCTCCTCAGATTCATATTTCGTTATTGATCCATACTGCCATGTTTTGCCGATTATTTCACGATTTCGTAAACATTTGTTAAAATATAAGGAGCAATCTACAACATGATCGATGAAACGGATGTTGACAAGGTACAGAGTGGAACTACGATACCAGATTTCCTGTTTATCAGAACACAGCTCCGCCCATGTCTGGGGGTCGTCTCAAAACTTCAAGTTTTAAATGCAGATATATAAATATACAGACAGACTTTAACATGAAGTACGTCAAACAATATTCAGTATGTGGACATTATTCAGTGCTTACTTTGCCTTTAAAGACTACCGTGTGCTCTGGGGAAGTTTGGAAGGCTACAGATGATAAATAATTATTTACTTAGCATTTTAAAGTGAAAATATTGAGATGTTTAAAATATTGTGATTTGCGGTAGAGTGTTGAGTAAAACGGATAGCAAAAGGGGAAACTGTGCAACACACTTTTTTTTTTTTTTTAATAAATACTATCCCCCACCACCCTAAAGGAAATTTGTTCACATTGTTGAAAATAAACTCAGACTGTAAAAATTCAACTTTAAAACAGCATCATGCGGCACATTTTTCTTTCTTTAATATTTTAAAAAGGTTTTGAATTTCAGGATTTTTCACTAACATGGTTTTCAGGGTGTGATGGGAGAAAGTGTGTTCGTTAGGACTCCAGACTTCTGTGTGTGTGTGTGCGTGTGTGTGTGTGTGTGTGTGTGTGTGTGTGTATTGCTCTTTTCTTTCTTTTTTTATAACACGGGTGTATGTTTCTCCTGGGAAAATGAAGATTTACATGATTTTTTTTTTTTTTTTTTTTTTTCTTTCTTGGTTTGCACAAAGCCATATTTGGATCCAAAACATTTCTTAAGTCTGAGAGTTTACCTAACCTTTAAACTAAAGGGACTTTTTTATAAGTAGAATATAAATGTAGGCCTTTTTTTTCTTTACCAGAGGAAAGACATGTCACCCAGAATCTTTTCCCAAAGTAAAAAATGTTAAACATTAACTGCTGTTATATGAAGTTTAAAAAAAGTTGTTTTTGTTTGTTTTCAGGAGTAAACAGCCAAATCTTTTTTTAAATCACATTTGAATATTTTTTCTCCTATTAAACTCTCCTGGACCTGGGAGTGTAATAACCAACCAGAGCGGCAGAAAACCGCCAGCTTCTCCCAGGTTTAACAAAAATACAGCAACCACCAACATCACAGAATACATCACAACTCGTACAGTACAAACACACTTTGTGTTTCAGGGTGTGGTTCTTCTTTAACTGTGTGTGTGTGTGTGTGAAGCTGAGATCTGGAGCTTTCTCGCCTCCTACAGGATGAGGTGATGTAGTGAAATCACAAAGTTTTTAACCCTAAGACAGGTGGTGTGAGAACTGAAGCATGCTTTCAGAAAGCTTTTATAGGAGTGTGTGTGTGTGTGTGTGTGTGTGTGTACTATAACAACATAAGAAAATGCAGTTTTTTATCATGATGCGATGTATGAAAGCACTTTTATAAGAGTAATAATAATAAGTAGTACACAACATGGCAAAGGCTGTTTCTTTTCCTCCCTTTTTCTTTTTGTCATGTCACTACACATCAGAGCCAGTGATTAACTCTTCACATTGTTCCTAACATCGTGTGTGTGTGTGTGTGTGTGTGTGTGTGTGGAAAGTGATATGAAACGTGACGCAGTGAGTATCAGTGTGAGTTTAGTGTTCTGTTCTGCTTAGGCCTTTTCAGAAAATAAAATATTTAAATGTTTGTAATATAATATTTTTTTTTTCTATTATTGTGCTTGATTTTTTTTGTAAAAAAATAAAAGTTTTTTTGACACATCATTTAGTTTGGTGGTGTTGTTTTTTTTTTTAGTGGCAGTGTGATGCGTGTTAGCAAACCTTAATAGCGGTGCTGTGTTCTGGATCGTGATTGGTCAGAATGTGGTGATGAATTTTCCCTTTAAGTAACGATATAACGAAGTAACTTCTTTTATAAAGATCCCATTGTTCTTGTTTCGAGGTAGTATATACACTAACCCGGGTGGGACAGGTTAGAGAGGAGTCTTGACCAATAGGTGCACCTCTGCTTATGATGTTTTTTCGGATTGGAGCTCTGTTCCTACCATGAAATCCTTTTTTTTTTGCTTCTCGTGGAATAAGTAGAATAAACAGATGAGCTGGCGTGGCAGGGTTAGCTTTTAGCTTAGCAAAATTTCTGTCATGGTTTAAAAAAAACAAAAAACTAAATATTGTTAGTGTGCTTTTTTGCTTATGTTTCTGTGTAGTGTATACTAAAACAATTAGATGCCTCTAATGGTTCAGTGGATGTTGCTGAATTGAATAATCTGCTCAACCTTCCACCTCAGATCATCTGGCAAAATCTGCCTCACCGTCTGCACATGATGTAATTATTGCAGAATTGACCCTTGTGTAGAGTATTGATCCTTTTTTTTAATGAAAGATCATTAGAGGCTTTAAGAAGCTGTTTTAAAAAGTCACAGTTCTAATGACTGATGATTCAAACTAAAGTTTTAAACTTTTTTTTTTTCCAGCACTGTGATGTGAATTCTCAATTCTGATTGGTCTAAAAGAGGATTATAAAATCAAACAGCTTAAAAAGTGTAAAAGATTTTTTTATCAGATGTCAAACGTACAAAATGCAGATAATACATATCGTTCTCGTTTTTACTTAATAGATAACGAAATAATTTTAGAAATGTGTCCTGCTAATAAAGGCTTATAAACATGTAATTACACATCGCTCATAAGGAAATCATGAATTATATGAACACAGGGCTCCAGTTCTCTGAAACAAATCAGTGAGTTTATCATCATTTCTCTGAATCCGAACATTAAAGGAACACTCCAAGGAATTTCTCCAGAAGTAAGGAGGTCTAAAGGCAGCTGTAGTTCAGTAGAATTATTTCTTGCGGAGACGGAGGGAGGAAAGGGTCACTATGTCGATGTTACAGTGGAGCTGTGGCTTAATTTATTTTTTTTTATGGGGACCAGAAAACTATCCAGAACTATATTCACTACGTCCTCCAGAATAGGAAAGTCGATATAACGCCATAAGAACAGATTTAACAAGAGCACTGAGCGCAAACCTCCACCAAACTAAAAATAAAGAACATAAAGTACACAGCACCCTCTGATGGGCCTGTTGTAATTAATACTACACTTCCAAAAAAAAAACAAAAAAAAGCACCCTCTCTGACACTGTTAAAGAGTTGTTTAAAGAAATCCATGGATCCAGAATTTGGGCCGGGTCATCTCCAAAATTGAACGGGATGTTACTTGTCCAAAGTTACGCCTCTGGTATAAATTTTGCTAACAAACACAAACCGAGTGTAAAACAGAACCTTCTGGGAAGACATTCTCTAACCACGATCTTTATACCAGGAAACGAGGCATGATGTGTGCGCAGGTCTTCTGTCCACATCCAGGCCATTACGCGTCGCGTTAAAAGTCCACTCTGACTCGGATGAACTGATTAGATTTTGGAGGTCAAAGGTCAGTCATTGCAGCCTTATGTGACCCATTCTTGTAAATGCATCATCTCGAGAATGCTTTGAGGCATATCAAATATCAACCTTGACAAAAAGATGAACTGAACAGATTTTTAAGGTCAAAGGTCACTGCAGCTTTACCATTAAGAGGATTTATCTGCCAGTTCTATCTAGGTGTCCCATCGTTAATGTTTTTTTTTTAATGCCATCACCAAAGGTAAGCGGAGCAGGATCAATAGAAATCGGTTTCGTCCGACCGAAGGAAATGACACAGGATCACTACATTGGGTGTGTGGGTCCCCCTCAGGGGCGAATAGGGTGGGACTGTATATGGGTCACCTTGACCTTGTTTCAAGGTCACTTTAATATATTGGAATTTGTTAAATGGTCCTACCTGCAGGAGCGTCTGGCCCCCTGTGGTCTACCTTTTTTTTTTTGCTTTGTTGATGTGTTTATGAAGTTCATCACCTGCCCTTAGACCTCTATTCCATGTGAGTTTGGAGTCATCATGTTTTCTGTTCTTGTCTCAGTAAAGGAAATTTCAGTCATTTTCTAAGCCTCTTAATCCTAATAAGGGTCGCGGGGAGGCCGGCGCTCATCTCAGTCGACTCTGGGGGAGGGCGGGGTACACCCTGGACAGCTCACAAGACCATCACAGGGCCGACACCCATACGACCATTCACAGTCACACCTTGGGGCAATCTGAAACCACCAATAAGCCTACTGTGCATGTTTTTGGACTGTTGGAGAAAACTGGAGTACTCAGAGGAAACCCACTCAAGAACGGAGAACTTGCAAACTCCACACAAGAACGCACCGAGACCGGGAATAGAACCCAGGACCTTCTTGCTGTGTGCGGATGTGCTAACCACTACGCCACCCAGTAAAGGGAAAAAGTGTACATTTTAAATTTCTGTCAGTGTTTATAAAACACCCTACAAATGTGTAGGATGGTGATTAGGATTGAAAAATAAACACCGGAGTTTTCCTTTAACATCCCGACACCACGTCTTCACCAACTCTAAATGACGGACGGGCAATTTACATTTTAATAACATTAATACCAACCTGTTCATCTTTTATAAAAAACTCCATTACAAATTTACTTATTTCTGACATGAAGAGTAAAATTCACATCACATCTCTCGGTCAAATACACACAGCTGCTTTCTCAGGGAAACAAAATCATGGCACAGATGAGCAGCAGTCCTTCAACTGAGGAGGACGGATCAGAAAAAACCATACTGTATATAAAAAAAGAGGACGTTAATCAGCAGGAATCACACACTGAGCTAAAGAAGTGTTAGAGAGGCAGTACAGCGCTAAAAAAAGGAGAGTGATATGGGACACGTCCCATACGGATCAGGGTTCGGATTAGCAAGGCGGGTCTGAAACAGACATCTCGAAAGAAGAAAAGGCAGAAGACACAGAAGACAGTGTCTCAGACCCGAGAGATTCAGCGACGAGCCTGAACTGATTCAACAGTGACATCACCATCTCCGTTATAAGGATCTTTAGTGTCTGTGTGTGTGTGTGTGTGTGTGTGTGTGTGTGTGTGTGTTTTCAGATCCAGTCCTTCGGGTCGCGTAAAACTTCCAGCATCTCCGCTTCTTTGGTGCCTGGTGAGGGCTCGTGCATGTACTCCCATCTGCACAGAGAACCATTGAAGAAACAAGTTCGAGTCAGAAGCAAGTCCAGCGTTAGTCTGTGCACTGGGTGATCGGTGTGTACACTATGGGTACGGTGCTAAAAACAGGCATGGAACAGAATCACTTTAATATTACGCATCATGATTCATTCCTTCTCCGAGCCGCTTAATCCTAATTAGGGTTGCGGGAAGGCCGGCACCCTTCTCAGCCCACTCTGGGTGAGGGCGGGATACACACTGAACAGCTCGCCAGACTTGCAGGGCCAACACACACACACACACACACACACACACACACACACACACACACACACACACATGCCTAGAGGCAATTTGGAACAGCACAATATTCTACTGTGTGTGGGAGGAAACCAGAGTACCTAGAGGAAACCCACACAAGTGCGGGGAGAACAACTCCACTCAGAAATGCCCGAGACCGGGAATCGAACCCAGGACCTTCTTGCCATGAGGCGTTCGTGCTAACCACCAAATATTTCTGTTAAATATGAAATAGGAGCGCTACCTCTTCTTAGACACTAGGTGGCAGCAGCAGAGGTAGTGATGTTACAGGGTATGTTTGTGAATGCAAACCCAACTACCTAAAAGCATGCAGTGTAATAGTCCTAATAAAAAGGTTAATCAGGAGCGCACACACACACACACACACACACACACACACACACACACACACACGAACTATTAGTAGAAAGATTAACAGAGAAACAGTTCACACGTAGCTCTTTACTGCACAAACGGGGGCTGGTGCTGATCAACGGGTTTCTCATGGCAGGATCAACAAGTTTAAACTGATCCTAAAGGAAATGAATCTGGGCATCTAGTGGGGAAAAAATTTGCCGTACAGTGACGCCGTGTACCACTCGAAGCACGAACTCCACCCAAAACACCTTGTCTGGGTCATTGCTTTATTGTCAGAAAATCTGGCTTATTTACACTCAAAAATCAGTCCTACATCTAAAACCTTCTCTCCTTCTGTCCTAAACACACACACACACACACACACACACAGTAACTGACCGTGCTGTGAGAGGAAGCGACATGATGATGCTCTCGATCCTCGAGCCGGGAGTAGCGAGGCCAAACTTCACCCCGCGATCGTACACCAGGTTAAACTCCACATACCTGAAACACACCACGCTAACGTTACGATACGTTTTGATGTCCAGTGTATTATTATATCGTATGAAGAGCGTTAGAAGCATCAATCGACCTGCCGCGTCTGATCTGCTGCCAGTCTTTCTCCTGCTGCGTGAACGTGTCCTTCAGGTGTTTGCGGACGATGGGCAGGTAGCACGGCACCACCGTCTTCGCGCAGCTCTTCACAAATTTGAACGCCTCCTCCTGACTCGGAGAGTCCAGATCGTCAAAGAAAATCCCACCGATCCCCCGAGTCTCGCCGCGATGACGGATGTAGAAGTAACGGTCGCACCTGGACGAGGAAAAGGAGGAGGAGGAGTTAACATCAAAGTGTAAGCTCTGATACTGGAGACTCCTTCTGTAAATGTTTAATAAGATTCACTGTAATCACTTCGGTCGAGAGCTGAAAGCTCTTCGCTCCTCACGGGTTCTTTATCCAGTTTCAGCACCAGCTTGTGTGTTTAAATACTTGATATTTCTGTCCTCATGAGGACGTGTGTTCCCAACAAACCAAAATATGAAAACATTTCATCTGATGAGAAACTGGAACACTACACCGGATTCTCTCATATCTGTTCAAAGCCCACTGCACTCTGACTCGAACACCGTTACTCAGAACCACGTCTCACACACACACACACACACACACACACACACACACACACACACACACACACACACACTCCTTCATACCACTTCTTGAAGTCAGGGTAATACTGAGAGTTGTGCTTGTCACAGGCGTCACGGAGAACACTGTGGAACAGAACAGCGTCTTCCTTATTAATGTAAACTGGAGTCAAATCAGTTCCTCCTCCAAACCACCACTGTTTACTGCCTGAGAGGAGGGAGGGAGCGAGGGAGGGAGGGGGATTGTCGGGGGGGTAGAAAAAAGATTTCAATTGAATTCAGTTTTATTTGTATGGCAATATTTATAAGTGACACTGTAGCAAAGCAGCTTTATAATAAAATTAATTTGGTAAAGAATTTAATCTTAGGATTTTCAACATTTCTATAAACATTATACAGAAAAGAGAGAAAGAAGAGATGGGGACGAGAAAGAGGAGGGACAGAAGGGGGAAAGAGGAGAGAAAAAGAGGGAGAGAGGAGAAAAAGGTGACAGGGTGAGAGAGGAAAAAGACAGGAGAAGAGAGGGAGGGGGGAAAGAGAGAAAGATGGCGAGCAAAGAGGGGGAAGAGACAAGAAAGAAAGGTGAGAAAGATGGAGCAGAGAGAGGGGGACAGACAGAGAGTAAAGAAAGAAAGGGAACAGAGAGTAAAGGAAAAAAACAAACAGACAGACAGAAACAGACAAAAAGAGAGGAAGAGCAAGAGACAGAAAGAACAGACACAAAGGATGAGAAGACAAGAGTGAGAGAGAGAATGAAAGGAAAAGAAAAAAGTGAGATGGAGAGAATGAAAGCAGGACAGAGAGAGATAGAGATAGAGAGAGATAGAGATAGAGAGAGAGAGAGAGAGGGACAGATGTGTGCGGGTGTGAGATAACGGTTTTCTCTACACAGACTCTGAGCTGGATGAAGAGATAAAACTCACCGTCTGCTTCCTCCACCTCAAAGTATCTGTAGTTGAAGTGCACTGTGGGAATGTGGGGGTTTTTAGGGTGGATCACAGAGCTGACGCCCATCGCAATGAAGGGCAGCTTCCCTGAAACGCAAAGATAACACCAGGACGGTTACGACCACGAAACGCTCGGGTCACGTAAAACAAGCACATGATCTGGACCATGCAGACTCTCTCACACACACACACACACACACACAATCAGTGTGAGTCTTGGTCACTTCAGTGCTGCTGAATTCTGATTGGTCAGAAGGTGTTGATTCATTGTTCAGAACAGCGGCTCTGTCAGTAGTGCAGGTTTATAATAACGAACCTGTTCATATGCAGTAAGGAGACGTTTATTTTTTAATGTGTATGGAAGGAGTCTCCAGTGTCAGCGTGTTGTAACAGTCAGAGATTTTCCTTCTTCACTTCTATCGCCCACATAGGCGTCATGACATCTGCACCGTTTCCAACAGTGTGTGTATGCGGGAGAGGAAACAGGAAGTTGTTGCCTCACCGTCTTTCGCCTTAAGCAGTTTTCCGCGGCTGCGCATCTGTTTGGCTGCTTCTTCAGAGAGGTGACCAGACACCACCGAGACGTTCACACCAGCTTTCTCAAACACCTTACTGTCCTGTAACACACAGCTGATCCCTCCGCCACCTACACACACACACACACACACACACAATATATATAAATGCTACTGTACATTTTGCGTAAGTGAAGCTGAAGATTATCAGCTATGATAAATTATTACACATTATTTTAGCACTGGATCTTGATGTTTGAGTATTTCTGCATGTTAAAGATTAAATCCTAAATACGGTGACACCATATATGGTGCATATATGACGTGTTGTGACGTCACACTGCATTTCTCATCCCTACAGACATTATTTGTATTTTATGCAACAGTGTTTTGCTGACGGTCTGGCGAGCCGTTCAGGGCGTACCCCGCCTTCACCCAATGTCGGCTGAGATAGGCTCCAGCCTCCCCGAGACCCTGGTACTATTAAGCGGTTCAGCAAATGACTGAATGAGTGTTTTGCTATTGGACTGCAACCCTTAGGAACATTCAACACCATCGACAGCTCGTGGTGCTGTTAAACCCAAAGCCGCACCTTCCTCCCGGCTCCAGCGGTCCACCCTGAAGGTTCCTCCGTCCACCTGCTCCAGAGCCCTGCAAAACTCAGCCTGGGTCTCCATGATGAGCATCTCCATCCTGCTGCTCATCTCGTGCTTCCTGTTCTCCAGCACGCGCGCGTCGGTGACCGGCGGGGACATGAAGTCCCTGCATCTCTCCGCGACGTCTCCTTCCTCCTCATCCTCGATCTTCCTCCACCTGGTGGACATCTCTGCCTGCTGGAGATGACACACGCCTGCGGCCACGATCCCGAGCACGCCGGTGGTCATCACCACACCTGTCCTGTATTTACCGGACGCAGGTGACGCACGCGCCGTAAACCTGGAAGCGCACCTTGTGGACCATCTTCCTCCTGCTATCACGTGAGACTTACACACGACTTCCGGATAAGACAAACTGCACAGTCGCACCGTAGAGCAGAAACTCCTGTTCAATGTGGACAACAGAAGAGAAGTCATTTTAATTCTGTAATAAAGAAAGAACTGGACACACAAGTGGCCTCGAGACCTCCACTGACTCACTGACTGCTCGTGTCACTTCGCACGTACGTACCTCCTATGTATTCCTCTGACAAATCCCACCCTCTTGTTCTCTGATTGGCTGCTATATGCACTTCCTTTGCTCAGATTGGTTAGTCGTATCAAATTCCCTGCTCGGATTGGCTAGAAGAAGCACAGGTTTTTAAAGAGCCAGTTTGAATACTTCCGGGTTTTAAATCAATCGTGTACCACGCGTTGACGTCAAACATGGATAAAACCCTCACAGCCGCGAACTGAATTTATATCCCAAAATCAGCACATGGTTAAATTTAACCCGCGAACTTTTTAAGGCTTTACTACAGATAAATAATTATATATAACGGGCTTTACGTCAGATTACGTCAGTGTGAACCGCTTTACGGCAGCCGCCATAAAAGTTTAGTTAGCTGATCATTTGATTGATTGATTGATTGATTGATTGATTGATTGATATGGGGATTCCACATGTACAGTAAAATAATAAAACATATAAAACCCCGAGGATTACACAAAAAAGTCTGAAGACTTATTTCCATCGTGGTCCTCGTAAAAGAAATAGTTTTGACATGAAACAAAAAATGGTTACTAAGTTACTAAGATCAATAAATTGACTATAAAAAATTATAAATCAAATAATTACAAAGTTAAAAAAGTGATAATAAACAAAATAAAACCTCAAGTGAGTTACATTGACTCAAGAGATTGTAAAAGAAACCTTTTAGAGATTTTTTACAACCCAATTTGTTTGTGTTTAATTGAACATTTCCAGGTAACCGGTTCCATTCTGTAACACCAGGGAAATTAAATGTACAAGAAACCCCTGACTAGATCTAGATCCAGTGTTATGGCTTTGGTTACCAGCGGTAAAGAGATGAAGGTACGATGGAGATGTTATTTACAGTGAGATATACATGGTTTAGTTTTAATTTAACAACCTGTTTATCAATAGGTAACCAGGTTAATTGGATGAAGTGGTTACAGTCAGGATGAAGTTTCAAAACAACTCGGTTAAGTTTATTTTGACAATTTTCTAGTTTATGTTTCATTGTTTGTGTAAGACCCCTGTACCAAGAAGAACCCGAGTAGTCAGAGTGACACTGAACCAAAGCACCAGTAAGTTCAGAAGCAGGGATTATCAGATGGTTGAAATAAAACTGTTTCACACCTGTGAACCGTTTGTTCTGTAAAGGTCCAGATAATCTTTGGCTCAACAGGACTGGAATGAGTATCACTTTTTTATCACATTTTTGCTAAACACATTATAAAGTTTAGTGTTCTCACATACACTTATAAGTCTGATGATTATAATAATAACAATAACAACAACAACAACAATAATAATGAATATAAATTTAACAATAAATAATAAATAACAATAAATAATAAATTATTATTATTATTATTATTAATATTTATTATATAATATATTATTAATATTAGTAGTACTAGTAGTAGTATTTAACAATACTTAACTTTTTAAGAATGTTTGAAACTGTGCATCTTATGCCTGCTGCTATTATTCACCTGCTCTGTGATTGGGTGAAAGCCTCGCGCCTTTTTAATTATTCATCAGGTTCTCCAAATCCGTGTGTGCGCATGCGCGCCTCCATGGTGACAGGCAGCTTGGTCGGGATTAAACTCCTAATGTACACACAGGAAATTAACCGATAAACAGTCCAGTTCAGGAACAGAACGGTTTCTACTGACCATAACACACACACACACACACACACACACGGAGAGCAGTGTATCTTACAGGTGAGTGGCATTACGTGTGTGTGTGTGTGTGTGTGTGTGTGTGTGTGAGAGAGAGAGAGAGAGAGAGAGAGAGAGCGCGCGAGTGTGTGTGTGTGTGTGTGTGTGTGAGAGAGAGAGAGAGAG
>JAQMYF010000015.1:1514977-1550595 GCA_030014195.1 Neosilurus mollespiculum
GCCTTTGATAACCCAGTTAGCTGCACTGGGGGGACAGCAGTGAGAACCCGTCGATAGTGGGGCTTGAACCCCCGACCCTGGGATCCGTAATCCAGCACCTTACCACCAGGCCACCACTGCCCCTTCTGATGAATATATGAAACGGAAAAATGCTCTACACTCTGTAGGCCCCGCCCCCTCTGAATATTTTTTAAAAAGCGGTGCTGAAGATAATAAATTCCTCATGAATAGGCTCCAGGGTTTAGTATGCACAAGTAGGTATGGATGCACCTGGAGAGAGTGTGAGACTGTTGCTCTGAGTGTACACACACACACACACACACACACACACACACACACACACACACTTGAGTTAATGATCCTCAAGGATTTACACTCTGCTCCTGTATAATCCTGTTTACGACCTTCAGTTTGATCTTCACACAAAGATTGGACGTTGGTTCCTTATTGGATTGTTTGTGTGTGTGTGTGTGTGTATGTGTGTGTGTGTGTGTGTGTGTGTGTGTGTGTGTGAGAACATAACTGTAAAATTGAATTTATCATCAAATGTAACCCAGTGTAATTAAATGTAATTTGTTTTTAGATTGTATAGAATTCATGGTGCGCTCTATTATAACGTAAATTTATTTTTATGTAACACACTCACACACACACACACACACACACACACACACACACACTTGAGTTCACGCTGATCAGTGTGAATTTAAGAAAACACTGTTGCTAGGCAACTGGAAAGTTTAGGCACCTAAGCTAGCTACTGAAAAGACTAGCTATCACAGAGCTGCCTTGTGTTTATCCAGGATATAAATTACGGCATCATGAAGGCAGAAACGAACCAAACCTGGTCACATGATTAATATTTTCCTTCTCAGGGTCAGCAAATGATTAACAGGTATCGCTCATCTAGAAACTTCATGTAACCACAATTAATCGTTTATAATAACATCTGTTACTGTACAATAGTTTCCTGAATACTTTCTCCTTTAAATATTTTTTTTGGATTTGTATTAAATAAGTAGCATTCAAGGCACAACTATAAATATAGTAAAATATCATATCTGTTAATTACAAAAATACAGGCACACAGTGCATTATTTAAAAGATGCAAATTTTTATTTGTTTCCCCACATAAACACAATCATAAAATAAAGCTTAGGTTTTCCTTGAATATTCCTCAAATACTGTATAAAATTCTTGTAATGACACGTTCTCGCCACAGAGGTCGCCAAATCCCACAGGTTTAGACCTTATCTTTTCTGGTTGCATCGAATCATTCAATGAAACTGAAGTTAAAACTGTGCAGTGACAGGTGTGTGTGTCGTCACCGTGTGTCCTCAGAATCAGCTCAGCGCCTGTACGAAAGCCCTGGAGAGTTCTGAGGAGCTGCTGGAAATGGCCAATCAGACGCTCTGTTCAACTGAGACGGATGGTTTCACTCAGGTACGCGCACACTCGGAATAATGTCAGACAGTTGAGTGATGATGCGAAGATTTCGTGACTGAAAACAGAAATGACATCTGAGCGGACTGTGTATGTTACATTTGTTTAAAACATGGAAACAGAAAAAAAAATAGTTTTTGTCTTTTCTTGACACAAAAAAGTAGGATATTTAATCCTTTTGGACTTTTTACTTTTTTTTTTTTTTTTTTTTTTTTTTTACAGATTTAATTATTATCCTGCTTATTATTTTACAAATAAAATTATAGCTTTTTTTCTTACTTGTTTTGCAGCACACCTCTAGACAATTTATAAAAATCAAATTTTCATCAATTCAGATTTGGATAAAATGCCCACTGTAGAATATTCCAACAAGTTTATCTAATAATACATTTATTTATTAATTGAAAGTTACAGCCAAAGTCGCTCAATACCCATGTTATGTGAAATGCCATCATCATTAGTCCGGGTACAAAAAAACTGGTTTCTCATCAGAACTTTTTAAAAACCCAAATGCCGCATGCTTTTTTTAAATAAAGAAATGAGGAGACTGTCGAAGTTTGAAGAAAGTTAATGGGGAAAGGTGACTTCCAGCAACTTTTTGAGAAGATCATTGAATAAATAAACAAGAATAAATAAAAAAAGAACCTTTTCGAAGAATTTCAAACAGAACTAATCCAGAATCACAACCATAGCATCCAACACCTTCTGTGTTAATTTTATGTTGTCTGAGCGTTTTCTGAGGTTTTGAGCGTGGGTTCCAAAAACAAACAAACAAAAAGACAAAAAAAATTGATGCAATGTCGATTTCCAGGTGCGGGCGCTGATGAGAAACTGGGAATTTTTTTTTAATCCAGCAATAGCATCACAAAGTTTTTACGCTCGGTACCTTTTCAGGTTATTACGATATTCTTAAACTGCAGAACTATGCTGTTCTTTATTATTAACTGGAATGTTGTCTTTATCAAAGTGCTTACACCAATCTATACTCTGTAATCACTGGTACATACATCTCTGAATCATCTTTGGTAAATACATTTTCTTCAAAAGGAAATCTGAAATCATGAAAACAGGTAAAGAAGAAATCTGAAAGCTTTTTTTTAGTTATTATTTTAAACTTTTTGATATCTGTACGCAGTTTTGGTTTAGTTTTGAATCTATTCAGTCCCCGAATCCATCACTAAATACGTTTATATAAACAATCTTAAATCATAAATATTAGACGGTTGATTCTTTTTTTGTAAAGAATGCATAATTTTTAAAAACAAATTTATAATAACATTTAAAAAATCCAGGAAAGGAAGAAAAAATCGCTTCCTGATTAAAGACTCACATTATAATTTTTTGTTTGTTTATGACTTTTTAGAATTTTTAAAATCTAAATAAATAATAAATCTGAAATCCTTCTGTGGTGCAGTAACACAGCCGCTAGCTATGGCGTGAACATGAGATAATTCTTAAACAAAGTGGCGTTTGTGGCGACGCGGCTCATCTCTGCTGTCTCTGTACTCGTAATGACTGATGTACTGTTTAATTCCTTCTCTCTTCTGGTCTCTCCATCTGTTTCTTTCTCTCTCTTTCTCTTTTTGCTCTCCTTCTGTGCTTTCAGGCAGCTAAAGACATAAAGGATAGGTACGGTACACCTGGAACGCACCGATTCATTCATTGTTTTTATTTAGAGTGTCGCACTGTTTTATGTTTTCCCTTTTTAACTCTTAATGCGGAAAACTCAAGGATTCGGTTTCCACATGCTGAGTCCTGGCCTTTGATTGGTCAGAAATGGATGGTTCTGGAATTTTCTAGAACAGCAGTTTGGATTGTAGCACAGCTACAACTCTCGGGTTTATATTAATGCGCTCATTCTGAAAGTACGTTATCGTTTCCATAGTAACGGCTCAGTCACAGGGAGTCGGTGGAGTTAATTTATTTAACGTTAATGGAAGGAATCTCCAGTGTCAGCGCTTTGAAATAAACAGTCAGGAGAGTTTATGAAAGTGTTCAGTTCCGTACTAAATGATGTTCGCCAACCATCCCCCAATCTCAGGTTCATCTTCAATCTTTGGCGACGTGTCTTTTCACCAGATGGTCTGTAAATACGCGGTACAGTCGCCACCTGTTTTCTGAAAGGTCTGCAAACGTTCTTTGTGGTCGTCAACTATTCTTTGATCATTTGCCTCCCTCAGGAGTGTGGTGACCTGTCAAAGAATACTTGGCGTATAGTTGGCGAATGCCTGAGGTCATGTGACCGTGACTCTCTATGAAGGTGACTCAGTGAGGGTCTGGCAAACAATCAGAGAACAACTGGCACAGTCACCACGTTCGCCAAAACGTCGCTGACTCTTTGCAGAATTTCGCCAACTGTTCCTGAACCGTTTCTGAGCTACCCACCAGAATTTCACCAAAAAGTCGCTTGAAAGTCGCCAACAAATCGCCAGTTAGTATCTCACCGACTGATGAATACCTGGTGAATAGTTCCGAGCTGTCAAAAAAGTGTCGACTTCATCGCTCAGTGAGATTCTCACCTCACTGTAACTCTCCGTCACTGGTTATTTTACCTTCAGATCCTGACATGAGGAGCGTTTTACTCCCTTCCTTTCATGTTTCTGTCAGTGAAGCGTCAGCGCCATCATCTGTTTAACAAAGCGACCGTTCCAGAAAATAAATTGTGAATGAAAAATAAAAGGGAGAACATAAAACTGTGAACTAGACCACAGAATGTAGACAAGAAAACGACCCACAACGTCGTCATCATCATCATCATCATCATCATCATCAGTAGCACGTGCATTTCATCGTGCCGTATTCCCTTCCTGTGATCTTTTCCCTGCATCACTTCTTGTCATGTCTTCCTTCCTCTCATCGCAGTGTATAATGTAGTGTATTTACTTCCTGATTGTGTTGAAGCAGAGTGTGTGGGCGGAGTTAAGCGCTCTCAGGTCAGAAACAAAGGCTGATTAAAGTGGCCGGCTCACCTTTCCCAGAATCCTTTGCACCAAGTAATGAGTCGCTACTTTTAATGCCGTACATCATAAATAGTAACTTGGAACTGAAGAGTATTTATTTTCAAAATGCATTCAAACGACACATTTAATTTCCATACGGTTATTCCGCTGTAACGGACCTGAACTGGCCTGGGCTGCCTCGTTAGAGGACGCAAAGGAGAGAAAAGATGTTGAGTAATTTGTTCAAAGCTTCCATGTATAAACCGTAGGAATCGAAGGGATCACTAACAGTGAAAGTGTGAAGGTTTTGCTGCACAGAGAGCTAGCAGGTAGCGCTCAGCCCCTTTATGGAATCATATCAGTCGTTAAATAGCATACCTATACAATTAAAACGGGGCGGCACGGCGGTGTAGCGGATAGCACGTCCTCCTCACAGCAAGAAGGTCCTGGGTTCGAGTCCCAGGCTTAGCAAGGGGATTTTTGTATGGAGTTTGCATGTTCTCCCCGTGCTTGCATGGGTTTACTCCGGGTACTCCGGTTTCCTCCCACAGTCCAAAGACATGCACATTAGGCTAAGTCGCTGTTCCAAATCGCCCCTAGGTTTGAGTGTGAGTGTGAATAGTTGTGTGTGTGTTGGTCCTGTGATGGTCTGGCGAGCTGTTCAGGGTGTACCCCGCCCTCGCCCAGAGTCGACTGAGATGGGCTCCAGCCTCACCGCGACCCTAATTAGGATTAAGCAGTTTGGCAAATGAATAAATCCATGAAGATAAAACTTTTATGTAAATATATAATAAATCCAGCATAACTTCTTACTTGAGCGGTGCAACTCATAGATGTTGCTCCTTTATCGACTCGTCCTTGCTGTGGGTTTTGGGTTGCATGGTGGTTTTTCCACCAAGGAGCTTATGTTTTCTCTGGTGTGTGTTTTTCTGCCTGTAAGCAGGATTTCACAAACGCACCAAAGCAATTTCCATGAAACTTGGCGGAAGGGTGTAGTATGGGCCAAGGGAGAGACCCATTATGGTTTGGAGCACCGAAGAATTTATTTTCTCTTTGGCTTATGTTGCAAGACACAGCATTTAAAGTCTATACTCAACAATGCCATGCTTCTGGAAATCCACTAGATGGCAGCAAAGTTCAGTTGATATGAAATTTTTTTTTTAATTATATATATATATATATATATATAATAATGCTTTGGGAATCCAGTATGATGTTTCTGTTGTAAATGTGTCCAGCCATATGCAAATCTCCAACCACGTGTACTTGATATCATCGAAGAGTCGACTGATGTCCTTAGTGCAGTTCCAAGTGCTGTTTTAGTTTGGAAGTTAAACTCAGTGATGCTTTATTCGTCTCACATGCTCTGTGTCAGGATCGTCAGGATTTCCAGTTCTGTTTTATTGTGCAGATTTACCCATGAGATTTAAAGCTTGTGTGTGTGTGTGTGTGTGCGTGTGTGTGTGTGTGCGCATGCACAGTGTTACCATGGCCCCAGCCTTTCGCCTGTCTTTAAAAGCTAAAGCGAGTGACAGTATGAGTCACCTGATGGTGGACTTTACTCAGGAGCGCGAGATGCTGCAAGCTATCAAATTCCTCCCAGGTCAGCCACACACACACACACACACACACACACACACACACACACAAACACACAAAATAACACTCTTGTCCACTGATGTACTGAAGGGTGTTTGAGATTAAAATAAAAAAGCCTTCTGGGATTTTCTTGTCGCTACCGTCAGCACCTGTTTATCGAAGCCAGATTAAAGACTGAAAGGAACATGGTTGGGATGGCAGGAGCGACTTTCCTATTTGCATCTTCATGCATATTCATATGTTTGTGTATAATTCTGTGTGATTAGTAACCTCTCACTGCACCCGTAGTTCCTGCTACGCCAGAGATCCAGGAGTCGGAGTGTCAGGTGTGTGATAACTCCATCACCGTGGTGTGGACTTTACTGGAACCAGACTCTAAAATTGACCATTACATCCTGGAGTACCGCCGAATGAACCACGAGGGGCCGCCGCGCGCTCGAGAGGAACATCCGTGGATGGTGGTGGAGGGGATCAAAGAGACGGAGTACACACTTACAGGTAGAACGAGGGATGAGCGGAACATTTCATCTACTGTATAGTACTCTCACTTTCAGTTTCGTACTTTTTTCTTCCCAATTTTTCTATATTGTGTGTGTGTGTGTGTGTGTGTGTGTGTGTGTGTGTGTGTGTAATGCTGGGGGTTTTTGTGTGTTTGCGCAGGCCTTCGCTTCGATACCCGCTACATGACGTTTCGGGTGAAGGCGTGCAATAAGGCTGTAGCAGGAGAGTTTTCTGAGCTGGTTACTCTCGAGACACATGGTGAGACACACACACACACTCACACACACACAAACACACACACACACACACACACACACACACACACACACACACACACACCAAAGCTTAATGAGGCATACACTTATTGATCTGCACAAAACAACTAAGCTGATGTTAAAGTCCACAAACACACGTCTTTGGGTCATTCATTCATTTTCTGAAGCGTTTAATCCTAATTAGGGTCACGGGGAGCCTGGCGCCCATCTCAGCCACCTCTGGGCAAGGGCAGAGTACACCCTGGACAGCTCGCCAGGCCATCGCACGTCTTTGGGTCATGTGATATTTATTTATTCGTTTATTTATTTATTTTTCTCCAAGACATTTTCCTCAATCTTTGTGCTACATTCAAAAATATTGACATATCGAAAAATATTTACAGTATATTTATTCTCTTCTATATTAAATCCTTTATAAAACTAAACACAAGCTGTAAAACAAAACAAAGATCCAGCCATATTGATATGTACTTCACTGGGATGGTGTGATCTGATTGGTTCTCTATCAGTGGATTGATAGACATTTTTAAATACAGTGAGTCCTCGACTTACGACAGGGTTCCGTTCCTACGTCACGGTGTAAGTCGGATCACACCACTTCATCATAAAATCATCACAAAATCATCATCTAGGTTATAAAAGCACATTTCTATCACACATGAAAGCAGAACTAGCAGTAAAAAAAACTTATGGAGGACAAATATCAAATAAAAAAAAAACAAAAAAAACGCACAACTGACGTATTCTTCTGCGGCGAGCACAAACCAGTTCGTATTTACGACGCAGACGTGGAAAGTCGGAAAGACGATTCTTATTGACTTATGGCACGAGCATCATAACCTCGAAACGTCGTATGTCGGATCCGTTGTAAGTCGAGGACTTACTGCGTTCATTCAAAATATTATCTCATTTCTGATTGGTGGAAAGCCATCAGATAATTCTTGTTATTCTTCTGCGAGCTGAATTATCCATCGTTTACGGCGGAAGAGTAATAATAACAGAATGATCGAATTCAGCTTGTGTATGAAATGGAGAATTATCAGATCTCACAGGGTGTTAACCGATAAAACCCCTGCGTGAATAATTCTCCATGTCATACTTCACCTCCTTCAGTAGTTGCTATTATCTGGAGTGGATAACGCTCACTCATGGGTTGTCTCAGTCACTGGGAGCAGGCGGCGACATCATCACATTTTAAAAAGGAAAATTTAAACCATAAAAATTGAGTTTTGGTTTGTTTTCTTATGTTTTCATGAAATTTATACTAAAACTCCGAATGAATTTCAAAGCCCGAATCTTATTTCTGTTAACTTGGGCATCTTCATCTAGAACTTTCACGTTAGTTTTTTTGCTCTAGAGCAGAAGTAAGCTGCTCTGTTTGGCTCGATGTCTGACATGTACACATACACGTGAAGCTCACCTGCAAAAAAAACATAAAATAAACAATAAAAATCTGTTTTTATTTTACTTTTCTTATGTTCCCATGTAGTATATACACTAAAACAATTATTCACCTCAGGCTAGGTGGATATCTCGGAATATCATCCTCACATTCAGTGAATAATTATTATTCACCCAGAGATTCTTCTATGATGACTAATATGTTACACCCTAATGTGAACCGAAACACATTCAATCTCTGTAAATTACATTTGTGGGTTTTTTTATGTTTATTTTTTGGTTAAAATGAAGTGCGTGTGGTTTCTCTCGACTGTATCACTGCAGAGCAAGTATGTTTGTATTTATAGCGTTTTTCTGAAATGCTTTTTTTCTCCTTTTCATTCCAGCGTTCGTCTTTAAGCTGGACGCGGGTTCGGCCCACCAGAACCTGAAAGTGGAGGACCTGAGTGTGGAGTGGGACAGCAGCGGGGGCAAAACACCCATCCAGGACATCCGCAAGGAAAAGAACAGAACCAGTTCTCCTATGCACTCGCCAGCCAGGTCCGCCCGACTTTGCCTGATCCAATCACGATCGTCCATTTTAATGTTATGCTTAGAGAAGGAGGCGTGGCCTCTGTGTCTTTATTCCAGCAATTTTCTTCAATATTTTTTCCCTGTAATTTTTTTATACTTTTCTGAGAAGAAGAAAATAAGAGAGAGAGAGAGAGAGAGAGAGAGAGCAGGAGGAAAAGACATTACAGGTGGAGGAGGAACAGAATAATGGATGATTAGAAGGAGGTGAATAAGGTTGAATGGTTGAAGAAGGAGGAATTGAAGAAGAAACAGGAGTTAAAAAATTAAAGAAGAAGAAAATGGGGGGCGGGGTACAAGGATGAAACAGTGATGAGTTGAAAAAGAAAGGAAAAGGGGAGATGAGGTGATGAATACGAGTGAAGAAAGTATGGCTGAGAAAGAGGAGAAGAGGGAAAAGATGGAATAAATGAACGAGTAGAAGAAGGAGAAGAAAGTAGCTCAGAAGTACGGAATCAGTGTGTGTTAGTGTGTGTGTGTGTGTGTGTGTGTGTGTGTGTGTCTGCCTGAACAGGACGGCCATGATGTCCCCGAAGAGAGCGCCGTCAGCCCGGGTGGGTCGAGACCGCTTCACGGCCGAGTCCTACACCGTTCTGGGTGAGACTGAAGGAGATTTCAGGAGAATAAAATCTTCTATTGAGATGTTTAACGCTGAACTGATCTCTGCAGTACATTTTACGGAAGTCTGCGAGCGCAGCGTTCTACTTCCTGATATTGTTTGTAAATAAAGGTGTAATGGATTTACTGATTTAACGACGGAGAGGTCGGTGTATCTGAGTGCGGTTACTCTCACGCAGGTGACACCATGATCGATTCAGGGCAGCAGTACTGGGAGGTTCGGTTCGATAAAGAGAGCAAGGCGTTTGCGGTGGGCGTGGCACTGCGTTCTCTCGGCCGATTCGATCAGCTCGGGAAGAGCAGCGCTTCCTGGTGCGTCCATCTGAACAACTGGCTGCAGCAGAGCCTCAGCGCCAAGCACAACAACAAGGCCCGCACGCTGGACTGCCCCATCCCCGAGCGCATGGGCGTCTACTGCAACTACGACGAGGGTGAGGACAAACGCGGAGGTCAGAATTAGCTGGAAAATTAGAACAGATTTCCAAAGACGTGCTGAATTCTTTTTCCATCTTCAGGATGGAGAAGGTTTTCTTTTATGGCTTCTTTTTTCTTATTATTCATGGACATTCTTAGAGGAAATAACACAAGACAGTTTATACGTATAAATAATTCAAAAGAAACACAAAGTGTGAGTAGAAAGTGTCCGAGTGTCGCGCTTTCTCTTTATCTCCACATACAATTTATTTTTTATTGCATATATAACAATTACTAAAGCAGTTATTCACTGCTGGCTCAGTGGATATCTCTAAATATTCCACCTTTATGAGGGGAATAATTGTTTTAGTATATACTTCACAGGAACATAAATCGCAAATTAGGTCAAGCTTTTTATAGTTTATTTAAATATTTTAACCATGACAGAGACAGGTCAGGTGAGCACCGTGCACTCCGAGCAGAGACAAGCGCTTTTAAACTCATTCAGAATTTTAGTATATACTACACGGAAACATGAGAAAACATAAAATGGGATTTTTATGGTTTGTTTTTCCATTTTAAAATGTGATGGTGATGAAGATTCCGCCTGTTTAAAGTGAATGTGACAAACAGTGAGTGTGCATCATATTGATTCAAGCATTATCCACTCGGAATATCCACTCTGAGTCTGCTAGGATGTGCGCCAGCCTCCCCACAATCTGTGTCAAAGGAAATTCCTCTTACATCGTTTATCAAAACTACAACAACAACAACAAAAAATTATTGATTTATTTTTTGCTTTCAGGTACATTGTCTTTCTACAACGCCAAAACCAAAACACTCATGCACACCTTCAGGACCAAGTTCCAGCAGCCGGTTATTCCAGCTTTCATGGTGAGTCACTTGCAATACGGTCGTCTGGAAATGACTTTTAAACATCTGTGTGGGTTTGGCACGAAACCTGAGTGAAATAACAGGAAATGATGTCATAAAAACATTAACAGTAATGATTCCAAAGAAGGGAAACAACCGTATGAGCTGTTGCTTGTGTTCATGGAACCGGAACAAAACGTCGCAGGAAATTTCTACAGATTTAAATTTGAACTTCTATAAATAGAATAGGTATAAAAATTTGGTGATGGTGAACTCGTACCCAAACCCAACCTTAAATCTTAACATTTCTAATCAATGCAGTTACAGTGAGAAAACTGTGACGCATTTGTACAGGGTTACCTCCTCGTTTTAGTTCCAGGAACCATTTAGCTCCTTTTCCAGAGCTTGTATTTTTCTCAAGAACAAGAAATAAAAGGGGTGGAGCTTCTGTACTAAACATCGCCGTCTTCTTACATGGTGACGTTACAAAATAACGACCACTCTCGAGAGAGAATTCAAAAGAATCGAATTGCAAAAGCCGCTAAAATCAGTCATGTCGGTTGTAAGTCTTTTCTGTTGTTGTCACCCATTCAAATAAAAATTGTTTTGGTTTGCTTATTACGGAAGGCTGGCAACATGGCGGCGTAGTGGTTAGCATGTCCGCCTGGAGTTTGCATGTTCTCTCAATGTCTGCATGGGTTTCCTCTGGGTACTCTGGTTTCCTCCCACAGTCCAAAGTGGCTGGTCCAAATTACCCGTATGTGTAAGTGTGAGTGTGAATGTGAACGGTTGTGTGTATGTTGGCCCTGAGATGAGCCGGGGAACTGTTCAGGGTGTACCCCCTGAACAGCTTGCCAGATCATCACAGGCCATCAGTCAGCCTACTGTGCATGTTTTTGGACTGTGGGAGGAAACCGGAGTACCTGGAGTAAACCCACTCATGCATGGGGAGAACATGCAAACTCCACACTGAAAAGGTTCCTGAACCTCCGTGGAACTGAGCAGGTTTTATCCCTTAAACCTTTTTCTGAACTAATTTCATGTGATTTAGATTTTACACCGAAGGCATTTATGTTCATAACAAAGCAGTAAAGATTGTGTTTATAATATTTGTTGTGTAGGTGTGGAACGGGAGTTTCTCGGTTCAGACGGGTCTGCAGGTTCCCACCATAGTACAGTGCGGTCAGAAAAGGAACAGCAACGCCAGCAGCTCCAACGCCAGCCTTACCTAGACCTCCGCTCGCCCTCGTCCACCAGTCTTCCACCACTGCTCTGTAGAACTGTCGCCGGCCGCTCACGCTCTAAGTGACAGTGGGTAGTTTTTTTTTTTTAGCCCCGGTATCTGGAAATGGAGAGAAAAAAGAGAGAAGCACCAGCTCTCTGTGCCTTTCAGCTTTCTCTTTTCATCCATGGACATGTGCGACTTTCACACGACGTTATGACTGTAATTACATTCGACCAGGTGTTCCGTGCCACTGAAGCGAGGTGACGTTTAGGCTGCGTACTGATTCAATAAGAGAGAATTCATGTGATGCTCATGTTCATCTTGTGTATAATTGAGAGGAGAACTGGGGAATATAAGAGATTTTGTAGATGTGTGAGGTAAACTGGTGTACGAGGGTTTCTGGGTGAATGCGAGAGTGATTTTTGGGTGAATGCGAGAGTGTTTTATGGGTGTTATTGAGGTAAAAATGAGAATGTGATTTTTTGGGAATGTGAGTGTGTTTGTGGGTTTGTTTGGGGTCAGATTATGGGTGTTTTTGGGAATGTGTGAGGGGAAAAATCGTCCCATTGCCTTTAAAGGTCACATGCTCGGATACCACATAGCAAAGCCGTAGTGAACAGTAAACATAATGGGTTAGAAAGTCTGTATATCTTTTACCATATACTCCACCAGCATGTTTGTCCGAGAACAAGTTGTGGTTTTAATTTCATAACGGGCTCCGGTGTGAATGTCATCCTGGAGATCGCAGGCGCGATGGCACAACCATCCACAGCTGGGAGTCCATGGGAGCTAATTGGCCGAGCTCTCACGGGAGGAAGGGATGGCGTACGCTTGCTTTCATGTCGCTTACAGCGATCACCGCTCTTTCATAGGAGGGGCGTATAGCACCTTCCCTACCAGTGTGTTAGGCCGGTCCGGAGTGCACGGCTCGTAAAGATGAAGGTGACAGCATCAGGTTTATCATAGCGGGGGCTTGTGCATACTGAGACCACTCCCTGATTCCAAATCAAACCCAACAAGAAAGGACGTTCACTGTGTACAGTTCAGTGAACCGTCTCTATATGTTTATATCTGAGGTAAAATTGCGAATGCAAAAGTGTTTTGTGCGGTAAAACTGAGAGTGTGAGCGTTTCCGTGTGACTGCGAGAGTGTTTTAAGTATTTGTAAAGGATATTTGACTAACAGCCTCAATGCCACCTCAGCAAAACCAAAAAGAAATAATTTTTTCTTTTCACATTTTTAACTTTCAATGAATTCAAACCATTTAGACCGTTTCAGTCAGCTGGTGCGTCGTTCGGTTCTGTTTTAATGAATTATCACATGGAAAATCATGGAACATCATCTGGTCGCCGACCTCACGATGTTGCTGAATGTTCCTCGAGTAACATCTGAGGTTTATTCTGAACCGATTTAGCACACGAGCTTAATCCTGGGAGTGAAACACTTCTGCAGATCTACAACACTGTAGTGCCAGCAGAAGTGCATGTGGAGGGGTGGAAGGACTATGACAGGAAGTGTGTGTGTGTGTGTGTGTATGTGTGTGTGTGTGTGTGTGTGTGTGCTGGGGTTGTACAGGGGTTGGTCATGGTGTACCATAGTGTATTGCTGCCTTTATAATGGCGGTGTTTTGATGCTTATGACGAACAGGTCGTACTTGTTTTTGTTGCACAAAGATGTGAAGGACAAAAGAGAAAATTCCACTTACCTCCACAAATATGTACAATATTTTATCATCTTTTTCTTTTTTGGATTACGTGCACAGTGACCTACATATTAGTGTTGTTTCCACGGCACTAAATATAACACTCTGTTGACGGAACGATAACTCGTTCGGTTTTTATTCTTGCTAACACGCTAACGCACCACCGCAGTGTACTGAATATATTCTGTATATAAACCCTTCACGCTTTAATGCTGAAACTGTAGTATTATAAGACTGCAAAGTCTTCACTTTTTCCACATTGTAATCCTGTACAAGATAATAAACCACTACGACAGCCGTTTGTGCTTTTATGTTCACAACTTTTAAAGACTTGACCTGGGTGACACTTTTGAACTCACCAGCAGTGCTAACTCGCTTCTCTGTTCAGAAAAGTATTAATCCACTGCAGGATCAATGATCAACAAAACACCAACTTGGTTTAATGTGAAGATATATCTCATTATTTATAGTAATAGCAGCAAACTTCCACATGAGTTGTTTAATTTTTATGGTGTTTATAGTGTAGTTTTTAGCTAATACGAGGAGGGTTTAACACATTCAGTCGTTCTCTTACCCGTGTTTTCTGTCTTTTACTGAGAAACTCAACATCCTGAAGGCGTCAGAAATCTGCACTATAACCAGAGCTGCTGTTACCGAAAATTACTCAACATCATCAAACCAATCAGTTTCAAAAATACACTTAGCCTGTTTTGTGTGTGTGTGTGTGTGTGTGTGTGTGTGTGTGTGTGTGTGTGTGTGTGTGTGTGTGTGTGCTAATTGTTTTATTTTAAAACAGGAGAAAAGGGCAGAGAGTAAATCTGTTCTTTGTTTGTTTTTTGGTTTATATACAGTGTGCTTGTCAGAAATCAGGATAAGAGCAAAGACAGAACACTTTCCATTTACAAGAATGCTTCATTTTTTAAAAAATGTACACCATTTATTACAAATACACCCAACGGATTAGTCACTGTTACTGATCACATACTGATACTGATTATTTTCTCTAAATTATTATACTTTTAAAAAGGACTGAGGTTCTAAATAACCACCTCAAACACAAGAGAAAATAATTAGCAGTAATGCTATACGGAAAAAAATTCGATTTGAATTAGCAAAAATGCTATACACTGATTTCCTGTCAGAACGTGTGTCAGAGACAGGCGGTAAAGTGCCGAGAATACGCTTTTATTTCCTGATTCCTTCTGAATAACAATAAAAAAATACAGCACAGGGTCAATAAACTGATAATCTTCAAAAGGCTTCATGAGCACACTTTCAGCCGAACACACACACACACACACACACACACACGCACACACACACACACACACACACACACACCACCTCCAGTTGGCTGTGAATCGAGGGATGTCCTTCACTGGAAAAAAATGGCTCTATTTTGCAGAGATTTTCACTAAATGATTCCTTCACTCGTTTTTTTTTAGACAAGCGGGTCATTCAGGGGTCAAAGAGACCTCTACAGCAGCTCTCAACTGCAACTTGAGTTTTAGTTCTTCATTAAAACCTGCGTAGAAGCAAAAAACAACAATTACAAACAATTTCAACATAAAACTCTTAAATGACTCCATTTTCTCTTCAAAATGTTAAATATTTGAAAGAAAACTTTATTTATATAATAATTTACACCAAAGCTCATTTCTTAACATGACATGACTCACCAACCAAAAATCGAAAAAAATAAAAACAAATAATGCAATAATTTGTTTTGTACTAAAGGTATTATATTTATCTATTATTAGTTTGATGTAAAAATTCTACATTTTTATCCAAAAATAAAAACCCCAGACAGATTAAAGTGCAGGAACCGTAATAATCATGAATATTAAAGCAGCGTAGTGTTACTGTGAATAATGAGATCATTTATTAAATTATTTGCATGTTAATGTAAACTCAGTTTGCACTCATTTGATTCACTTTAAAATTCTATAATCACCACAAAGTAAATTTAAACCCCCCCACCCCCCCACACACATACACTCACAACAAACTGTTTATGGATTATAATAAATAAATAAATAAAAACTTTAATTTTAAAAAAATACCTTAAAGGGGATAATGTAAAAAAAAAAGTATTAAAATGTCTAAACTAAGAAAGGAAGTAAGTAAAAATCTTTTAAAGCTGCTGTCTGTAATTCAAAAATAATAATAAATTTAACTGTTTCTAGCTCAAAAAATCCTTAAAAACTTTTTAATAAAATTTTCGTAGCTACTTTAACCAAATTGTTTTGCAGTATTTCCAAGCAGGGCATCACATTTCAGCTCTCTCTTTACATTTTTCTGGCCCTGAAATTAGTTCTGCCCCCTGTATCTGTTCTGAATCTTTTATACGGAAACACACATAAAAACGATAACGCAAGGAAATGGAAAATGGATTCGGAGGGGTCTGAGGAGTGAAATGTGCGGAAAAAAAGAAAGAAAAAAAAAGTTAATATTTTGCGATTGCGGTTCAGCTTATGCAGAATGAAGGGCCCTAAATATTACGTACTGCCCCTTTAAGAGTTCCCAATATCCATTTCATGCTCTAAATAAATTAGGGGATCCCTACTCTGAGAAAGGCTTGCTGCAGCAGTTTCTGCTGGTCCCGGTATCTTTGTCTCGGGGGTCACTGAGGAGCTGCGCTGGCGTGTAGAAGGTGGAAGCAAAGCCCCGCCTGCAACAAAGATTTCAACAGTTTCATTGGCTATTTGTATGACCTGTTTTTCCCAACTAGCATGCTAATTACCTAGTGAAAATAAACAGTGTAGTTGAAATGGTCGACTGCTGCCTAGATTTCACCATAAAATACTGAGAGACATACTGTAGGTATAACTAAGTTCTGCTGGGGAAGTCTACACTGATGTCCTGTTTGAACATAGTTTTTTATTCTCTGTATCATAAACATTATTTCTGATGAAACTTACTTATGTTTATGAATCTATAATTATATTTATGAATCTTTATATCTGCCATATAACACAAGTATTATTTTTAAAAAATAAATAAATAATAGAGAGAAATATATGGTATGTGAGAAAAATCAAATCAAATCCCCTGATGAGAGGGCAACCACGAAACAGGCTTGTCGGGATGAAACTGTAGTCCTTTTTTTTTTCTCACATACTATATATATATATATAAGTTATATCACATACCTGGACCTTTCTGAAGTTCAGGGACAGACTTCTGATGTATCAGGACTTTCACTGCCAACACACAGCGACATCACTCACCATCAGATAAAGCACTTTCACTTTTCAACCGTTTTCTGTATTTTCCACTGAATTTGTTTCAGTTTGAACAAGTTCAATTCAAGCTACGTTTGTCCTAATGTTTACGAATCACACTTGTTTCGCTAGTTTACTAGAAATTCAAGCTGATGCTTTTGATCTTTTTGTGCTACTGAAATTACTCTAAATATTAAAAATGCTGCAAAAATACGTTTATGTTTTTCAGATTGCACATTGCACAAGAGCTTTCGTGTGAGTCATAATTGGATATAATTTTGCAGCTCAAGTTTCTGAGATTATTTAAGATAAACAGCTACATAACTAAACTGTTCATTCATTCATTCATTCATTTTCTGAAGCACTTAATCCTTATTAGGCTGGTGCCCATCTCAGCCGACTCTAGGCGAGGGCAGAGTACACCCTGGACAGCTCGCCAGACCATCACAGGGCAACAACCAAACTGTTTATTTAGTAAATGCTACCTTTTCCATCCAGGAGGTTTTTTGTTAGTGTTATCTATTATAATTTAAACAACTAGATAGTCCCAGCTGTAATATTAGATATTTGATTATAAATTTGGCAATTGCTTTAAACAAGCAGAAAGCTAATATTGAGCTAATTATTACACTGTGGAAAAGTAGTAGATGTCATGCACCTGAATTTGGAGTTTAACTGTATTAAATTATTCTGTCATATTATTACTATTATTATTATTGTTATTATTATTATTATTATTATTTATAAATATTTACTCCAACTGTAAGCAGTGGGGTTCTAAATCTTAAATCATAATTTTTTGATAAGGCAGAATTTGCCTTCTTGAATAAATATTGGAGCATATTGAAAAAAGTGAACTGGCATCTTCACCTGGGGCGCGTGGCGGAATCACTGGACCATCGTCCTCTTCTTCATCTGAAATACAAACACACACACACCTTGCACACACTTTACACACACACGGCACAATAAGAGAAGAGGAAAATGAAGAAGGGAGGCACTAACCAGAGGAGTTTAGGTAGATGTTGTCTGGATTTGAAGGTTTCTTCTTTGGAGCTAAAGGATGAAGATGATGTTATTGTTAAGGTTATAATGTTTATAATGTCTGTGTTTGTGCATTCTGTACATACATGTGTGTGGGTGGGTGGGTGTGTTAGGATAGAATAGAATAGAACAGAATAGAATAGAATAGAATCTGTCAAACCTGGTTTGGGGGGTACTTTAGGGAGTACGGGGCTTCTTGACGCCTTGCAAACATTTTTTTCTCCGTTCTCTTTATTGTCCTGTATGTACTCTACAGGAAAAGAAATGACACATTGTGGATCACAGAGGAAGCTGAGATATTACTGACTCTCACAGGTACGTACGTGTGTTCTATTTTAAACAAAAACATTAATGAGATTAGATTTGTGGAGACGTCTGTAGTGCACTTAGAAGAATCTTTGACAAAATTGAATGTAGATGAATGAATATTATTGAGTGATTGTTCTGAAAAACTGAAAAAAAGAGAAAAATCCAGAAATCTTTAGAAGCATCACATAAAAATGTTTACATTTAACAGAAACATAAAGACATCCCCCAGAATCCTAAAATTTCAAAAACATTCCACCGTTTGCCTGGTCATGGGGGTCCTGAGTGGTGCAACAGAAAAACGTTCGCCCTGTCATCTGAAATTTGTAAATTCAAGAGCTGATTCACCAAGCACTCAGGGTGGGAGGGATGGCATGCGCTCTCATCCCTGTCACTTAAGTGATACTAGCCAATCACAGGCATCGGAGAGCTCACACGCGATACAAAGGCGTGGAGAAGGCTTTTGTACCATGGCGCTCCTAACAATACACAAACAGCAGTTGGGGAAAAAAATGTGTTCAGTTGGCATCGCATGCCTTGGAGGAAGCATGTCATGACTTTTGCCCTCCCTGATGGGTAGCTGTCGTATGATAGGGAAGAACTGGGAATTGTATGGACGAGTACTCGCACCACATATAGGTGTTTATTTCCTCGTGTACAGTAGGGTGTTTTATGAGTAAGAATGGATGCCATGATCGCACTAACGAAGTTAGAATTCGGAATTAAGTTAAAAAATAAGGGGATTCTTTGTCTGTTGACACACAAACACCTCATCATAACCAGTATATGTACTTTGGACCCACCCAGTGGACTTTTTACATGGAAGAATGTCAGGTGACCTAGTTTTTAGAGGGTTAACCGGCATGTCCATAGGCATATCTGGTATAACTAACAAACAATCCTGTGCTAAATTTGACATATCTGACTTTTTACATGACCTTTTTAAATATGGCCTCTGTGACCTTGAAATCATTTCAAGGTAACTCAGATTCACTTGACACCAAGTATAACAGGTATGAGTTGGAAACCGATCTGAAATAACTGCACCCTCTAGAGTGTTAACGGGCATTTTTGATGATTTGACCTCTGTGACCTTGAAAAATAGGTCAAGGTGACCCAGTCTCGATAGGCTGGTAGGGCGTGCCGTTCAACATCAATATAAACGAAATCCATAAAGAACCGGCGCTGCTAGTGTTAACCAGAAGTGTCTGGTGCTGCGGATACGGAAAACCCCTGAAAACGTATTATCCCTTCCGTAGTATCCAAACCTGGTTGTTAGAAACAATCTGCCCATGCATGGCCCTAGTACACGTGTGTAGAATTGGCTGTGACGAAATCAGGGAGGAAAAATAAGTAAAATCATAATAAAGGGAACATTTTGTGAGGAAAAAACTTTTCATTACAATCATTAGATGATCTTCTTACCGATGCTTTCTTCATATGTGTGCTCCAGAACCAAGGGTGTGAAAGCTCCTCCGGTCTTCTCCATCAGAGAGTTTACCACATCATGGAGTGTGTCGCAACAAATCTGGAACAAACGAGTGCAGGGTTTGAGGATTCTTTTTTTATTACTTAAAAAAACACATTAATACAGATACATGTTAAGGGCTATACAGTATGTAATTTATTAAAGGGGACCTGTGGTGAATCTGTATTACTAGCTCTTTAAAACGATCACGTATGACATCATCAGTTCTGTCAGGCAACCTAAGTCCCTCCTTCTTGTCAAGTACATGCGAGTGCTGCCAACCTACTATTTCTACTAGTCATGCGTAGCGACATGTTTCCTTCTGTTCCAGTCCTGGTAGTGACGCGAACTCGTTGTTTGGTCCTATCGGCTGGGCTGCATGCAGCAGATACCAGTCTAAGAGAACATGTTCTGGGCCAGTGCTGAGCTGTGTGTCTCCAGGAAAAGGAGAGCAAAGCATACGGCGTAACATCAAGCGCAGAAATCACGGAAAATATAACATCTGCACGGAGCCGTACTCTGAACACGTTTCCTTTCGGACGCGATTCAGTATTCTGAGTAGACCACTTCAACCCGACCTGCTATCGGCGTGACCTCCAGGCAGAACCACTCGGCACGAAGCCCGAGCTTTTACGTCTAAAACCGGACACTGTTCCTACGGAATTCCTTCATAAAGTTTTATCACGTAAAATGTCTCTCGCTGCTTGTTTACTTGCGCTGGACGACCCGACCCAACGAGTTCACGCCACTTCCAGGAAACAATGGTTGCTCCACGTTTTATATGGCTCATCCTCTTATAAATGGTTACTATAGAAAAAATAATAAAATAGAATAGAATAGAATTCAACTTTATTAACTTTATTAATAAAATAACATTCAAACGAGAGAATTAACACTGTACACACCTGTGATTTTTTAAAGGGATAATATACAGCAAGCCAGTCAGTAACACATAATAAGTCCCAACTGAGTGATCAGGACCCCTGATGTGAAGCTAAGAGTTTATTACACAGTAATTACCAACTTACTGTGCATTATCTTGCTTATTACACAGCTACTTACAACAGAAATCAATAACTTAACACAAAATATGAAGGATTTTATTGCTTTAGCTAATGGTACGATCCATAGTTACAGTCTGTTATAAAGAAATAACAATATTTCAATCGCTGCTGTGACTGACCAATCAGAATCGAGTATTCATCCGAGCCATGTGTTAAAGAAAATGGATCAACACCTTTGACCAGTTAGAATCCAGTGTGTCCACACTGCAAACTCTTGAGGATTTCTGGTGAAATATACCTAGGTGATAGGCTATTTCCAGTGATTTACACTATCACACCTCAAGGGTTTCCCTGAGTGGCTGCCATATTGTGGCTGTTTTTATGAAAAAACCTCAAACAACGTGACCCCATTTTGGTCTTGGAATGTTGTGACTGATGGCAAACGGCTACATTTATACACCAGAACCCAAACTACCTGGTTCGGTTGAATACAAACACTGCATTTCTTCAAAAACTTAAGATTATCTCTGTGCCAAACCGGCACCCAAAACACCTGAGGATATAGCAGAAGCTGCCGGAAATAGCAGAGGGAGTCCCGTGGAACTTTTTCCATGATGCTAACCTGTATGGCACAGCAACAAATAGTTAACTACACTTACAGAATCTACGGTACACATATCTTAACGTTACTCATTTTGCCGCAATCAAAAACTTCAATCTCAGTTGGAATGAATTATAATACGTACACATTTTATACAAGTGTTCACCTAGCAATAACTGACATGCAAAACAAACACACAAACACACAGAGGGATGTGTGCTATTCGAATTCATGACTAAACATTAATCCGCTTTATGACAGATTTCCCAGAGACACTCAAACTCATTACTTCCTTGTTCTGGAAAGTACCTCCACTTGAACTCCGGGGCAATTCAGCAGCATAAAAACAACGTACAGTGACTCATAAAGTGTGCTCAGCTTGTTACTGTACAATATACAGCACTATTGTTTATACAGAACATCAGATAAAAAATAAAAACAATTTATAATCATGTGTCTGTGAGAGCGTATCGTACTCACTGGATTGTCGACAGCGATGGCGAATCCTCCTGCAGGGTTCCGTGTCACTTTGTAATGTCTGAACACTGTCCTGTGAATGTAGGAAGAAAAAAGAATGAAGGAAATACAGATGTGGTGTGGTGTTTAAAAGGGTTTATTTAAGTCTGTTTAATCATATGGTGTAGTATTAACGCCAATAACACATAGCCAAAGGGAACACGGAAATATCACACCTCTAACCGGTCTGTCTGGATGATACTCATACTAATATAATAATAACATAATGAGTAATTGTGTTTAACATTAGCACCCTGGAATCATTTTTTGGCCTTAATGAATCTCTGATCTCATCCAGCGTTATGAAAGGGGTGTGGAAACACAAATCCGATCTTTTCGAATCTGATCTGAGTTTATGTTTATGTGGTCTTAAATCAGAAACGTGGGAAAAACCTATCAATGTGTGCATGCATGGCATTTCAGAGGACAGATGTGCTCACATTAGGGTGAAATACATATCTGATCTAAGCAAAAAATGTGTGTGTGTGTGTGTGTGTGTGTGTGTGTGTGTGTGTGTGTGTGTGTGTGTGTGTGTGTGTGTGTTTTACCCATTGAAGTCCTGTCGAGTAGAAACAGCATAAGAGGCTCCATCTCGGCTGGGTCTGAGCAGCAAGTTTCCTTTTGCTTTGTATTTTTCCAAAAGGATCTCTGCATCATCCCGGGATACCCTTTGAAAGCAGCTATACACACACACACACACACACACACACACACACACACTTTAATAAATATGTAGATATAACAGAACTTTGGTTCAGGATAATAAAGACTTTAGATGTCTTTCATTCCTCTCTCTGACTAATCACTCGCCTCTCTCTTCGTAAGCGCAGAAAAAAGAACTGTACACACACACACACACAGGTGAACCTGTGCTACCTGCACCTGCTAGTGCTGCCTGACTCCTGTCCGCCTACAGAGGGCGCTCAATCACACCCTCGCCATCACAGTAGGAAAAGGACAAACTAAAAAAATGTCTAAATGCCACTAAAACACATTTAAATTTATTCCAGCATAATTTATTCTGGGATAAATTTAAATATTTACCAAATCTTTTAGATCAGGACTCTGCTTCTATCTAGCAGGTCTCAACTTCTATCAGCCAGGAAGATCAACAGCCTTAACACCAGCAATGTACTAGTATGAATATTGGTCTCAGCTCTTAAATAAATAATTCCTTCTTTGGCTATAAGGGCAGGAGTCTGATCACATGCTGACAGAGTTGTTCAGGAGTCTGAATCTACTTGTCCCATCACACGAGGAGTCGGAACCCTTGCACTAAGGATAAAGTCTGAACTTATTCTCCGATAAAGAGCAAGGGTCTAAACGTTTGTTGATGTATGGGACAATAAGAAAATGCAACAATATACAATAAGCAATATTTTGAATATCATCCCATCAGAACTAGAGTCTGAATGTACACTGGTATATCCGGTAATGAGGAGGAGTGTGCGATGTATGTGACATATAAACCATTAGAACAAGGAGTCTGAACTAGCATATGCTAGCATAATGGAGAACAGGTGGAGTCTGAATTGATGCTAGCATAGCAGCTACTACCGATAAAACTACCTTGTAAACCGCCGATAAAACCGCCTTAAACTGCCATGGGAGGATGACTAAATTCAGTTTGGCCAATAATATCATGGACATGGTTTTCCACTGAGATATCAGCCAATAAGAAAAGGAGTCGGAACTTACGCGGGCATCTCAGACAGTACGGGGACATAGTCATCTGGCTCTGACGAAGCTACTGCTATTGAAACGTTAGCTTTGGCGGCTGCTGCCTTTTCAGCGATGTTTTTGAGTCTCTCCTTCTCTTGGGCCACTGCCTCTCTAAGCATGTGAATCTGTCCAGGCAGCAGGTTGAGGGAGGTGGGTTCTTCCAGCTGTGAGACACAAACATCTGCAATTAAACCTCATTCCCAGTTTATCTTCTCTTCAGTGATGATCAGGAAAGAGCCGTGAAACTCACTCACTGACTCAGAGTCACAGGGAGGCTGGAGCCTATCTCAGCCCATGCTGGGTGAAGGCAGGGTACACTCTGAACAGTTCAGCCGAACATCACAGGGCCGACACTCACACAACTATCCACACTCTCATCTAGAGGCAATTTGGAACAGCCAATTAGCCTCATGTGCATGTCTCTGGGGCAGCACATTGTAGTGGTTAGCACGTCCGCCTCACAGCATGAAGGTCCTGGGTTCGAGTACCGGGCTTGGGCATTTCTGTGTGGAGTTTGCGTGTTGTCCCCGTGTTTGTGTGGGTTTCCTCCAGGTACTCCGGTTTTCTCCCACAGTAGGCGAACTGTGAAGGGAAACCGGAGTACTTGGAGAAAACTGATGCAAGAATGAGGAAAAAATTCCAACTCCACACAGAAGCGCCTGAGGCCGGGACTCGACCCAGCAGTGAAACGGAAGCACCAAAACTTTTATTGATGTACATGAAAAACATTCTGAAAAACAGAAGCGATTATTTCTACCAGGTTTTTTTTAGTATTTCTATTTCACCGCCTTTATCCTGAGAGCGGTGAGCTCTGCTTCTGGTTATAATGTATTCTGCATGTGCTGTCGTTCATTCATGTGTTTCCCTGTTCCTTGTTAGACCAATTATTTAATTACACAAACTATTTTTGTCTCTCACTGCAAAGAATTATTGTGTGATTTTGCGTCATGACATCAGAGCTATTTAAAGTATAAATACATACTTCAAAGACAATTTTTAAAAGCATGCAATTAGTAATAAGACTGAAACTGAAAGTTATGCAAGAGATAAAAATGGAAAAATATGAAAGGTGCTTAAAAAGGAATTAAATGTCCTGAGAAACATTAATGATGCTGGCAAAAAAACAAAAAACAAACAAACAAAAAAAAACACCAGATGTTTACAGTAAGTTGCTTCTGAACAGGAGATGTAAAAAGAATGAAAAGAATGAGGACCCAGGAAGAAAGAAACAGCAAGCGTAAATGACAGCGACCCAGATTTTGACTCAAGGAAATACGCTCATGTAGTGATGTGAAGTGGCAGAAAACACAAGCACGTAGTTCTGAAATTCATCCAGGAAATAAATGGACTGAATGTACTGTATGTGTGAATGAACGTAGTTTTTCACAGGATGTTTAAATATATATATATATAATTTTAATATGTAGATACATTAGCCTATTGTACAATAATGAGAGGCGCCCAAACTTACACTGGCGCATTAGCCAATAAGGCCGCAGGCCTGTCTGAGGAGAGGAGGACCTGGGATATAATCCAATAAATGGTGAGGAAACAATCCAGCCTGGTATCCAGGACAGTAATATCAAGGACCTGAACGTTCATTCGTATATCAGCCAATAAAAGGAGTTTGAACCCATGATGGCGTGTTGGCCAACAGAACTAGGAATGTGTTCAAGCACAGATATAATCTTTAATATCATATCAGTAAAACCCATGCCTGCACATCTGTCAATATAAAGTGGAGTTTAAACCTATTCTAGCATATTGCCCAATAAGAACAGCAGTTTGAACCGATACTAGCACATCAGCCAATAGGAAGAGGAGTTTGAACCTATGCTAGCATATCAGATAATAAGAAGTGGAGAATAAACCTATACCGGCCATAAGAGGTCTGAATGCTTGCATACTGGGAAATAAGAGAAGATGTCTGAACTTAATCTTGAGCTTGAACTTGTCGGAACACTTCTACTCTTAATCCTTAACGAGAGAAAAGTGGAATAAAATGCCACTGCAACCCAAAACCATGCGACCTTACTGACCTTCACCACGGACAAGATGAAGCCTTTCCACAGCTCGCGCGATTCTAGAGTTGGAGCCTAAAACATAAAGATCAATAAGAAAGAAACACTGAGATTAAATACTGAAGTGTGGATGTTGTAGAGAATAACAGCTGCTAGGTTTTTGTTTTTTGTTTCATTACAGACTTCCTGTTTGGTTCTTAGTAATTCGATAGTATTCTGATGCGTATCATGTGATTCCTTTGAACAAATCTGTTCAAGAATGTTATTTGTTGTCTGAAAATGGCCGATGCAAACTAGTGATATATACTTGATATCTGTTTATACTAATCACACATGCTGATATTGAATGTTTGGGTCGGAGGCTGTGGATCTTTAACGAGGATGAATGTCTTTCCTTCACTTTCGAGTTGTGAGGCTGCAATATTTCACATGAAATATTGTCCGTTTGATGAGAAAAATATTCCTAATAGTGATACAGCCTCATCGTCTTATGTAAATATATCAGCTAGAAAACAAGTCATTCATTTCCTAACACAGTTTAATAACTACATTTGTTCACTTCCGGCCAGAACAGACTGAGTGACTCATGTCATCACTTCCGGTATTTGGTACATTTCCTTTCCGTAAGAAGGCAGTTGTTTGTAAATTTGTTTTCTGAAAATGTATTTTTGTTTTCCTAAAATGTATTTTTGTTTTCCTAAAATGTATTTTTGTTTTCATAAAATGTATTTTTGTTTTCCTAAAATGTATTTTTGTTTTCTTAAAATGTATTTTTGTTTTCTTAAAATGTATTTTTGTTTTCCTAATATGTATTTTTGTTTTCTTAAAATGTATTTTTGTTTTCCTAAAATGTATTTTTGTTTTCTTAAAATGTATTTTTGTTTTCCTAAAATGTATTTCTGTTTTCTGAAAATGTATTTTTGGTTTCATAAAATGTATTTTTGTTTTCTGAAAATGTATTTTTTTTTCCTAAAATGTATTTTTGTTTTCTGAAAATGTATTTTTGTTTTCTGAAAATGTATTTTTGTTTTCATTAAATTTATTTTTGTTTTCCTAAAATGTATTTTTGTTTTCTGAAAATGTATTTTTGTTTTCTGAAAATGTATTTTTGTTTTCATTAAATTTATTTTTGTTTTCTGAAAATGTATTTTTGTTTTCATAAAATGTATTTTTGTTTTCTGAAAATGTATTTTTGTTTTGCACTTCCCGGCCACCATAACAATCTACTTTAGAAAAAAACAGAAAAACAAACCAACACAGGTGAAAACATATCCTCCTGACAGCCGTAAATATACTGTTCACTTTAATCCTTCATGAAACTGTGCATTAAAACCAAAGCCTCACCGTGAGGTAGATGTCATCGTCTTGTAATCGCAGGTGGAGTCTCGCTGCGTCGAGTTTACGATCGAAACTGGGGTCGTCAGTCAGATCGATGACGTTTGACAAATCCTGCTTCTCCATGTACTGTTTTTTTTTTGCATGTCGACAAATAAAAATAAAACCAGTTAGAGTCCATAAAATGCTTAAGAACACAAAGGTAAAACAAAGAGAAATATGAACTTACATCATTATCCTTGCTGTTATTGTAGAAGAAGAGAGCATTCCCACATAACGCAGTCCAAAACTTACGACTTATCTAATTACAAAAATAGATAAAAACTTAATGAATGTCCTCTCTACCTAAACACATGGTTATATATAACAGAAGTGTACGTGTGTGTTTTTATTCACGTGTGTATTATGTAGGTATTATGACTAGCCAAGCACATTAGGTTTATTATTATTATTATTATGAATAATGCATTAATGAGAGAATTTGAGACATTGAATGCCTTGACTGATGCAGCCAGAGATAAAAAAGAACATTATATATAAAAATGCAGTTACTTTGGAATATTAACAATATTTTTTTTTAATTCAATACATCATAAATCTGGAAATGCTCATTAACAATTTCTTTTTTTTTACCGGTACTTTGTCCTTCATGTTGGCTCATCATTAGTAGGCTAATAGGCTGTTTCAAATTGTCCAGCCCAGCCCAGCTGCCTTTTAAATATTTATGTTGGGATTTCCTTCATGATGACTTGGACACAAATCTCTTTGGAATCGGTCTCAACTAGTCCTGGTCTTGAAATTGTCCTGGACTCGACCGTGTTGGTATTGAATACAGCTCTGCTTGTTCTTTATACACAGACAAAAGTACATGAATATACTTTGGTAATGTGCTGCAAGGAAAATTTCAGAGCGCAATGGGATAATTTAGAGACCATTTAAAGAATGACGGCAAAAACAGGTTTGACAAATAGCGTGCTGAACGCCAGATGTACAGTTTATGAAACTAGGTGGCTACCAAGCGTTTTTAACCCCCTTAAAAATCATTATAATTTTCTGCATTTCAGAATATTTGCACGTGTTTTTCTGTTGCGTATTTTTCATGTTCACGTTTCCAACCTAAAATATTTTTTGTTTATTATTATTAGTATTTTATTTCTTTACAGATATTTAATTAAATACATAAGTACACAAGAATTCAACCCCTACAGCTTAATACTTTTTAGAAAAGCCTTTTGCAGCAATAACAGCCTTAAATCTTCTGGAGGTAAAAATGTACCAGTTTTGCACAGTGATGTTTTCATATCCAGGTTTTTTGGTACGGCGCCTCTGAAAAGCAGTTTTAAATAGTGCCACAGATTTTAAATAGAGTTGGATCAGGGCGTTGATTCTGGCTTTTCAATGCTTTCACCTTTCTGTTCATAAGCCATTCCATTGTCGCTTTGGCCCCATGATTAGGGTCACTGTCATGTTGAAAGATGAGCTGCAGATTTAGCAGACTGGCCCAAGTTCTGTTCATCCGTTTCCACTTCAACTCCGAAAAACTCTTAGTCCCTTGAGATAACATGCTATGGAAATTGCTCTGCTAATCTGGGAAATACAACACTAAACACAACACTAAACACAACGCTAAACACAACGCTAAACACAACGCTAAACACAACACTAAACACAATGCTAAACAAGGCTAAACACAATGCTCAACATAACGCTAAACACAACACTAAATACAACGCTGAAAACACAACACTAAACACAACACTAAACACAACGCTAAACACAACGCTAAACACAACACTAAACACAATGCTAAACAAGGCTAAACACAATGCTCAACATAACGCTAAACACAACACTAAATACAACGCTGAAAACACAACACTAAACACAACACTAAACACAACGCTAAACACAACGCTAAACACAACACTGAAAACAATGCTATACACCACGCTAAACTTAACGCTGAAAACAACACTAAACACAACGCTAAACAATTTATTCATCTGAATTACTGAAAGTAAATACACAGAAGCTCACATTAATACATTTATAAAATACATTTATTCATTTATTAAATACCCCAGCTTCTGATGCATGTGAATAAAGGGTGTGGCGTGTGTTAAAACAGTTGTTAAACCAGTTCTCAGGGATATTTCACAACCTGGTGTGACGCATCACGCTGGATTGCGACATGCTGTTAGAGACAGCCGTCACGTTGTGAAGAGGAACTCAGATCAGGCTCTCGTTAAACAACTGCCTTGAAAATAAAATCATATGCAGTGTGGCGCTTGTTTGTTTGTGCTGTGACGGAGGAACCTTGAAACACAACTCAGAGGTACCGAGTCATTGTGCAGCACACACGGCGGGTATATCACAGCTTTACACACCCTGGGTAAACCTTGTGATGTAAAAAAAATCAATAAAACCAAGATTATAGCATGCCACACTTTTTCATTTAGTTATTCGCTTAACCGTTTAATCGCTCGGCAGAATCTGATCGAAGCCGAGGTACACCCTGAACATCTCGCACACACACACACACACACACACAACAATCCACACTCACACTCACACCTAAGAGACCATTTTAAACAGCCAATTATCCTAATGCACATGTCTTTGGACTGTGGGAGAAAACCGAGGTAAACCCAGAGGAAACCCACACTAGCACGGGGAGAACATAAAAACTCCACACAGAAACGCCCTCGCTGAACCTGGGACTTGAACCCAGAACTTTCTTGCTGTAAGCGGACGTGCAAATCACTTCACCACCGCCTCAGGTCAGATATTCGTCCTCTTTTACTGTAATATGGCAACAAAAAAGGGAGGAAAAAACCCTTCCAGTAATCTGGCTGCACAAGTATACACCCCCCCCTTAACTAATACTTAGTTTAAAACTATCTTTCGTCATCTTCATCATCATCATCTTCCGCTTGTTCCGGGGTCGGGTCGCGGGGCGGCAGCCTAAGCAGTGAGTTCCAGACGTCCCTCTCCCCAGCCACTTCCTCCAGCTCTTCCGGGGGGACACCGAGACGTTCCCAGACCACCCGAGAGACGTAGTCCCTCCAGCGTGTTCTGGGTCGACCCCGGGGTCTCTTCCCAGTTGAACATGCTCGAAACCCAATGCTTGGGCGTACGTATATTGTGTGTATATCTATAGACATTTGTAATTTTCTTATTGAGACTTTATCTTTATCTTATCCTTTTCTTTACTTGGTATGGAGCGACTGTGTGCACACAATTTCCTCCGGGATCAATAAAGTATTCTGATTCCGATTCTGATTCTGAAACACCACACCAGGGGGGCGTCCGGGAGGAATTCTAATCAGGGCATATCTTTCTTTTAAAATTTTTATTTTTGTCCTTAAATGCTTCAGTTCTATCAAACTGCATGAGGATATTCGGTGCACAACCGAATCTTCCGCATCTTCATGTTATTCCACTTCATATTCCTTTATATGGAATGTTGGGCTTTTTTCTTCACCACAGACCTCACAGACTCCTTCAGGTTTTGTACGAAAGTAGATTAACATTTAGAGCTACCCATGATTCCTTGTATCTGTCCCAGGTAACGAGAAGCAGCCATGTAGCATGACGCTGCCGCCACCGTGCTTCACTGAGTTCTTCGGCTGATGATCAGAGTTGTTTTTCTGTTGTAAAGTTCCACCCTGGTTTCATCAGGGTGTAGTACATTCTACAGACTTGGGTGCTTCCATATTTATATATATATTTATAAAAAACATTCCATCTTATAGAAGATTTTAAGGGTTTGCTGTGGTAAAAGATCTGATATAACGCCTTAGTTCTATGTTGTATACACCACAAGTCTGCAGTATTAAGAGGGATATGTAGATGTTTGTGTTTATATCTATTATATAACTCGTTGCGTTTGGCTCGGAAAGGACCTTAAAGCTAATATACAGAGCAAGCAACACAAATCCTATAATGTAAATGCTAAATTAAGATAAGTGCAACAATTATGAAGTCAGTTTGTTTCTTCTAAACTCATCTCAAACAGCTGTGGGCCAAATACAGTTTGTGTAAAAGTTAAGCTACGTTTAAAGGATTTGGAGTATTTTTGGTAAAGTAGAAGTTTAGTGTCTCTGAGCTCATCACTGGGTTACATGAGTTTAAAAAAAACACCAAGGATGTACTGTAGAAAGTGAAGAATGTTAAAATCGTTGGTAAACTCGAATCACCTGAGGGAGGTTGAACGAGGTTTTCCTGCATGGGTGAACCTGACAGAGATCATAATAAAGGTGATAAAGTTTATACGCATTTATCAGGAAAGCGGTTATTTATTTATTCAGGACTTTGCTCTCACTCGTTTCTTCGCTGGGGTGGATCACCAGGCAGACGAATAATGGGTGCCTCTGGTACACGTGACTTTCAGAGTGAACGCCGTGGTGTTAGAACGTCAGGTCGTTTTCCGTTTATTCGTTGTGTCTGTAAATGACTAATGACTTGTAATGATTAGGAATTACTCTGTTACCTCTCGTTAAAAATACACTCAGACCAAACTGTGAACTCGTGCCCCAATTTGTGGTTTTTTATTTGTGATACGTTCACTTTATATATATATATATATACAGTATATATATATATACATTTATACATTCATTCACTGAACGTGGGGAAGCTGGAGCCTATCTCAGCTGACTCTGGGTGAAGACAGGGTACACCCTGAACAGCTCACCAGACCATTACAGGGCCAACACACACACACGCACACACACACACACAAACACACACACAAAACTATTCACACTCACTCTCACACCTAGGGGCGATTGGGAACAGCCAGTTAGTCTACTGTGCATGTCTTTGGACTGCTGGAGGAAACTGGAGTACCTGGAGGAAACCCACAAAAGCACAGTGAGACCATGCAAACTCCACACAGAAACACTCTCGCCGAGCCCAGGACTCGAACCCGGGACCTTCTTGCTGCGTTAGCTACTGAGCTAGTCATCTATTCAGCTCGTAATTTAATCATCGAATCATTTAATCTGAGCAGCATGATGTTTTTTCACTCGGCCGAAATCTATCACACGGAATCTGAGAGGCATGTGACGTGTCATGTGACGTATCAGAACGTTTTAATGAAATTAAATTCTGATCGGTCAGAAGGTGTTCACCTCAAATCAGATATTTATTAGGACACTGGTTTTAATAGATTGTTGTTGCTATAGTAACGGCTCATTTTCAAGCAATTTAGCAGCAGATGTTGAGCATGTTGTCTAATTTGCACTAATTAGTACAGATTCTTCTATAATAACAATTCCACACATATTAATATCATCAGGCACCGCGTAACAACGTGGTACAACTGAGGAACTGCTTCAGGTTGTTTCCGTAGCAGAAATGATTCCTAATTACCTCAATATATAAATAACGCTGTATTTACTGAGGCATGTAATAAAGTGCTGCTGAAATAAAGAAACGTTCAGAAGGTTTAGAATCATGATGCTCGCTCTTCTCTTAAAGACTTTTAGGGCAGTTTCAGCAAAAAACACAAACTCTAACGCTGTGAATATGTATTAAAGTAGGACGGTGATCTTTAACATTCACTTAAACACCTTAATGTACCTGAATACAGTTCGAGTTCTGCAGGTACGGGTTAAAAAATAACCTACTCGTGAGGAACGCTGCCCTAATAAAAAAGCACAATAAACATAAATTACACAATAAAACTAAATTAGCATACAGGACACCGCTAGGAGCCCAGATATATTTTTGTTACACCTCCGTTCCGGTGATACTCAGGACCCGAGGCGTTCTGTTTTCAGGTTGTCTGTTTGTACGTCTGTCCGGGCTGTTCCTGTGAACCCGATATCTCAGGAGCATTTTAAGGGATTTTTTTTTTTCAACTCTACACAAATGTCCATCCTGACTCAAGAATGAACAGATGAGATTTTAGAGGTCAAAGGTGAAGGTCACTGTGGCCTTACTGCACAAAGGTATATTTGTCATGTCATTTTCTGAACCGCTTAATCATAATTAGGGTCGGGGGAAGGCTGGCGCCCATCTCAGCCGACTCTGGGAGAGGGCAGAGTACACCCCGGACAGCTCGCCAGGCCATCGCAGGGCAAGGTATATTTAATTAAATTAAATTCAATTTAATTGAGTTTTATTTGTGTGGTGCTTTTTATAACTGACATCTTTGCAAAGCAGCTTCACATGGTTAAGGAAATTCGGTAAAAAAAATTTAACTTGTGACTTTAATCATTTCTCTATTAACTCTACACATTTCCAATGAGCAAGTCCGCAGCGACGGTGGAAGGAAAAACTCCCTCAGGTGACACGATGGAGGAAACTTTGAGAGGAACCAGATTCTTGCTCCTGCTGATGAAGATCGATATGTTCTTAGATCTGCACTCAGCGACTGTGAAGACGACTTTTCACTGCTGGTGATATAAACCCTTTTGCTACAGTTGTGGTAGAACCAACCGGACTTCATGTTGGACTGTAATGAAGTTTCTCTTATATGGTTTGTATTTTATGGCTTCACCCAAATGAGGATGGGTTTCCCTTTTAAGCCTGGTTCCTCTCATGGTTTCTTCCTCGTGTCAACTGAGGGAGTTTTTCCTTGCCGCTGTCGCCGCGGGCTTATCATTAGGGATGTTTAGATTCCTCCTTAATTTAATTTTACGATGTAAAGCTGCTTGGCGATAATGTCAATTGTAAAAAGCGCTATACAAATAAAACTGAACTGAACTGAATAGATTCAGAAGGGAAACCCGTCCTCATTTGGGTGAAACCAGATAAAAATACGAACCATGTACCAGAAACTTCTCTAGTTTAACATGAAGTCTAGTTTATTATTTTATAACTGTACTGGGAATTGTAGTCCTAAATCATTTCAGTAAAAGAGTTTATATCACCAGGCTGTAGTTCTCATCTATAATTAAAGACATTAGAAATCCATCCCCCTGCGATGGCCTGGCGAGCTGTCCAGGATGCACCCCGCCCTCACCCAGAGTCGGCTGAGATGGGCGCCAGCCTCCCCGCGACCCTAATTAATATTAAATGCTTCAGAAAATGAATGAATGAATGAAATCCATCCAGCTGTTCTATCACTGAAATAAAATGCTGTCACTTCAGTGGATTTATTCTCCGAGGCCTGTACAGGATTCCGTCTGCGTCAACATCTGTACAGATGAGCAGATTAATCTTTCATTGTTTCTGTCCTTTATTTCAGCAACTGTTTTGGAGGAGCTCTGAGGGTTTATCTTCTCCTAAAACCTTCAGTTTAGTAAAGAACTGAAGAATATCTCCTAGTATGAGTTAATCCGGCAGTACAGATGGTTTATTAAGTATCCGTTAGAGCAGGGAAGCCGTGCCTGAGGAGTAATTAAGGCTTTACGCTACAGCGCACAAGGTTATGAGTTCAAATCCCGTTCCTGCCACAAATAAAGGCGGTAACCTTCACCTGTCCAGTGTATCCTGCCTCGACGGTAATCCTTCGAATTAAAGTACAAGCCAAATGTAGCGGATTCTCAGACACTGTAGACAACAAGACGAGGAGCTCTGTGTCTCTACTACAGCGCTGGTTATGTTTTAGTCCCCAGGACTTTTTTAAATTACTGAATCAAAACTTTTTTGTAAGTTTTATTGATAAGATGTGATGATCCTTTAAAAGTTGTTCATAATATTAAATCTCTGTTTTAGTTTTTTTGTAAGTTATATTCAGAAAAAAATTCCATATTCGGAAGTGAAACTTTTCTTCAGTCCAAAACGACTTTTCCTTCAAAATGATCTTAGAATGGAACCGAAATCGTGATCAGAGTGAATTATCACACCTCGGCATGAATGAATTACTCCGGACTCTCATACCGAAAATTCCTGTAAATTTTACTTTTTTATTCTTTCTTTAATGACAAAAATAAGATCTGACTGGAATCAATTCAGCAGCAGCAAGAAAGAAATTAATAATAATAATAATAACAACAACAACAACAACTACAATAATAATAATAATAATCATCATCATTATAATTATAATATTATTATATTATTATTATTATTATTATCATTATCATTATTATTATTATTGTTATGATGATGATGATTATTGTTATTATAATTATTATTGTTGTTGTTATTATAATTATTATTATTATGTTGATGATGATGATTATTGTTATTATAATTATTATTATTATTATTATTATTATTATTATTATATTTAAAAAGTTCAGTGTAATGAAAGAGGAAACTCACTTTATCCTTAAATGATCTCTTTTCCAGAAAACCTTCATAGTAACAGGGGGGCAACTGGCATTTACTCCTGTGCGCGCGCCGTCCCGCCATGGACAGGTACAGGAACCGAAGAGCGCGAGGAAGGAAACTGTACACACACACACACACACACACACACACACACACCTACTGTACAGCTCGTAAGTTCATGGTAACACACCGCCCTGCCGTCCAGATGTGTCTGTGAGTTTAGAGAGCCTCTCCAGGTGTTTCCGATAAGACCCGCCCATCGGTTTATTTGATTGGCTGCTTATGAGTCAATAATCGACCGGATTAAAGATGATTTATGCAGGCGGCACCCATCCGAGCCGGGAGATGACGCTGACCCGGAAATCTCCTAAAGTGCAATACCACTGGGATCCGCTAGGGACTAACTGCAGAGGACTTCCGGTTCCACAGACTTCCATTCAAACAATCACAGGTGCTCACCTAAAATACTGAGTCAGTAGATTTTTCACCACGAATCCATTCATTCCTTCATTCATTTTCTAAACCGCTTAATCCTAATTAGGGTCGCAGGGAGGCTGGCGCCCATCTCAGCCGACTCTGGGCGAGGGC
>JAQMYF010000015.1:1562632-1580063 GCA_030014195.1 Neosilurus mollespiculum
AAAAATGTATAAACCACGCAATTCTCGCTCTCTTTATGAGCACCGTGAAGAAAGAAAATTGTTTGTTTTCTCATGTCAGTGCTGACGGTTTTGCGAGCGTTCCCGTGTCGCACACGATTGGCTGACCGAGATGCCGCGCCTGCTGTAGAGGAAGAGGTCAGTGCTAATGTATCATCGTACTAACATGTGATAAAATTTTAACCCCACATCACGGTGGTGCAGTGAGTACAGTCACCGCCATGTCACGAACGGATAAATGAAAGCGTTTCTCCTGATTAATACGGTACGTGTGCTTGGATGTGGTGCAGATTTGTCAGAACCTGTTCATGAGAGGCCTCTCATTGGTTGGCTGGTACCACAGTCACCCTCGAGGCCCCGCCCTCCCGTCACTACAGGACATCGATTCACAGATGGACCACCAGCTCCGCCTCCAGGGCAGCAGTAACGGCTTCCAGCCCTGCCTGGGTATCATCTGTGGTGAGAGATAAACATCTCCTCAATGAAAACCTCTTATCACATGATCTTAATCCGCATCCATCACACAAATCGCTGTGAATCACCTGTTACTAAGGAAACAAATAACAGAAACACCTTCTGACCAATCAGAAGCCAGAATTTAGAAAGCGCTGGAGTGTAAAAACGAAATATCGTCCTGCTGAGGAATCACAGTGATGTAGTCATGCATAAGAAGATGGACTCGGATTTGTGTTTTGTTTGTTTCAGGTCCTTATTACCATGGCAACCAGGGTGTGGCGTCGACCATCACGCCGTTCTGGGTGGTTCCTCCTCCAGAAGTAAGTGCAGCTCATTTGAGTAATTTTGTTTTCAACAGAGGACAAATATGTGACTTGAATTCAGGAATGTGGAACATTTTCCCCCTCCTGAGTCACATGATCAGCGTGAGCTCCAGAGCTGGGCGATGTGATGATATAATATTACTACTGTGATCAGTTATATCACCATACACTATCGTTTTCCCTCTCTCTCTCTCTCTCTCTCTCTCAGCAAAGACCGAATGATTACGGAATTCCAGTGGCGGTGGAAGTCACATACGTTCAAGACAACTTCCTCACTACAGACGTCCTCAACGAAATGGTACGATTGTCTGCGTGTATTGTAACACAAACCTTTCTGGGATCAGGTTCTACTCGTTCTTATATTAAAGTCCATAAAGTCGATGGGAATGAGAGCCAAGTATAGATAATACACTAGCAACAGTATATACAGTGTGTAGTCGTATATGTGCCGCAGCGGACCTGAAGGAAATCATCATCATCATCATCATCATGTTTCCTGCTGGTTGTGTTTTGATGCGAACACTCAAACCTTTGGTGTGCAGATGATGCTGGTGGAGTTTTACCGAGCAGCTCCGGACCTGGTCAATTTTAATCAGATGTGGTGTTCTGATATGTCAATACTGGAGAAAATGAAGGTTTGTCAGCACACACACACACACACACACACACACCCACACACACACACACACACACACACACTTCAAAATAGCCCTTTATTAAATCAGAACAAAAACATTAATTCATTCATTTATTCATTTTCCGAACATCCTACTAGGGTCACTGTGAGGCTGGAGTCTATCTCAGCCGAGTCTGGGCGAGGGCAGACTACACTGTGGACGTCTTGCCACTCCATCGCAGGGCCAGCACATGCAACACTCACACTCACACCTAGGGGCAATTTGGAACCGCCACTCAGCCTAATGTCCATGTCTTTGGACTGTGGGAGGAAACCCACGCAAGCACGGGGAGAACATGCAGACTTCCTCACAGAGCCGGGACTCGAACCCAGGACCTTCTTGCTCTGAGGCGGACGTGTAGAACAAGAACATTTCAGAACATTATATAAACTCGACGCTTATAATTTAAACAATAATAATAAAAGTTATAGTCTTAAGGCTTTTACTCTGGATCCTGGATTCTGATTGGTCATCAGGAGCCCTGACAGTGTATTATTACACATCATCATTTCTATAGAAGGCGCTCGTGGTTATGATGGACTGAGATGTGTATTATTTTGTATGGAAGGTGTCTCCAGTGTCAGTCAGAGGTAAGGCAGTAACATTACGAGGAGTTTACGCTTCGTCAGTGTGTGGCCTGAACCGCTGTTTAACAGGAAATGGCTTGTTTTATGAACTTTTATTTTAAGTGTAGACGTTAGGTTGTACGATAAGAGGAGTAAACACAACAGAACAGAACAGAACAGAGTGTTTCATTCCTAATGTATAACCACCTACCTGGACATGTTGTCTTACTGTCTGTACACGTTCTCGTTTTCAGGCATCCCTGAGTGGCCACGCCCCCAAAGACCAGGCCTATTCTCAGATCCTGGAGCACGTCTACAACCAACTGCGCAACATGCACTGATACTTACAGGAACGTCCTGCGTGTTGATCTGCGTGTGTATTACAGACACACAGAGGCTTACAGACGATAGCGAGTGCTTCTGCGTCGTAATGACGGCTCCCTCCTGAATTACACCCACTCCACCAGCTTGTCTTCCATTTCTGTAGATAGAATTGTGTGAATAGATTAGAATAAGAAAATAAGTGTTTTCTTGCGTATTTATATAAGTAGTACACACAGACACACACACCGTGTTACATATACTTGGTTTATGTCTCAGTGATGTCACATGCAGATTATTTCCTAACTGGGGGAATTATGGCACAACATCGTTTTTTTGGGGGTTTTTTTGTTTTTTTTGTATCTTAAAGCATCCATTCAGTTCCAGGTAGATTAAATAAAGATGAAGTTCAGTGGGGTGTCTCTTGGAAATAAAATGGAATCGGATCCACAGTGTCTTTCTGAAACCATTTGCTTCCTCCTGTATGCGAGTGTTAGTGACCCCTGCACCAGCCGCCATGATATTAATAACATCCCCATCTTGAGGTGCGTGAGAGCGCAGAAAACGTGATCACAGTCTTTTCCACTTTCTACAAATCGGTGTTGTGCCGCTAAGTTATTCCGCCTGTGCAAGACAGATACAGAACCAAAACAAGATGCAGAACAGGTGAGAAAGAGATACTAAGCCTGTGATGGATTTTTGCCTCGTAATCTTTGTATTTGGAAATCAGATATTCAGCAGTGAAGGTGCTTCTTTAAGACAAGTTCGATTATCTTCATGCCACAGGAGGCCACTGACTCAGTGCTACAGCAGCTACAATTAACACAGTACTTTCACACAGTCTCTCTGTGACTGTCTGGGTTCTCTGAGTTCTTTGGTTTCCTCCTGTTTTTAAAAAAGAAGGTTATTTTCTGACTCTAAACTGCATAGGTGTGTGTGTGTTACCCAGACAATAATAGAGGCAGAGGGTGAGGATTTTATAAAATGCTCACCAGGAATGGTGCTGAAAAAGCAGGGTACACCCTGACCAGCTCGCCAGTCCATCACAGGGCCAACACATACAGTCACCTAGGGGCAGTTTGGAACAGCCAATTAACCTAACGTGCATGTCTTTGGACTATGGGAGGAAACCAGAGTACTCAGAGGAAACCTACACAAACGAATGGAGAACATCCGACCACAGAGTGGGACTCGAACCCAGAACCTTCTTGCTGTGAGGCGGATGTGCTAACCACTACACCACCATGACTCCTGGAAATTAATGGATTGTGCTTTTTAGTGATGCTGTGACGTCATTGAGAAGTAAGTTGTTTTAAATGGGCTGGAAAAAAAAAAAACTAGCCTGAATAAAGATGAAATCTACACTGGATCTGTGGAATTACCTGTTTACCTTTTAATTAGCTATGAGACAAATATTATCAATGCAGAAGTGCTGTAAACGTAAATGTGTTTTTTTAACTAAATGGATTGTAATGAAACACATCACTGGTGTTAATACTGACAAAATTCATTCATTCAATCATTTCCGACTGCCTTAATCCTATTAAGCTGGAGCCAGTTGTGGTTAGGATGCTGGACTCATGATCAAGGAGTCGTGGGTTCGAATCCCCATTCAACCTCCACCGTGCTAATACCCCTGGGCAAGGTCTCAACCACAAGTGTGCCTTTGTCCACCCAGCAGTATAACTGGATACCAGTAAAAAAAATACTGGGAAGGTAAAGTGCGATGGACTAGCATCCCATCCAGGAAGAGCTGAACTCGTAGTTGCTTCACACTATGAAAATGGGGTCTGGCCTGATGAGCCAGTAGGCTCAGGTGTAAAATGACTTACCCTTACCTGGAGCCTATCTCAGCCAACTCTGGGCAAAGGTGGAGTACACCCTAATCAGACATGTTCCATACAGGAACACTCTTGAGCCTGGGACTCGAACCCGGGACCATGCTCTGAGGCGGACGTACTACCCACTACACCACCATGCCACAGCTCCATAAAAAAATTATAAATAAATCCCAACATTTCATGAGCTGAAATCAGCTCAAAACCACTCTGTTGATGCCATTATTATACTTCTTAACACCCCAATAAACAAAAACACTGAGAGTATATTTCTCCATATTAAAATCCTTCTAGTTTTTAATAAAACACAAAAATCTGCTTCTCTTTTAAAACTTTCATTTTTTGTACTTTACATTCACTTATTAATCTCTGTGTTATTTTATTTATAATGAATATAAAAGCTAGAACTGAACTTTATCAAAGTTATACGGGTTAAATTTGGAAATCTGGCAAACACCTATTACATGCCAACCAATAGGAGGCGTCGTTGATCATGTGATTATAGACGTCACTAATTGGCAGTCTGATTATTATTATTATTATTATTATTATTATTATTATTATTATTATTATGTGTGATTTGGGATAAAAACGAAGTAGAAAGTGAAGAAGAATAAATGCAGAGGGAGCTTCAGATCTCTGAGGTTTTCATCTCTGGTGAAGTGATTTTCTCGGTTCATTACCTGCTGCAGGGATTCAGGAGGCGGTGATCTGAGATTTAGAGGAGTTAAAACGTGTTATTTCCTGTAAGGAAAGTTAAGAACATATAAAAAATTAAATTAAAATTTAAAAAAGAACAAAAGAAAAAAAAAACGCCAGGTACGTCACAGACTCATTTGCATATTCATTAGATGGTTAATTAGATTTATGTCTTTGGTCACTGCAACAAACCGTGAATGTAACTAACCTTCAAAACTCCACGTTTATCAAGAACGCATGCGCGACTGGGATTTGAACTCACAACCTTCTGACCAGTGATGAGTGATAAATGATGTGCAGGATTTGGTGTTGTAGCAAATGAAAGGATATTTTAGCAATTAAGACGTCACATCTCGTGTGTGTGTGTGTGTGTGTGTGTGTGTGTGTGTGTGAGTGAGTGTATACAAAAATACCTTTTTATTGATTTATTTATTTTCATGATGCACTCTTTGTTGATTAAATAAACAGAGGCATGTTTTTTTTGTTGTTGTTGTAATTCTCTCTTATTGCAGGAATTAAAATGTTAGGCAGTACATCCACTAGAGGGCAGCACAGAGCCAGATGTTTCTAATCTCAAGAAACATGGTGGTGATAGAGGAGGTTATAAGAGACCCATTGAACAGTGATGTCACTGGTCAGCTGATCCACCGAACCGGATTCATAAGGTGGGCAAAACAGAACAAGCGGCTGTCTAATTATTAGCCTTGGGATTCACACGTAATTTCCGAAAGATATTCTTTGCCATTTTAATGTGATGAATAGAATTCCGGTTAGCCGTTACACCTCTGAGTGCACACAGCTTTTCATTAAAGATTCAGGCTTCCATTGTTACCGATTTTCTGAGTGAATGATGGCAACAGAAAATGATACTGGCTAAGGACTCTCAAACAGCCAAGCGTGAATGAGCCTCGAATGTTACTACTTGCTAACACGTGTACAATGTTTGTAAAATTTGCGTGTTCTCTCTGTGTTTGCGTGGGTTTCCTCCTGGTACTCCATTTTCCTTCCACAGTACAAAGACTTGCACCTTAGGATAACTGGCTGAGTTAGGATAATCGCCCCTACAGTAGGTGTGAGCGTGAATGGCTGTGTGTGTGCTGCCATGTGATGGACCGGCGAGCTGTTCAGGGTGTACCCCGCCTTCATCCCGTGATGGCTGAGATAGGCTCCAGCCTCCCCGCGACCCTAACAGGATTAAGCAGATCGGCAAATGAGTGAGTGAGAATGAGACAAAAGTGGAGATCACTGTAGCAGGTATTATGAAAATGGGCTTGAAGGAGCATGAAAATTAAACCTTATTTGTTAAAAGCAGAAGCCCTGAAAGCAGAAATCTGATTTGAAGCCTTCGTTATAACATAAAACCCAGTCGGGCAGATTTCAGAAACAGGCTTGTGGAAGTTGTGATTGTGAAATGTTAAATAAAGTTCATATGAATCATCTGTACAGGAGTTTCGTTCACGTGTGGCAATACGGTGTTCGTCTACAGCAGGGACAACTTCATAAAGTGAACATTTACAAACACATGGGTGTCCACGTGCACAGCTGTAAAATATCATACAGATGTTTAGAACGTCTTCTTATTAAATTACACAGCATTTCCTCAAAGTTCTGCCATTAAAAACAAATCATCTCACTTGAAATATTGCCGAGACGGCCTACAATTTCTTCTGGTTCGTTCATAACTATAACGGTTCCTACTCTTAACGCTCCGGCTGTTTTCCTTCGCTAATCGCTGCTGATGCGAGATCACTGGTGTCAGGAGTGTTACGCTTCTGGTACGAAATGTACAGTGGCTGAAATCAAGCTATGATCTGCCAGTTCTGTCTTTTTGAAGTGAATGTACACCTTTTTCTGCGACTTAAATGATATTTTGGTCTGTTGTGAAGAATATCACACACATTCACTTCATGCAACATTTTATTTTTGACGCTTTTGTCACGCTCTTGCACTGATTTTTGAGACAGGCCACATGTGTATTTAACGCTGTGCTTAAATGAGCCTTAAAAAGCACCGCTGCATCGTTCTCGTTACTTTCGGATGACCAGAAACCTTCGTCACTAGTAGCAGGTTGTCGAATGGCATTGTGGGTAATGGAGGAAACTGATGTAACTGTATTTAAATAATCACTGACTCAGGCAAACTACCAAAAACTATGACTGGTGGAGTGAATACACGCGTTCACTGACCTTTCACGTGGCACCAATTACAGTCATGCATGCGATTCAGGGTTTCGATTTCGTCTTTGCTGAAACCTACTAAAGGAACATTTTTATAGAACGTGGAAGCACACAGAGCTTCCTGACCTTGCGCGAGATGTTTCGAAAACATTTCTGTGTTCCTCTGTCCACAGTCCACGAGTGCGCGCTCGGCCCTATTGGACTGTGGACATAGACACACAGTTTCCTGCAGAACGAAAATCAGCGCGTCAAAGTACCTTCCGCGTCGCTCACACGAAAGGTAACGATGTTTCGACACGTTCATCACGTGTACTGTCTGAATCTGCAGCATGTTGGTGTCTCCAGGCCAGTGTACATCACCATGAGAAATGGACAGCACACACTTCATGCATTACATGTTCTCTTGATTAAAATAAAGAAATGGTTCCAGAGCAACGTTTTTAAAACATTTATTTATGTAAAAGATGAAGGGGAGGAAGCAAGTACAAATATTCAGGTTTACAGGATATTCAGGAATAACAAGATACCGAAGTTAGCTTTTTTTTTCCCCCTTCAAGACAAACCAGATTTTTTTATTTTTTACAAACTAAAACATACATTAGCAAGCTATCGTATAGAGCTAGCATGCAAATAATTAATTAAAAAACAGATGTGTACGTAGAAAAATAATATTATACTAAAGAAGAGTGCCAGAATAATCCTTCGTAAGTGTGAAATTATTCAGGCACTCGTGTGGATTAGAAGGAAAAATATCTCCTTTATTTAATTCATTTATTTCTTTTTAAACTGTTGTGTTGCTGCAAAGGCACATCTGTACTCATGCTTGTACATCTGTACACAGCTCATGCCCAAGCCAGAAACACACCGAGCCCTTTTTATATGGTACAAAGGAACGGAAAGATAACACGATGCTAACAGGAATTCGTTTGGTGTCCTAGCTTTCTCTTTCATGTCCTCAAGGTACGCAAACCTCTTCGATTTTCTCCATTTTCCTTTTTTTCCTGAATAGGAATCTCTCTCTCTCTCTCTCTCTCTCTCTCTAGCGCACACACTCGCACAAACATAAACACGCCATGCACACACACACACATTGTAAACAGGACGGTGAAAATGTTAACAGGTTAACAGGGAAAAGGATTAAAAAGTAAAGGCCTGGCATGCAAGACACACTGAGGTCAAGGGTCAACACTGTTGCACGTTTCTACATCATAAAGCATCACATCATTACATCATACTCACGTTAAACGTAAACGTCAGATTCTTTACATTACAAACAGTCTGAAGTCAGACAATAGTGTTAATCTCGCGCGTGTGTGTACGTACAGAAGCCCTGATCCTGAAGGAATCTTATTCTGACCTCTCACAAGGCTTGTATGATTTTATATATGACGTATTAATTGCGAGGCAGCCATTTCCAGCTATTGCGTACAAAATAATAGTGGAAATGTCTGTCTTACTGTATTTGTCAGATGGAGCCTTATCACAACTGCTGTAAATGATTATTGATTGGTCAGTCTCTATTCTGGGGCGGGGTTAAGCGTGAGGTCAGTTGGAGTACAGGTAGGAGGGTAGAAATGACTGAATCATTACATCACAAGTTTATTCCCAACATGCATCAATTACAGAAACCTCAGACGTGTACACGTGTATAACAAGTTGCTAAGCTGTTCTGTGCGAATTATGATGTAGCCTTTAAAGAAAACCTTTTGTTTCAGGGCTTCTGTACATGTGTGTGTGTGTGTGTGGGGAAACAGCGAGACACTGCCAGCAGTATCATCTACAGAGATTACAGAAGTTAAAATCAGGCGACGCGTTAAAGCCGAGCACGAGGTGTAGGGGCAGTAGCGCCAGGCGTTTTTGGCTGTATTCCTGCATGCACACGGTCACATTAACCCCTAACATGCTGTAGTGCAGTGATCTGACTCCCGTCATCACCAAAAAAAAAAAAAATGTTTTCTTCACAGGAGAAGGGACGTGTAGTGTTTAACTCTTCAGGATCAGAGTGTTCGCAGGTTCTACTGTACAGGAACGATGAGTTCTTTCACACTGACCCATTGCTAAAATATAGAGATGAGCAAAGTGGCACGCTTTAGTGTTTTCCCTTCTCGAACACGTCTAACACTCGTGGGTCATCCATCCATCCATCCATCCCGACCCTTAATGAAGTGAATCAGTGTATTAAAACTGGTGTATTTTCCAGACTGTAATCCCTTCACAGTGTTGACTGTTTGTTTAAGTACTGCCTCTAAAACAGCACTTCAGCACCCTCTAGTGGTGAATCCTAAATAACAGCGTCACTCCTCCTCATTAACAGTATTATATTCATGATTTAAAGAGAAGTCTAGGTAAACATCTAGCTGTTAGGGGTTTAAATTGTACTGATGAATAGTGTTTACGTTTATAATTCTATAAGACAGAGTTCAAAGAAATCTTCTATACAGAATTGCATCCCCTGAGGGCTCAGGCTATAATTAGCATTTCTCTGAATTATTACGAAATATTGATCTTTTTATTATCTTGGATTAACTTTTAAGGTACAGTGTGTAAGATTTAGCAACATCTTCTGGAATGTGAAGTTCCAGACTGATGAAAGGTGAAATTTCATTCCCGACCCGGCCCCTGCAAGGCCTGTATGGTTCTGGGCTACTGCAGGAACATGGCAGTACAAGATGGCCGCCTCCATGAAAGGGGACCTGCTCTCCATGTCGATAAAAACAGCTTAAGGGGGAATTAAACCCAAAAAACTTACATTTGTAGTATGTGTTCACACCCATCAAAACACGTTATTGTTATTACAACCTTCTTCGCTGCGAAGAAAGAAAAAACAAGTAATGGATTCTGACACAGAGGGGCGCCATTGTACGGCCAAAAGTGGAGTGATGCTGAAGAAACAGTCTTGTGGAAGTGTTGTGCATTAAATGTACAAGCAGTTTTTTATATATATATATATATATATATATATATATATATATACACACCATGTGTTCATGTAAGTGAGCAGACGCTAGTTTATATCTGATTTGTTGGTTTAATATCTGTATACTGTTATTATTGCCGTTATCTTGCCAGACTGGAACTGACACATCTATGTCCCACTCTCGAGTGAAACGGACTCAAAACAGGCTAATGCAAACTATCGAATGCATCTTAGCGAATTGCAACTTTGTAGATGTTAATAAAAAACACCTAATCATGAAAATATGTCAACAGGAGAGTTTGGAAGGTTTTCCTTCCGTTTCACTTCAATCTGAGTTTCCGAAAACTCCACGACTAACAGATGAACGTAAACCTTTATATATACTGATGAACCTAATTTCTGCGAATAGATCCTCTGATATTCAGAGAGGCTGTCTGTAAATGTTCAAAATAAAAATTAACTTGTTTTTCATATTCATATTGTGTTCTGTGCGAAAAGTCAATACATAAGAAACACTGTTACAACCCAGTGATATTCACGTTTGGTTAATGCATGAATTTTAACACCCCACAGTCTGGAAAACAGGAAACAAGGGAAAATATTAAAGCGTGCACTTTATGTTCTTCACCTCAACTACAGTCTCTTCTGTTATTCTGATGCGGTGTTTACATGGTGCACATCACTATGTGTGTGTGTGTGTGTGTGTACATCTATGTATGTACTGTGTGTGAGTGTGTGTGTGTGAATGAACGAGGCTCAGGAACGCTACACACTGAACGGCTGAAACACACGCAGCCCACAGTGCAGAGTCAAGACAGTCCTTAAAATCACATCCTGACCAGCAGGGGGCAGTCAGGAGCATCGGGTTAGTCGGAGGCTCTCTTTTTGTGTGTATAGCACGCAGATAAGGGTTGTTGTTGTTTTTTTGTGTATGGATTGGATTACCGGATCGGACCTAGACATTCCTATTCATGGCACTTTAGTGTAAATTTATGGATTAAAAACTGTGATGCGAAGAATTTCGAACATCACAGGAGACAGCAAGACGTTCTTCTACAAATGGGGAAAAAATAAAAACAAAGTTATGCATTCAGCAGGTTTTCTAATTCGGTGCTTTAAACTGTTTACAGACTTTAAAATTGGCTTCAGGTTGGGGATTTTTCCGGAAGTATGTACGTATCTATGCTATGCTACGAGGGAGACTTTGCGGAATTTCCTAATTGTTTGATCAGGAGTCGTGTCTACCGTCAGTTAACGTCGTTTATAAAAGTGCGTTACAGTCAGATGTTAGTCGTCAGTCGTCTACGAGGTTCAAAGCGATGAGTCCCGGTCCACGGTCGTAGTCGTGATCGTAATCCGTCGTTTCATCCTTTCTTCTTCTGGAATGTGAGAAGAAAAAGTTCTTTCCTTCATAAAAGGTCAAAGTGCCAGAGTTCAGGTGCTGACATGGCTGAAAGACCCCCCGTTTATAAAAACTCCTCCTTCCTTTCCCTCGTTCGCCGCCTGTCTCTCCGTCGGGAAGGTTTAACGCGAGAGCGGGACCATCACCTCCACGTAGTTGCAAGGGAAGAATCCCGACTGGCCGCGCAGAGTGCCCTCGAACCAATTCTCATCGATCTGGGTGGTCAGGGTGATGACGTCGCCCTCGCGGAAGCCCAGCTCGCCCTCGTTCTCCGGCTCGAAGTCATACAGGGCTTTACAGCATGGCTGATCTGTGCACACACACACACACACATACACACACACACACACATAAAAGTCATTAGTGGATTGTTGAGGTGGGGTGTTTAGCGCTCAGGTAATGGTGTGAGATGGAAATAAAGAAATTAGACAGAAGTGACAAGGTTGCAGTTGCAGCTTTGATAAATGTGCCGTCAGGTCCTCAGAATGTTTTCAATTTTTTTCATTTTCATTTTGCATACGAAGTGAGGATGTTGTGTGTGTGTGTGTGTGTGTGTGTTTGTGTGTGTGTGTGTTCAGGCGAGTTTACTTGGCACAAAAATTGGTGGTGTGAACTCTGAGAGGTGTGCTATCAGGCTCACATCTCTGGTGGTAATATTAGTGAAAGGACGTGAACGCGACGTCACTGCACTCCGTGTTAGCGAGAGGACGTGAACGCGACGTCACTGCACTCCGTGTTAGCGAGAGGACGTGAACGTGACTCCACTGCACTCCGTGTTAGTGAAAGGACGTGAACGCGACATCACTGCACTCCGTGTTAGCGAGAGGACGTGAACGTGACTCCACTGCACTCCGTGTTAGTGTCTGTTAAAGCCCTGAGCTGCACTCCGCCCCGCCGCTGAGCCGTGTGCCGATATTATTGATGTTTCAGTGTTTAATTAAAATCAGCCGTCGTCTACTGCACTAACTTTCATGTCTGTGATTCACTTAATTTCTTTTCTACAGCATTAATGACCTTCACTGAAGAGGTTCTGTATTTGGTTAGGTTTGTGTATCGTTAGCAAGATTACAAAAAATCCTTGTGTGTGGATTTTGATGACGTTTCCTCCAGGGGCAGAACTTTGGACCAGGAAGAATACATTAGATTTTGGAGATGATCCAGCTCAAATTCTGGATCCAGGATTTTTATTTAATTTTTTTAAGATTCCGGATCCCTTCAGACTGACCCTGTAAAGGCAAGTTTATTCTTAATGACCCGCCAGATTCAATGAAACTATATAAACATATCTACAGATCCGAGTACAGATTGGATTTTATTAATATACTCCATATACATGTGATATCATCTACTGCTGGTACCACTAACATGGAACGAGAGAAGAGATGAAGGGAGACAGAAAGGGTGTAAAGATGAAAAAGGAAGAAGGAAAGTGAGAGAAATAATGAAATGGAAAAAGGAAGTAAATAAATGTAAAGATGGAAAATAAAGGGAGGAAGGAAACAGAACGAAGGAAAGACAGCAGGAAATGGAATAAGAGGAAGAGAGAAATAAGGAAAGAAAGACAAGCTGGGAGAAAAGAAGGAAATAAATTGCAGGAAGGCAGAAAGAGAGGAAGGAAAGATGGACAAAATGGAGAAAGTAGAAAGGAGGAAATGGGGGGAGGGGAAGAAAAGAGAAGGGAGGAAGGAAAAGTGCAAAGGAAGAAAATAAAAATGAGGGGGGAGGGGGTGAGAGGGGAAGAAAAGAAGGGAGGGAGGAAAGAAAGCTAAAAAAAAAAGAAAGAAAGAAAGAAACAAAAGAGGAGAAAACTGTTGCCTGATGAAGCTGTTTTTATTTTTCGGGTTAAATGAAGTAATGATGTACGTGACGGTGATGAATGCGCGTCCACTCCAGGATCCCTTCGTCCTGTACAGAACACAGGGATGGAATCAGGGCGGGGCAATAGATCGATAGTTTACTGATATCGTGATATAAACCCTGCAATACTCTCTACTGGAAACATCACGTTTATATTACATAATAATCCAAAATCCTATAAATGGTTATGATTATCGAGTGATACTGAATACATGATTATCAGCACATGCCTACAGCTTTTAAGCCCACACACACACACACACACACACACACACACACACACACACACACCATACTAACCCCACCCTTCTCTCCTTGTCCTACTTGTGTGTAAACATTGTGAAATCTCAGGCATGGAGTTAAAGAGTAACACGTGGTCCTACTGAGCGGCTCGAACGTCCAGTCTCTATTGAAGCTGACGTGACGAAACCGACCGCTGGCTCAGCAGACTTTGAACAGGACCATGATGAAACCAGCAGGCCTCATAGAGCCGGACTCCAGGCCTAGCGCCGCCTCTCAGTGGCTCACGATACACTGTGCCTAGCTTGGACTGTCAGCTCCTTTGCTAATCTGCGTATCGGGGGCTGCGTGAGGGTGTCTTAACAAGGTAGCACTGTAACACCTGATTACCCATAAATCAGTGCGCGATCTCCCACAAGCAGCAGAAAAAAAGATTCCTGAGTGGTACAAAGTTAGCGGGGAAAAAGAGATTGCTCTCATTAAACACGCCCTGCGTTACATCACACCTGAAACGTCTCACGTGTGTAAATAAATCCTCACGCTCCTCTGAGTCGAGCGTCTGAGACAGACATGATGGACGTGATTTTCAGACTGGGGGGTGTGGCCTAAAACTCTTGCAGGCGGAGCTGTATGAAGTGTCGATCTTCAAGCTGATCCCGGATCTCGTGGGAGCCTGACGTTTACACCCTTTATTTGAGTTGTGTTTACGTTTTTAAAGACTTGAACTGCTTTTTAAACAAACTATAACTGATCATTATTTATGTACAAATCATTTTCCTGAACAAACGTCTGTGTGATTCTGCTTCTGGTCTTATCTCCCCTCAAAACACACACATGCACACGTTTACACACGTTGTCGGACTCACTCCGTATGGGTTTCCATGACGACCTGCTGCGTTTGAATGAGTGATCTGATGATGAGGAAAAACAAAAAGCAAAACAGGGTCACAGAGTGATGAGAGACGCAGACAGATGTTCACTCGTCCTGCCATCTCTCTCTCCCTCTCCCATGCACACACACACACACACACACACACACACACACACACACACACACACCCACGCGGCGGTATCACACCCTCCCACCAACCCAAAACACCACACACACACACACACAGTGTACATTGTCTCTCCTCTCCTCATCAGTTTATGAGAAAGAAAAAAAAACAACAAAAAACCTGGTTAAGAAAAAAACACCTTAAAAAAACCTTAATGAACTCCAGCTGTCATTCAAGAGCAGAATAAAACGCTGTTACGGAAAAATAATCAGAGACAGACGGGTAATGAAACGTAGTTACACACATCACCCTGAACATAAGGAGTGCTTTATTCCTCTTAGACTAATACTGCATTATATTAATTCACGATGAGAGGAGAGTTTTAAATATTCATTCATTCTCTAAGCCACTTAATCCTAATTAGGGTCGCGGGGAGCCCGGCGCCCATCTCAGCCGACTCTGGGCGAGGGCAGGGTACACCCTGACCAGCTCGCCATGTGTGTGTGTGCGCAAGGCCAACACTCACTGTCACAGCTAGGGGGTATTTGGAACAGCCAGTCAGCCTCCTGTGCATGTTTCTGCACTGTGGGAGGAAACCGGAGTACCCGGAGGAAACTGGGAGGACCTTCTTGCTTGCTTGCACCCAGGAACTTCTTGCTGTGAGGTGGACGTGCTAACCCCTGCACCACCGTGTCACCACGGTTTTTTTTTTTAAATAGAATATTTACATTTCTTTGAAATTGTTTACCTTTTATTTGTGCTGCAAATCAGCATTTTCTCTTTATATCCTTTTATTTTGCTTTTAATTCCGAAAGTGACTAATTTAAATAAAGTTAGCTTGTCTCGATTAGAAAACTGAATCTTATGGGAAGGCAGTAAAACGTTCTCCTCTTTCAATCCTTCCCTTGTAATATAATCCTGATCCACGTCTCCGTGATACATCGTTCATTCACATAATGATTAAAGGGATTATTTAAATTGAGGTGTGTGATTCTGACGGAGCGCTCGGAGTCGTACCTGTAGCAGGTATATTGGACGGGGGGGCGGTCACATGACTTACCTGTGGTCCGGATGGGTGGAGAAGCAGAAATGGGTGTGAAGCCTCCATTCGACTGCTCGTTGGTTTCTCCGAAATCGAAGATGGGTTTGGGTTTGGGGATGTACTCTTTGCGGGGACGAGACTGCGCCTCGTGAATCCTAGATACACACACAACACGTTATACTACACAAATCTTTAGTTTACTGTATATACAGGGTGTCCCATAAATCCAGCAAAACACACACACACACACACACACACACACACACCTGTCTTTCAGTTTGTCAGAGAGTTCTTCAAGTATCAGTACAGCCTGTTTGTGATACTGGAGCTGAGCCTCCACCAATGAGGAGAGCTGGCTCACCTGTTCTATCTGCAGAGAGAGAGAGAGAGAGAGAGAGAGAGAGAGAGAGAGAGAGAGAGAGACACCTTAGAAATACCTCTCTCAAACACATTCCCTTTCCGTGACAAAAAATGTTTACTTGGAGTTAATGTATAACTTCCAGCATAGCGTCTGAGAGAAACAGAAATCATTGTGTACAGTGTTCTGATCATCCAGTAGGGGGCACTGTGAGCTCTCCCGGGACAGAACCTAGAAAAACAACTCCAGGATCTTTTTACAGCCTTATGACAGGGATGTGCTGCAACTTTAGAAAAGTGGGCTGTGCTGTGAGCTGTGACTAATCCACAAACCCGCCGGAACAACCCACGGCAGGCGCGAGAAAAGAGAAAAACTCCCAGAACAGGGACTTCAAAAAAAAAAAAAAAAAAAAAGTTAGGGACGCAGAGCGAATCCCTGAACTATATTACAGATTCAACACGTTAATACCCATAAAGGCTTTTAGCAGGCTCTGGATTGTGATTGGTCAGACCTCAGAAGGTGCTCAGAAGCCCTGACAGGTGTGCGGGAACTCATCACAGGTGTACTGTTTTTGTGCGCTCGTTCTTAGGAAAGCCGTGTTTTGCTTACGTCGGTCTCCAGCAGGTTGTACATGCTGATCTCCGCCACCTCTTTGGACTCGTGGAATTTCTCCAGCGCCTGCTTCACTTCCTCGTCCGGAATTTTACCGAGACGCTTTTTCTTGTAGTCGTAATCCAGCCGACGACCTTCCAGCTTCTTCAAATGATGCTACAGGACACACACACAGGAATTAGATGTACTTTTAAGTAGTAGTCTTGATGATGTCCATGTGATGCGAAACCACTCCTGGTAAAAAAAAAAAAAAGTGGGTGGAGCCACCACATAGGTTTTGAATGGAGAACAATAAAGCTAGAATGGGGGAAAGGGGGGTTACTTCCTGATGAATGTCTTGCTGACTGTTTGGAAAAGTTTATATTTTGATGACACGAGAGAACGAGTGTCTACCTTAATGTCTTTTGTAGCTGCGCCCTAAAAATCCATCTGGGTCACTTCTAACTTCGAACGTCACTTTGACGTCTTTTGACAAGCTTTCCGATTCTGACTCACTGAGCTCTTTAAGGTGTGCTACTTTTGGTACAATCCAATAAATAATTTCCTGAGAGCTTTTTGTCCATTTAATACGGTAGTCTGACCGGATATCGCAGGCTTGTGACACCATATTTATCATGGAGCCAGAAAGTGAGTCAGGAGGTGATGGAGGTGGCCGTACAGTGCTGTTTCTCTAGGAAAGAATAACAGATGTATTTAAGTTATTAATTAGTAAGTTATTTGAGGTCAAAATCAGCAGAAAATGAATGGAAGTCAATGCGAGGCCCATGGGGTGCTAAACATTCCGAACCTTCAATCACCCCATTGTGTGGTAATAAAAAATAGCAAAGATAATCTATCTATCTATCTATCTATATATCTATCTATCTATCTATCTATCTATCTATCTATCTATCTATCTATCTGTCTATCTGTCTGTCTATCTGTCTGTCT
>JAQMYF010000015.1:1598510-1613318 GCA_030014195.1 Neosilurus mollespiculum
CTCCCGTGAGAGCTCGGCCAATTAGCTCCCATGGACTCCTGGTCACGGATGGCTGTGACATCAACCCGGATTCGAACATGTTGATGCGCCACTCTGGAGCCCTGTCTCTGTTTTTAAGTAAATATTTTTCCTTCCTATGTTTTAAACGTGTATAGGGTGTACATACTTATGTACGACGTGTCGCTACATCTGACATCACATATGCACGCAACACTCTCCAGACCACGCATGCACGGGTTCCCATGTGTACAGGTGCGCTGGAGGGACGGACGGACGTACACTCTGGGGTTTTCTTGATGTTCCAAAACCAAACTCGATGGTCAGATGCTTTTTCCTTATCAGTAGTAAAAGTAGTTTACACATGATGCCCGCGATCTCCGCAATTCAAAAAAGTGTGGAGCTCCACGATTTATGAGCACGCATGGAGCATGATCGGGGTATAAAAAGGAGGCAGGGTCCATCCAAGAGATCCAAATTCATCAAGGTCCCCTACAATGGTGCATCAAGGTCTGTTATGCTCTGTTAAGGTTTGTTAAGCTCTACTGAACTCTACAGCGATTCCCATGCTGTATCATGATTGGCATCAAATTGTGATAATAGCAGCAAAATTTTTCCACAGAGCTTTTCCCACAATCAGCGCCTTCATGAATCCACCAAGTTCTCTCAAGATCATTACGATTCGATTCCAGGCTTATTGGGCAAGGAAAGAAAGAGGGACAAGGGGGATAGAGAGGGGGACAGGCAGAGAGGACAGGAAAAAGTGTAGTATGTGTGTGAAGGGTGCACAGAGAGGGGGGAGTGTATAAACTTTCCCTAAAAGCTCTTGTGTTATCCCCGTACAATAGGCCTTTATAAAGCTGAATAGAGACGTTTGTAGAATATGTATTTATAAGTCAGTACATTAACATGTAGATCATTCAGCTGATGCTGTTATTCAGAACAACTCACTACAGTACTCCAGAGTCTCTATTCAAATATTCCCACATCAGTTCAAGAGGTGAAGGACGGAGAGTAACCACCCTTTTCTGGCTGAGAACCATGGCCTTGGACTTGGAAGTGCTGATTCTCATCCCGGCTGCTTCACACTCAGCTGTGAATCGCTCCAGCGAGAGCTGAAGGTCCCGGCTCGATGAAGCCAAAAGGACAACGTCATCCGCAAATAGCAGAGATGAGATCCTCTGGCCACCAAACCCTCAACGCCTCGGCTGCACCTAGAAATTTTATCCATATATATTATGAACAGAACTGGTGATTAAGGACAGTCTTGGGGAAGTCCAACCCTCACCGGAAACTAATTCTACATGTTGTTACCAATGTGGACCAAGCTCTGGCTCTGGCAATACAGAGACCGAGCGTTCCGTAGCAACAGGACCGGTATACCATGTTCCCGGAGCACACCCCAAAAGATATCTGGAGGGACACGGTCGAAAACCTTCTCCAAGTCCACAAAGCACATGTGGACAGGTTGGGCAAACTCCCATGCCCCCTCCAGGATCCTGTAGAGTGTGTAGAGCTGGTCGGGAGTGCTGCGGCCAGGACGAAAACCACATTGTTCCTCCTGAATCCAAGGTTCAACCATTGGTTGGACAAGGGGTACTACCACCCCCGGTTTGCCAATCCAGTGGTACGGCCCCCCGATGACCACGCGATGTTGCAGGAATGTGTCAACCAAGACAGTCCTACTACATCCAGAGCCTTGAGGTATTCAGGGCGGATCTCATCCACCTTCAGAGCCCGGCAACCGAGGAGCTTTAACAATACCTTGGTGCCCTCTGCCACAGTGATGGGCAGACCCTCCTCTGAACCCCCAGGCTCTTCCTCTTCTAAAGAAGGCATGTTGATGGAATTGAGGAGGTCCTAAAGTATTAAGTATTCCTTCCACCTCCCAATAACCTCCCCAGTTGAGGTGAGCAGCTCCCCACTTCCACTGTAAACAATTTTGTGGAGTACTGCTTTCCCCTTCTGAGGTGCCGGATGGTGGTCCAGAACCTTTTGCAGGCCCTCACCGAACTCCTCCTACACCTGAGATTTTTAGCCCGGGCTGCAGCACGTTTGGCCTGTCGGTACCCATCCGCTGTCTCGGAGGTCCCTCAGGCCAAAAAGACCTGATAGGCCTCATCTTGACGGCCCCCCTCACTGCAGGTGTTCACCACCTGTTTCGAGGGTTGCCCCCCACGACAGGCAGAGATGGCCTTCCAGCCACAGTTCCGGGCTGCGGCCTCAATAATGGCAACATGGACTCTATGTCCAGATTCGGACTCTATGTCCCCGGCCTCCATTGGGATGTGGTTGTAGCTCTGCCAGAGGTGGGAGTTGAAGGCCCTTCTGACATAAGACTCTGCCAAAACTTCCCAGGAGACCCTAAGTACACGCTTGGGTCTCCCAGGACTGGAGGGCGGCGCCATCCTCCGCCATCTAAGCCAGCTCTAGTTTTCAGGCCTAGGGTGTCCTGGTGCCATGTGCACTTATGGACACCCTTATGTTCGAACATGGTGTTTATGATGGACAAACCGTGATGAGCACAGAAGTCCAACAACAAAACACCATTCGGGTTCAGATTGGAGAGGCCGTACCTACCAATCACACCCTTCCAGGTCACACTGACATTGCCCACATGGGCATTGAAGTCTCCCAGGACGACGAGTTAGTCCCCAGGAGGAGCACCCTCTAGCACACCCCCTAAAGTCTCCAAAAAGGGTGGGTATTCTGAACTGTCATTTGGTGCATAAGCACAAACAACAGTCAGGACCCGTCCCCCAACCTGTAGGCAGATGGAGGCTACCTTCGTCAACCGCAGAGAACCCCAACACATGGGCTCCGAGATGGGGGGCAACAAGTGTGCCCACACCGGCTCACCGCCTCTCCCCATGAGCAACTCCATAATGAAACAAAGTCCAGCCCCTCTTGAGATGGGTGGTTCCAAAGCACAAGCTATGTCATGAGGTGAGTCAGACTATATCTAGTTGTATTTCTCAAACTCATGCACCAGCTCAGGCTCTTTTCCCACCAGAGAGGTGACATTCCACGTCCCAAATGTCGGTCAGCACAAGAGGATCGGTCCGGCAGAACCCACGCCTTCGGTTGCCACCCGGCTCACACTGCACCCGACCCCTATATCCCCTCCCACAGGTGGTGGGTCTATGGGAGGGCAGACCCATGTTTCCTCTTCGGGCTGGGCCCGGCCAAACTCCATGGGCAGAAGCCCGACCACCGGGTGCTCGCCTTCGAGCCCCTCCCCTATTTCTGGGGGACCTTGGTAACCCACGTCTGGGCAAGGAAAACGGTGTCCTTGAGTTACTACACAGGGGTTTTCTGAACCGCGCTTAGTCTGGACCTTCACCTAGGATCCGTTTGCTTGGGTGACCCTACCAGGGGTATAGTGCCCCCAACAACATAGCTCCCAGGATCATTAGGACACGCAAACCCCTCCACCAGGATAAGGTGGCGATTCAAGAAGGGAACATTGCACTTTATAGGTGAAAATCAACATCATACTCACGGGGCACAAGTACAAGGTGGTACGAGTCCAGTTTTCATTCCGAGTTTGGAAAATCTGGTGGAAATCATTGGTTTAGTTTCACCAGGAGGAAAAATATTCAACACATCATTCCTTCATTTTCTAAGCTGCTTAATCCTAATTAGGGGGCACGAGGAGGCTGTTGCCCATCTCAGTCGCATCTGGGTGAAGGCGGGGTACACCCTGGACAGCTCACCAGGCCATCGAAGGGCCAACATACACATTGATGCAGTGTTCTTCCTTTTCTGTTTTTGTTTGTTTACACTGTACATTACATAATACACTTTATTTCAGTACACTTTATAAAGTTTTTATTTATTTTACACTATAAAGCAAATATTTTCTACAGTAGCATGTGGGACCCATCAGACGGCCGCTAGAGGGAGTCTTTTCATTAAAACTGTGCCAAGTTAGAACACCCTGCTGTCTTCGTCAGATTTTAGGTTAATAAATGCACTAGTCACTGTACTCTGTTTCTGTCTGGCGGGGGTATCTTGCACTCTTCAAGTGCCCCTTTAGGTTTTAATGCGATTTCTAGAGTTGCATAATGTTCAAGAGTCAAAATTCTGCCACTCAGGTGCAAGCGGTGATATTGAAACTTGCAAACCCTTCCAACTGCAGTTCATAGATTGACCACAGGGAGGCAGCAAATGGTGCACGTTGTATTTTGAGGCGTATAAAGTGAAGTGAAGTGATTTTATAATAACGTCATTTAGAATGGTGCATAGAAATGATTAATAGTCATTAAAGTATTTCAATATTTTATTTCTAAACATAGGGCTGAAAATAAACATAAACTAAAAAGGAAATCAAAACACGCTATGTAAAAAGACCATTTATTCCACGTTTAGTCCGAGTACTGAATCCCCAAAATACAAATCTACATCATATATTTACCTTCTTTAATACTTGTTTCCATGTCATAAATTATAGTTATTAAAATCTGTGTATTTTTAAAACAACAAATCCATATAGAAAAGAAAAGGAGTCAGATTTTCTTTTAAAACACTTTTTAAAAATGTAATTACAATTTAACAACACTAAAGGCCAAGAAAAGAGAAAATAATTGCAGGGGAAAAAGACAGCCATAAGAAATCACACAAAAAGATGAATGAAAAGAAACACAAGATTCAAAAACTATAGAATCCATTTTTATATTTTAATAATACAGTATAATTTTACTTCTATACAAGATCCTATTTAATTCAGAAAAAAGAGAGACTTCGGTAGGAAATCTTAACATTCAGGGAATCGGTGATAAACACACAGTGTTGGAGGTACGAGGACTTCTGCGGGGTTAAAGGTGTCTGAAGGTGTTACAAGCCCAAGAGCCAAGCTAACTCCCTGAGTGTGTGTGTGTGTGTGTGTGTGTGTGTGTACGTGTGTAAGACAGGAGCCGTGCAGCAGTTTGTACACACACCTAACAACTGTTAAATGCATCAATTCATGAATCTCACTTTATCAGGTTCCTTCACCGTATAACCAATGAATCCCACTTACTCTGTGGACTTTAATTATAGATTGAATTACAGCCTGAATCCACGTTGTATCTATTGCACAGTCCCATTATTGACACTGTCGTAAACACCCACGGAGCTGTTTTATACCTAAACTTTTTTTTTTTTTAAAGAAAACCCATGAGAAAACCAGTAAGTGTAGGTGGAGATGGCGGCTGTTCCAGCAGTACAGAAAAACTCAACACATGAAGCCAAGTGTCGCGACCGGGACAACGAAAATAGTTTTTGAACCATCATTTCATTTGTCGTTTCTGAGAAAAAAGTAGCAAGTTCCCTCCAAGATGTGGAGACACACAGCGGGCCTCGTTTAGGAACACTGTGGAAATTATCTGAGCCGCTGAATCCGAATCAGGGTCACGGGGAGGCTGGCACCCATCTCAGCCAACTCTGGGCGAAGGTGGTGTACACCATGAACGTATCACCACACCATCGCAGGGTGTATTTATATTTATATATAAATATATATATATATGTGTGTGTGTGTGTGTTCTTTAAAAATACATTTCAGTGGTTCTGACTTCAGAACCAGCAGTTTCATGGTACCGTGCCAGGGCCAGGCTTTTGGTACCGGGACCAGGGTTTTCCGGTCGAACCACATGGAACCAGGACCACGATGGTGGAAGAGGGTTAGGAGTGTGTTAAACAGTAGTGGGCCACAGCTGAACAGCTTCTAACTGAACAAAGAAAAAACACACTGGGGTGAGAGAAGAGCGTTTTGAAGAAAAGACCTGGAGAAAGTGAGTGTGTGATAGAGAGAGATAAAAAGAGAGAGCACAATATTGCCTCGGCCACATGTGGGTGTGTACTAACTGTGCTCATCTGTTGAGTGCTATTCACTTATTTAAAAAAAAAAACCCAAAAAAACAAAAAAAAGCAGCACCTCAGCCAGTCAGCTTGAGTCAGAATGAATATTATTATTATTATTTTTGTTATTGTTATTATATTACTGTATTTTCCAGACATAAGACACTCCTAAAATCCTTCCTTCTCTTCTCTGAGGAGAAAAAAACATCAGTCTGTCCATTACTCTCTTGTTGCAGACATTTTTTATACTTTTTATGTATTTTTTTTATTTGATAAACTTCAGTTTAATTTCGGATTATTGCTGTAGTAACTCTAGTAGTTTCCTCTCATTCCGGGGGTAATCCTGTACTGCTGTGTTTTCACTACACCTGACTTGGGAATACACCAGCCTGACCAGTTTAGAAAATTCTGTAACTTATATAAACATATCAGATGGAAAGTGTTCACTTCACGTGTAAACATGAACTAACTTTTTAATGAACACGTGATGAGTGACTTGAATGTTTGTGTTTAGCTCGTTATGGTGTTGCTGCACTGCTAACTGTCTAGCATGGTCTAGCTAGCACACCACAAAGAAGGTGATTTAAACTTAACCTGGTTTTAATTTAAGCATTAATTTCACTTGGGTATGAAATATTGTGAAGTGAATATTAAATAAAAAATGGCTGATAATATTTTAAAAGGAATATATTATTTGTATTATGGTTAAATGGTCAGTGCAGCTTTTATTTTTATTTACTTTATTAATTTTTTTTGAAGCAGGGCAGAGGCTGTGTAAGGTTAGCAGAAATAAAACTATTTTAATTCACTTTATACACTTTTTTTTTTTTTTTTATACGTTTGCTCATTACTTACATTCGTACCATAAAACCACCAATGAACAGGCAGAAACACCATAAATAACCATAATGCGGTTGTATTATGGCTGTATTGATAAAGTTCATGTGCTTATTGTCTGAAAAATACGGTAATGTGCTTTACATGTCACTGCTTACTTTTAATAGTTCCTCCATGTATCAGAACAATAATATAATACTTTATATAATGAAATATATATTCTCATTTCAAATACTTTATACAACATTGATTTTGATTACAGAAAAACAAAAATAATTAAAAAAAAATGCAGAGTGGCATTTCAAGGGGAAAAAAAAAGAAATGGAACAAAGTTTTGTGTGTGTGTGTGTGTGTGTGTGTGTGTGTGTGTATGAGGATTTAAAATGTCAGAATGAAGACAACCATCAACCGGCCCACACTTCTGTTCACACGCCACACGATTTAGCAGATTAGCATCTTAAACATGCTAGTCCCTGCCGAGGAAATAATACCTTCAGTCTCTTCCTCGAGGCTGTGCTACATTTCCACTACATAGAGGAAAATTAAATAAAAATAAAATAAACAATACGGTGGCGTCCGACACTCTTACAGAGATTTAAGTGCCTCCTTTGCTGTACAGGGTTTGAAAGTGATCGGCAGATGAAGAGCGAAGAAAAGGAGGCCAAAACTTTTCTGCAGGGTTCGTTTGCTATGCTTTTTTTGTTATGATGGTGGACAGCACACACTGGATTATGGACGGAATTATTTATGCTAAAGTTGGGTAACAGCGCTGACGCGACTAGCGCTCCCGATTTTAATGACCGTAATGCTTTAGCACAGATTTCGTGCTGTTACGAGCATGATAACGCAGTGTGTAATCACCATGGCAACGTCACCATGGCAGCATAGGTTTCGATTCCGTAAAAACAACTTGAACCCAAACTGAGCTGGCTTTGTTCACAAATGAAGATGCTACAATGAGTCAGAACGTTCTGACGGATCTTTAAAACGACGTAAGCTTCCGATTGATTTATCCGATGATTTTGACAGGTTTAAAGCTACAAGTTATGCGTAGTCTCCCACGGGTTAACACAATTTTTCCACCACCAAAGTATCTATCAGATTCACTTTGCTGTTGTTGGATTTTTACCGTGTCAATTTAAAAAGATCTAGTAGCCTGGTGCTGCTCTCCTTTAAAAAACAAACAGAAGCCCTCTTTGGTTATTTCATTCGGGCTGCTCCACCAATCAGGAAAAAGAGCTCAGAGAAAGAGATTGTGGGGGTCGGAGTCCGATAGTGTCGTGTGCAGGATTGTCAGTGAGCTGCTGTGCCGTTCATAACGCTTCCTATCTATCAACACTACTTCCTCCCTACAGTTTTCTCTCTTTTACTCCCCAGCAGCAGTCTGAGTGACACTCTGGTATCTGGTCTAGCCCTTGGTGGAGTCGGGGAAGAAACTATCACTACCGAACACCTCGCGATAAAGTGGGGGGAAGTTGTAGACTGTTTCTGGGTGGAGCAGGCGGAAAAACTCCAGCTTGTCGATGTGCAGGTTGCAGATGGACTTTATCACAGGAAGTTTAGCCAGCATCTAAAGATAAGAGAAGAAACGGAGATAAGAATGTAAAAAATTTGTTCAATTATAAAGTACAAACTTTTACAATGAGGCTTAATTTACTTTATAAATGTATTTTGTATTATATAATAATTATCTTTTAATTTTATTTCTAGACAGGCAGGATGTGACCGCATTGAACGCACCTTGTTGAGTTTGTGCTCGTTGGCGCCCTCTCTGTTCAGGCAGCGCCGTAGTGCCTGATAAACTTTGCCCTGCAGCCGCTGAACCTGCTGTCTGTCTGTAAGCCAGGGTCGATCTGATCAGTACACACACACACACACACACACACACACACACACACACACACACACCCATGAAACAGTGCACTAATATAAATCACCTGACCTCGACGCCCACGTCAATGAGCTCGATAACATTGCTAGAGTTAAAAAATATAACAATTTTTATCTCTGTCAAGGTCAAAGTCGCGTGCAATCTCCTCCATATATGTTTACACGCTGAGGTGGCGGTTTACAAGACTTTATGTGTTCAGTTATAACTGTTCTGTGTATTCTGTAGCTGTATGTTGAAATCTGTATGTTGAAATCTGACTCTGGGCGGAACAGTGTTGTAGTGGTTAAGAAGGTCTTGGGTTCGAGTCCCGGGCTTAGCAAGGGCTTTCCGAGTGGAGTTTGAATCTTTTTCCCATGTTTGCTTAGGTTTCCTTCAGTTTTCTCCCACAAAATCCTATTAGGGTGGCAGGGAGGCTGGTGCCTACCTCATCTGACACCTGTTGAAGGCAGAATACACCCTGAACAGGTGTCTTCTTGCTGTGAGGCGGACATGCTAACCACTACGCCACCGTGCTGCACACATTAGGCTAATTGGCTCTTCCAAAATTGCCTCTAGGAGTGTGTGTGTGTGTGTGTGTGTTGGTCCTACAATGGACTGGTGTACCCCTGCCTTCCCCAGAGTTGACTAAGATAGGCTCCAACCTCCCAGCTACCCCAGTAGGATTAAGAAGTTTGAATCAATGAATCTGACCCTGAACTGCCCCCTAGAGGAGGAAATGCTTAACAACCATGAGAACCCAAAAGACTCAGAAGTATGAAGGCAGTGACTGTTGCACTGTGAAATAAAATGAATGTACTTGTGTATGTAAACGAACCTTATAACTAAATAAAAACTACCCAAGAGTAATACAATCCAATGAAAATGTCAACACTAGTTCTGGTATATGAGAACAGTGTTGATCATCTCAGTAACTTATAGCTAACAGCTACATCGCTAATAAAGACAGCGTGCAAGTGCTGTAGATTTTTTGCAAATATGAGGATGAATAAGTTTGGATATTGGATTGATTGATTGATGATGTCAGACCTGGGGAGAAAAGGACGGCAGCGCTAAACAGAGCCATTTCTTCTTCCGTGAGCTGCATGCGGCTAATAGATCTCGCGAGTTCAAATACGGCGTTCACCAGATCATCACAACCTACAAGGCGAAGCGGGTTAGAGAAAGAAAACACAGCTTAGAAATCAAAAACTGTTTAGAGAACATCCTGTTATTACTGTTATTAGTGTAAAACCACGTGGCAGGTTGACGTCCTTGCCAGCGTTCCTGTATCACACCCCAGGAAAAGCGCAATCGTACCGAGAGCTTTGAAGAGAGGTACGCTTGCGAACTTCCCGTCGAAGAGCAGCGTGTGGTTGGCGGGGTTGTAGGCGCGACACATCTGAATCAGCAGCACACTCAGACATCCTGCGGGGGGAGACAGAGACAGGGGGAGCATGTGATTCAAACCCAGACTGAAGCCAATGGGTGTCCACTTTATTAGGAACACTTGAACACCTGGTCTGTCATGCCAATAAAGTCATAAAAACTATACAAACAGGTGACGAACGCTGGTTAACGTTCATCAGAATAAAAACATTTCTGTGATGTCGACGCTGTTGGTGCTGATTTCACACACGTGCGTTCAACCGCGTGTTGTCATGTGACCACACGAGTGGACTCGGTTACAGTACAGTTAGAGCTCTCGACACATGTGGGTTGTGTTTTTATCTCAGGGTGAAATTAAAGTAAAGAGAAGAACCGTGCAGTATACAACACGCCAGTAAACCAAGCAGGGCAAACGAATCGAATTGCTTTATATGCTCAAACATCCGGAAGAATCCAGACAGGAAATGAAATGAGAAACGAGTACAGGATTGAGTCTGAAGAGGAATCCAGGAAGGGAGGATGGATGGATGTGTGGAAGAAGAGCTCAGAAGAAATTAAGTTCCCTAAACAGCATTTATAGAGGAACAGGATCCTCTGGATGATTCAAGGGATGTTTTTTTTTTTCCCTATTGAATATTTCTACTAAATATTCTCCTAAATTTTTATTCTCTATGCATTCTGATTGGCTAAACTACTGCTAGGATATCACTTCATATACCATTAGTAAGTACGACACTACTGAGGGGAAAAAAACAGGAGTGGTGACAACCTAAATTTACATTTATGGCATTTGGCAGACCCCCTTATTCAAAGCGACTTATATTTTTATCTAATTCATGCAGTTGAGGGTTAAGGGCCTCACGAAAAGTAACATTTGAAATCTTTTTTATTAATCAGACGGGTTACGGGTTGCTAACACAATGTTATGGACCTGCTGAGAGGAACGGGATTCCCTTCTGATGCCAGAGACTGAAAGTGTGGCGAGACTCTGATAGCTCCGTACTAACCAGCTCTTCCGTTAGGTATTGGATAATAAGAATGTGTATTAAATCATTTTCAAGAATTTTTATAAACAATAAGAATGCTTTATTTGTTCTAGTCCAGTGGGTTTAGACAGAAATAAAACGCAGGTATTCCACTCACTCGTGTCGGATAGGACTGATAGCCAGTGTGGATACATCAGTTCATATCTGATTCAAAGTTCAGGGAATAAATACCATTTCGGCTACGTTCACCTTCTACAGCCTCAAAATCACGGCTGGAAGGTGGTGTGTCTGTGTGTGTGTGTGTGTATATGTACTTGTACTTGCTACATACTGAGGACCAGAATATGTTTTTAAACAGCAGAGTGGGGACATTTTTGGCTGGTCCTCACTTCTTCACAGGGCTGTTTGAGGGTTGAGACTTGGTTTTAGGGTTCAGGTTAGAATTATGTTTAGATTGGGGTCAGGGGAGGGTTTAGTATTCGATGTTGGTTGTGATGGTTATTGTTATGCAATGATGTCAGTGCGAGTCCTCTATGATAGAAATACAAGGCAGAGTGTGTGCGTGTTCTGACCTGCTTTGAGCAGGACGATCTGGTCGTTCTGGCACAGCTCCATGAAGCCAGAGATGCGCTTGGCGAACTCCACCACATACTGGATGGCGTTGGTGAGGTGCACCACACACTGCTGCCACATCACTTCTATTGGCTGGACAGGAACCAACACGGAGTGTGTGTGTGTATGCTAGTCATGCTTTATACACATTTGATTTAGTGTGTAAATGTAAAAGAGTCGATCATTTCAGAGGAGATTATAACTACAGTACTACAAGGTTATAAACTCAGCTCACTGTGATTGATTGATTGATTGATTGATTGATTTGAGGTTTTAGGGGACGATTACCTTGCTCTGGTATGAGCGAGTCTCCTCGGCTGTGTACAGGTTCCACACAAGCCGTTTCAGTTCCTCTGTACTGTACTGACTTGTCTCGACATGTGACTTCACCACACTCTGAGTGATGCGTTCTGCAAAACACACAAACACACAAAAACGCGATCAGTCATGCTGTTCTGTAATGAAATCATTTTTCTCTACAGAAAATTTTAAACCTTTGTTTGGGTTTTAAGTGTAATGGCGGAAGATAACGGAGGTGACAGAGCTGCAGGACGAAACTACAGCGTGAGAAAGTTACCACGACGACGTAATAATTTCCAAATGCAGTCCTGGGAGTTTTTAAATTAGTTTTCTCTCCATAAATCCATAAAAGACTGCAATATCCTTCATCACAGCGCTGTTGAGTTCTGGCTTCTGATTGGTTAAAAAATATTGATGGATTTGTAAAACAGCAGTTTTAGAATCATGTGCACATTCAGCAATATTATGGTTTCTATAGTAACGGCTCATTGACCGGGACACGTATGATGATGAAGTTCCTGTATGGAGTCTCACTCATGTTCAGCACCGAGGAGTTTACGCTTTCTGGGTTCCCTGTATCACATCAGAAGAATTAAGAACGTCTTATCATCAGAGCGCTGTACCCGACGGAGCAGTGAGACTGACCTGTCTCGAGCAACGAGAAGGCGTCGTTGAGCGCCGAGTGCGTGTGTATAAGCTGGAATTCGTGTTTTAACTCCGCAGAGCTGTGCGATGACGAGTTGCTTCCTGCGCTGCTCCCTTCTCCGCTTGTTCTGCTGCCCTGCAGCTCCAGGCCGCAGTACTCGTCCTCTGGGGTCAAGGGCAGGTCAAACAGCAGGCTGCCGATGTCTTCGAGGTCGCTGAGGGCCGTGCTGGAGCTGCGGCTGCAGGTCCGTGTGTGTCCATCGTGGCTGTTCTCTCCAGACTCCTCCCCGACCCTGCTGGAGGACATGACGCTGCTGCTGACGCACTCCTTACCCTGCTGATGTTTCTGTACCTCGGCGTACAGGCTGTCGCGCTGCTTTTTAGACATGCGGCCAAACTTCACCGCTGAGGAAAAAAAGAGGGAGGGTCAGAGCAAGTCTTTTAGTACAGCATGGTGTACTCATCTTATTTTCTAGACACTGACACTGGAGACTCCCTTTAAAACATCATAAAAATGTCACGCAAGTCCCTGAGCTTTTACAAGCTGTTACTATGGAAACGTGTACTATAAGTTATAAAAAATTAACCAGCACCAATAGAGAAGTAGCGTTGGTCTCACCATCGCGGCTCATGCCGAGCGTCAGGCATTTCTGTAGCCGACAGTGCTGACACCGGTTCCTATTCGTCCGGTCGATCACGCAGTTCCTCTGCCGGGAACACGAGTACAAGGCGTTGTTCTGCTGACTGCGCCGGAAAAACCCCTGCAGGGGAAAAAAGGTATTACGGTCTAAAATGTATTTAGTTTTTTTTGATTTAAACAGAATTGGAACGTGTGTGATTTTTTTTAGAATGGAATATAAAAAAATGATGATTAGGTTTCAAAAAATAAAAAATAAATAAATGTGAGGAATAAAGTCCTGATCGGTCTGTCAGGGTTTATTTCACAATAATGATTGTCTCTGTATATTATCCTGCTTCTTACACGGTGACTTACAAATTATTAATAATCAGATTTTAAAGAAACAGCAAACTGAGCTGACCAGTCAGAATTGAGTATTCAAATGAGTATTTTTTTAATAAATAAATTCTGGAACATAATACATATTAGCCTTATAAACAAATTTTTTTTTTTGGGGGGGGATTTTTCCCCATTGTTATCCCCTAATTTAGTCGTTGCCAATTCCCTCTTTTGAAGCATCGCCTCCCAATCTCATAGGACCATCTCCAACCGGGGAGAGGTGTAAGCATGTACATTCCCCCTTCATGACGTGTGATGCTGCCACCAGTATTTTTACGAACGGCTGCGCATGCAGGATCAGCCGAACACACTGAGGGAAAGCACTATCCGACCCTTTGTACGAATGAGTTCAGACACCCATGATTGGCCGGTGATCGCTCTGAGTGACAGAAGGGGAGTGTATGCCATCCCTCCCTCCCGTGAGAGCTCAGCTAATAACCTCCTATGGATTCCCTGATGCATCAACCTGAATTCAAACCCGCGATCTCTAAGCTGATAGTCACACACCTTGTCGATTGTCGAGTACAAACAGAAATATTAGAAAGTGGACTTGAAGATATAAATGAATATAAAAAATAAATATTTTATTGTTTAAAACAGGAAGAGATAGGGAGGATGAGAGAGATGCAATTATTTTTTAAAAACACAGTTTATTACATTACCTTACACCCCTCACATGTGATCACTCCATAATGGATCCCTGATGATTTGTCCCCACAGATCTTACAGGGAATCACTTCGATTTGAGCTGAGAGAGAGACAGAGAGTGGGAGAGAGAGAGAGAGAGAGAGAGAGAGAGAGAAAGGGAGAGAGGGAGAGAGAGAGAGAGAGAGAGAGCGAGAAAGGGAGAGAGGGAGAGAGCGAGAGAGAGAGAGAGAGAGATATAGAGAGAGGGAGAGAGGGAGAGAGAGAGGGAGAAAGAGAAAGGGAGAGAGGGAATTTGATCTCTCATGATCTTGTACTGTATGTTTCTCACATCACGCTCCATTTTCATTACAGAAGAGATTCAACACTTTACTTAATGTTCCAGTTTCATCTGCAGGTTAAAATCAATAACGATTTCATTTCTTTAGTCACTGAAGCTTTTCACATCCAGTTCTATTCTGTGTCACGAGGATTCAAATATCGTATGTATTTAAAGGAGGGGCGGCACAGCGATGTAGTGGTTAGCACGTCTGCCTTACAACAAGAGGGTCCTGGATTCGAATCCTAGGCTCATGGTGTTCCTTCTGAGGTGAGAGATTTAGGTTAGGGTTAGAGATTTTTTTTTTTTTTTTTGGGGGGGGGGCCTTGGGCATTTTTCACTTGGAGAAAAA
>JAQMYF010000015.1:1656726-1669226 GCA_030014195.1 Neosilurus mollespiculum
AATGAGTGAGTGAATGAGTGAGTGAATGAGTGAGTGAATGAGTGAGTGAGTGAATGAGTGAGTGAGTGAGTGAGTGAATGAGTGAGTGAGTGAATGAGTGAGTGAATGAGTGAGTGAATGAGTGAGTGAATGAGTGAGTGAGTGAATGAGTGAGTGAGTGAGTGAGTGAGTAGCTAAACACTGCAAGGTTACAGAAATCTGTGCTAATAATTAGCTGGGAATAAAGTTCATTAGCAAACAATAGACAGCTACTTTAGCAAGCTAGCTAGAAAGGCTAGTTTTTGAACCCCCCCACAGTCTCCAATCATTTTTTATTTTTTTAAGCAAATAAATATTCACAGTGAAATCTGTCCAGTATTCCAGACGAGGGCGGAGTGCGGTGAACACAGATGGTGTGTGGACGGGGGGACGGAGATGTTTCCGAAAGCCTGAGAGAAAGTACTGCGTGCGTGCTACGGTGACCTGGTTTCCCATGCGAAGAAAAGACTAAGGAAGAAGAAGGAGTTCTCTCCCTTTTTCAGATGTGTTACAGCTAGTTTCACGGCTTTCATCGTTTTTAAAAAATATATATATAAATAGTCGAATGGGAAATTTTGCGTTCATTATTTCAGTCATGCTTTTAACTCCACAGCAAAGATTAAAAGGAAACCACACACACACACACACACACACACAAGGAGGTGTCTCAGCTGACTGGATTACATGTAGGGTCCAGAGAGGAGAGTAATGAGGAGCACAGATGACTTTTAGGCCTGAAGGTGGAGCTAAAAGCGCATGCTGTCGTTCTCAGACCTGACACTCAAAAATGTACGGAGGAGGGAAAATACTGCAACAAAAACAACTGACTTTACAATGAGGAATTCACTTAGAAATCTCTCACACACACACACACACACACACACAATAATGAGCTCCATAGGGTTTTCTATAGATCATACAATTTTGTTCCTCTCCTGTGGATTTTGTTCATCTCCCTCACTCTTTCTCTCTCTCTCTCCATCTTGCTCTCTCGCCCCCCCCCCCCCCCACCACCACCCCCGTCAGTCCTGATGCTTTAATACACACTGATGTTTGTGATGAATATAGCCCGTGACGCTAATACACCATCCGCGTCTCCATTAAGTCGGCTGATTCAATCAGATCTGACGTTCTGCACAAACAGTGTACATCTCTCTCCCTCTCTCTCTCTTCCTCTCCCTCTCTCTCTCTCTCTCTCTCCATGTTCTCCTGTACTCCATGCTCTCAGGAGGTCACAAACAGCCAAATAAACATAACTGCAAATGTTTCATAGAGTGCTTTTATACATTCGTGTCATTACTCAGAAAACAACCGAGAAAAAGTTAGGAGAAACACCAGCGAGTTTTTCCTCCATGAGTTCTGATTTTTGGCAAGAAAAAAGGGCACGAATAGAAACAAAACATTCCTTATTTTAGAACACACACACACACACACACACACACACACTTTTCATTATGGGTAAGCTCGGTGGTGTGATGGTTAGTGCTTCCACATTACAGTGGAAGGTCCTGGGTTTGAGTCCCGGGCTCGGTGAGGACGTTTCTGTGTGGAGTTCGCATGTTCTCCCCGTGCCTGTGTGGGTTCCTTCCGGGTACTCCAGTTTCCTCCCACAGTCCAAAGACATGAACGTTAGGCTATTCGGCTGTTCCAAATTACCCCTGGGTGTGAGTGTAAGTGTGAATGGTTGTGTGTGTCTGTTGGCCCTGTGTCTGTAGCCCGCCTTTGCCTCGAGTCAGCTGGGATGGGCTCCGGCCTCGCCGTGACGTGAGAAGGATTACGCGGTTTGCCAGGTGAAGGAATGAATTTAATTACACTTTACCAGCGATGGGATGGATGGAGCAGAGTTATTACAAACCAGGTGATCATGTGACCATGAACCCAGCAAGAAGCGTAAACTTCATCCATCTTGAAACCGTAAGGTTACAGCGCTGACACTGGAGACTCCTTCCGTAAATGTTAAATAACCCCGCCGGCATTCTGACCTTTAATTAGCGGTGAACACAAACCTTCTTAAATTTCAACACTGATTAAATCATTTCGTGGATTCAATCTCGTCCCAGCCGGGAAATGTTTCTTCTAAAAAAATGTTCATGTTTACAGGGGGAGGTGGTGCGTCAGTGAATCAGGCCCGCGGTTACTGATCAGAAGGGTTTCAAGACCCGATACCACCAATCTGCCACTGCTGGGCCTGAGGGCAAGCTCGTTAACCCATAACTGCTTAGTTATACCAATGTCAGCACGTCATCACAAAATGAGCCTCAGTGCACCAATCAGATTTTGACTTGTGTGCATGTATGAATAAACAACATTGTTGTTTTTAAAATGACCCCAAAGAAATGTAAAACCAGACAAAATTTGCTGGAGATACGACAAAATATATATTTCTCAAGTTTAATAAATGACCTTTGGAGGAAATCTTTTGAGAAGTCAGTTCGGAACGATGTGTCTTTAACTCTGTAAGATATTTAGTTAATCTGTATATGACACAGAAACATAAAGAGAAGAAAACTAAAACGAGATTTTATCGTTTATTTTTAATGATTTTACCCATGACGGAGGCGGTCAGGTGAGCTCTGCGCTGTGAGGCGAATGGCGTCTGTTGCTGGCAGCCTACTACACTCAGAGTTAAGTAGATGAAGTACTACACTGTAATTTTATATGGGTTTTTTTTTTCCATTTTAAAATGTGATAATAATGTCTGTCACTATGATTGAAGAAATATCCACTCGGAATAATTTTTTAATCCTGACACTGCGGACCAATCAGATTACACCGTTCCAGTGAAGTTCTTACTAATGGACAGTTCTTGAATAAGTTGAAGTATAACACATAGAATTATTCATACTTTCATTTTCTGAACCGCCGAGCCCGAATAATTCTCCATAACGTACGAAAGTCAAGTTCTATTATTTGTTTTATTATTCATTCAAAATATATAACTAGACAGTCACATTACTATGTTGTTTGTGCCACTTAAGCAATAATCTTTTAACTTATCTGATGTCAATAATGCAATAATTCGGCTCGTAAAAGAATACCAAAAATTACTTGATGGTTTTCCACCAATCAGAAATGATTAAATATTTTAAATGAATAATAATGTCCATTAGCCCAAGATAGTGAACCAATCAGATCGCAGTATGCACCTGGGTAGTAGTTCTACAAGATTTACCTTTTCTGATTGGATGGGAATAAATTTTATGCACGTCTACAGGTACAGACAGTAATAAATGTGCAATTATTTAAAAAATGTTACTGCATTTTTGTCACTCTGTGGCATTTCTTGGAATCGCACTGAAAGCCATGATAGAACGAATCTACTCTGTTTTTATTCTCTGTAGTTATAAAGGCGGGTGAATGATTTTTTAAATTATTATTAAATAAACACATCCACGTATATAAAACGAGCTGCAGTGAAATCCTGCGACGGTAATAATAGTAAATGCTTGTACTCAGATTATTTTCTGCACATACAAAAATCAACAAACTGCCAAAAAAAAGTAATTATATTCCTGAGAGAAATGAGTTGTGAAGGTTCGTCGGTGTCACTGGTCCCGGTCCGACTCTCGACACTTCACCTCAAACGTGCTCCAAAATAACGTGAAATAAAAACACCACAATAAAGCAACTTACACAACAAAGCTACTGTTTATTTATTTTTAAAGAAATGAATATTAATTAGGTGCAAAGTACGATCTCATATGATGACGTGATGAAGTAGGAGTGTTCCTGTCATTCCTTGACTGTGTCTTATTGGTTGGGGCTGTTGATGATGTCATCACGTTTCTCCTCCTCAGCTTTATTTATTTAAGGTTGGTTTGGGAACAAATACAGAAAGAACCCAAGGTCCCTGTTTATCTTTTCGTTCCTACCTCTGCACCCGACCCACTGTTTCCTTTGACGGCCCGCTAAAACGGTCGCTCGAATCAGAACGGAGCCCCAGAGGAACAGGATTCATTCTGCTGCTCATTGCTATTCCCTCACCGCCCGACTCATAACGCCTGGACGAGCCTCGTCTGTCCGGCCCGCAACAAAGAGCCTCAGTGTCTCAGGGACGCTTCCTGAGGCAGCACCCCAGAGACAAGACGGAGGGAGACAGAGAGACAGAGAGACAGAGAGAGAGAGAGAGAGAGAGAGAGAGAGAGATCACATTTCACTTTACAGAAAGAGGGAGATTTCTAGAAAAGGACGGATAGAGAGGCGGGGTCAGTGAGGCGGAAAGACAAAGACTTTTACAAAAGCTCTCTGTGTTTAGCAGCAAACATACATCAGAATCATTTACACACACAAACTCCGCCCACTATTAATTACTACCATCATCGCTATCACTTCGAAAACACCCCAGAGCTCGCGGCCTCTCCATGTGTTCCATGATTGTTGCCAAACGCTATTTTTTTTGTAGACGTCCTGATTTTTCCGAGTGACAAGCGATGCTAATGTTAGCTAGCAAACAAACCTCTTTTCCTATGACACGATAGCTGCTGCCGCTGGACGCGAAGCATTAAAGTTATTTAGTGTAAATACAGTATGAAATTATTACCCCCCCAATCCATCTACCCATACGTTGGTTAATTTGTATGTTAGCATATCGATATTAACATACTTCTAACAACAATTTCTTTTTGTTCATAATCGCTGGCGTGTTGGGATTGGGTGGGTTGGGGGTGAAACATGTCAGAGTGTGGTTGCCCACCTGGGTGTGACTGTATGTTGAAAACTCATAAACACTTTGTTACAAAATCCCAAGAAATGTGTTTATTCACTGACTGATACGATAAAACGTGCACAGTAAGGCGTTTCTGATTTCAGCTTGTCTTTGAGATCGCGTCTTGTTGTCGCCGTCAGTCATTAAAATCAGGACGTCATCTCTCGCACATCCGCACACACTCGCAATATTAAAAACAGCCGCAATCACAAGTCGCTTTAAGTCACTTTTGTCCTTTGTTCACGTTTCACCCAAATGTAGAGTCTGTTTATCGCTCCGCGTAAGCCACAAGCACCAACACGGCTCGATCGCTAGAGATCCTCCGCTTGGTCGTTTTTACGTGAAGTCCTCGAGCTTGCGTGCGTGCACACGTAGTGAGTAAATAAAAAAAAGAAAAGAAAAGACGTCCGCTGATCAGTTTGCTCTCAGAGAGACGTGCTACTGTTGGCTGTCGAGTCGAGCGAACACTTCACAGTATACTGATAAACATTTTCCTGAAACGTGGGTCCGGAGAACCTTGCTAACATGCTAAGTGCTAAAGGATGTGTGGGTGGATGGAGGAGAGATTTGTTTTTAAGGGAATGAGGCTAACTGGCAAGCGTCCAGCTCACCACTTGGTTTGGATCATGTCTCACTCGATCAGCTGAGGGACTGTCTTTGGGACAACACTGTGGGCTTTACAGACGGCAGTGAGACAGTTATTTCAGGCAGGTTTGGGAATCATGGCTCTCTGGAAAAGACGGAGCTGCTCTGTCTCTTCAGTGTCCGTTCAATGTACACTCTCTGTCTTTTTCTCTCCTCACGTCCCTCTCGCTCTCCATCCTCCTCCCCAGAACATGGCTGAAGTCCTGCAGCTCACCGAGCCCCCTGGTGGCATGGAGGACGCTGGGTCGCACCAATGCCGCGTTCGTGCGTGGCTGTATCGGATAGTTATGGTGGTGGTGATGTCTGATGGGTTTGCCGCTGTTGCTGATGCCATTTTGGCTCCAGTGTGGCGGATTTCCGTAATCCGAATGTGGATTTGGAGCGGATACCACCTTCCTGCGCTCAGGTGAGTCTTGAGGCGTTGTCGGTCGGTAATCGCCGGCAGAGTTGCGCATCTTAGGAGCTGAATGATGCCGGCTTTGCTCTTTTTGGATCGCGGGATGGGGAAGGATGAGATATCGCTGCCTTTCGATATTCGGGATACCCAGATCATCCTGCTGGCCTCCGTCACCGCCGTGTAAGTAGTCAGAGCTCAGGTACATGATGGAGGCGTTTGGACCTGTCTGAGTGATGAATGTTTGGCTCTGTTCCCAGTCTGAGTCCGGAAGGTGGAAATGGGTTTGGTCATGGACATCAGGAACGGGCCGTTTCTGCTGCAGCGGCGTTTGCTCCGGAGTCGGCAATCCCGGATCCTGGATTTCTCCTGATTTAGGCCAGCCGTTAACGAACAGGTCCTCTACCTGTGCATCGACGCCACTGATTCTTGTCACACTAATCGCTGAGCTGCTACGCCCATGTCCTAGCATGCACTGCTCTCTGTCAGCATGTCGACGGCCAGCCTGGCTCGAAGCTACGCCCCTGGAGCGGCGTCGGTGCTTGAAGGTCATGAGCCAGCAGATCATCAGGGCGGAGAGCGCCGCCCCGGTGGTGAATGCAGAAACAGCACACATGATGAGAAGGTTGACGGATACCAGGCCATCCGGTTCCTCCACATAACTCTCCTGGAGTAAGCCTGAAAAACACACACACAATAAATACCAATAAAACAACCCAAAACACAATCTTACATCATCGTCGCTAAGTGGAAGCACGAAACAGAGTTGACCCTATTTTTATCAGCCAGAAAAGGCTGAGTCATTAATTCCTCAGCAGGACGAGAGGGATGTGGAGCTCCGCCATTGGTCGAGTGGATAATTATGCTCATTAGCTAAAGTGGATGGTGATGTTAATAGCTATAATAACTGTCTTCCTGATTAAAAGTATCTCTTTATGCCTCTGCTCCGCTCACAACATTAACTGTGCCGTGAAAAACGGCCGCTGCAGGATACGCGCGCGCCAAACTTTACCAAAGTGTATCTACATGTGGAGCAAAGTTCACGTGGAGTCGACCAAGAGACACACTCGCACATAGAGCAGAGGAGAGTGAAGATTTATGGGGGGTGGGGGGTATGGACCAAAAATAAAGATGGAAAAGTAAAAAAAATTGGAGAAAAAAAAGGGAGATGGAGGAAAGACAGATTAAGATGGAGAGCATGTGGGTGAGAGAGTGTCAGAGAGAGCAAACAAAAGAAAAAAACAGATGAAGAAAGAAAAAGAAAGATGCCAAAATGTATAAAAAGATGATGTGAAAAGCAGACAAGCGAGATGGTAAGAGAAAAGTTGGAGAAAACAAGAGATGAAGATTAATAGAGAGGGAGAGAGGAAGGGAAATGAATAAAAGAAAAGAAGAGAAACAAACGAGAGAAACAGATGAGAGCGAATAAGAACCGAGAGCCACCGAGGTGGACAAAGAGGAAACTCCATGAATGGATGGATGGAAGGATTGACAGACTGGTAGATATACAGACTGACACAATAAGTAAGTAGCTGGACACACAGACAGATAAAGGGGTTTTACAGGCAGACAGACAGGAACATGAACAAACTGATGGATGTGTAACCAGGCAGACTGACAGACACCCAAATAAACACAGCATGGACAGACACACAGACAGGCAGAAACATGGACAGGTCCGCAGAAAGAGACACAGACAGACAGAAACAGTCAAAAACAGGGATAGACAGAAACATAGACAGACAGACAGAAACATGGATAGACAGACTCCCTTTTTCCTCCCAGATGTAAATTTACACAGATGTTGTTCCAGAACTTTCTTGTCGTCCCGTAATAAGAACTCTGGTGTGTTCCTGCTGCACTTCCTGATTCTGTTCCACTGATTTATTCTGCCTCGTCACCACCATCACAGTCATCACCTTCATAACCACAATCACCGTCACTGTCATCACCACCATCACAATCATCATCACCGTCATCACCATCATCACCACCACTGCTGTCACCATCATCACCATCACAATCATCACCATCACTCTCACTGTCATCATCACCATCATAACCACCATCACCTTCACTGTCATCACCATCACCACCATTGCTGTCACCGTCATCACCATCATCACCACCATCACAATCACCATCACTCTCACCGTCATCATCACCATCATAACCACCATCAGCCTCACTGTCATCACCATCATCACCACCATCACAATAATCACCATCACCATCATTCTCACCGTCATCACCATCATAACGACCATCACCCTCACTGTCATCACCATCATCACCACCATCACAATCAGCACCATCATTACCACCATCATAACCACCATCACCGTCATCACCATCATCACTGTCACCGTCATCACCATCATAACCACCACCATCACCACCGTCATCACCATCATCATCTCCACTTCCTGTCCACTGCATCACTGTTCTGAGTGCATTTATATTTACATGAATTTTATTATCTTTTATATATTATCTTTTGATCCTCATAATAAAACCCGATACTGACTTGGTTCAGTACTCTGTGTGTGACAGCGCTGAGGGATTCTGCTTTCTGATTGGTTAGGAGGTGCTGATTGATTTTAGAGAACTGTAGCTCTGAGAGGAGTGGCACTGCAGATCACAGATTTATAATTTATACTCTCTCTCTCTCTCTCTCTCTCTCTCAGAGGATATTCACTCTGAACTTTGCATGCTGATGTGACGGTGAGTTTTTATGGGCTCGTGTTTTCCCTGATAAAAAGAAATGTAGATATTTTAAAAGTGCTTCTTCACAGATACAAGTTCATTATTACAGGGAGTTTAGAAGTCTAAATTATTCTCTCTCTCTTTCTCTCTCTCTCTCTCTCTCTCTCTCTCTCGCTGGAATTTCTGTAGTGTGTTAATGATCTCTCACTCTTTCTGTTTTTCCTCTGTGGCAGGCGGCCAGTCAGACAATCTCAGCTGCTGTGCTATAAAAACAAAAACAAACAGAAACCGCACTTCATCTCGTCTTGGCTCGTCCTCTTTCTCATCGTGTTTCTTTGGCGAAGGTCATGATGTTACTGTCCGCCTGCGCTTTATCACTGAGCAGGGCACGTCTGTGCGTCATCAAGCACTACATCCAGCTGCAGGGATGCATCAGGTGTCTGTGTGAGTGTGTGTGTGTGAGTGTGTGTGTGTGTGTGTGAAGAATGTATTCTCACATTTCACAGTAGCTCCATCAGACTGAACAGCTATTAAATCGTTATTTATTAGTCTGAAATGAGTGTGTGTGTGAGTGTGTGTGTGTGTGTGAGTGTGTGTGTGTGTGTTGAGTGTTCCTTGTGAGTATGTGCGTTATGGAATATATTGAATCCTTTTTTCTCTCTACTTGATCAGGTTTTGGCTAGAACCCCCCGTACGCTTGGTTTTAATGAACATCTCTAACGTGACGGGATGAAACATGTCCCAGCGCTGTGGAGGATTTAAATGCGGCAGGAGGCGACGTGTTTCATTCTCCGGCCGATCCAGTGTCATTTTGAGTTTCTAGATTTACGGATATTCAGTTACAATGAATTACGGTTCAGTTCCGTAAGATTCGTCTCCAGACTGACGTTAAAGGTCTCACATCGCCGGTTGACGTGTGAGAACCGTAGACCCCCAGGAGGCCAAAAATCATCTACGGTAAAGTAATCTGTGCTAAACGCTAATTCAGTCACGTTAAAGGAAACTGATCAGGAAATAAAAACAGTTCTGTTGATTTCTTTGGTGAACTGAATGAAAAGGAAACCTGGAGTGTTTTTTTAAGACCTTGGTGCCTTAATTATTAAGTAAATGACTGTTATCTTATAAGGTCAAGCCAAAAGGAGCCATATATGGAAAGCGGCGTAACCTCAGGAGGGTGGGAGGTGTACGATGGGGCGCTGCATGATTTCTGGGGGACAGAGGGGATTCCGTGTAGGTCCTTTGTTCTGAGAAGTGCGTGATGCGGTTGATTAAGGCGTGGTTTCATGTGTTCAGTGCTCGTGTGCGAGGTGAAGGTGACTTATTTTAAAGTTTATCGCTTCGACTCTGAACGGACGCATCAGAGGATAAACTCGTGCTTCTCTTTCCAAACGATGTTCATTATTCTGATGTGCTATGTGAGTATTCCATCATCCCTTTCTCTTTCTTAGTATTCCCATTACAGTGTAAAAGATCTTCTACAGTATCCGGCCAGTTCATTAAAAAAATGAACCCTAGGCGTTGAATTATTACCGGGTTATATCCTACGTTTATCACTGCCGCCGCGCTAAGCCTGTAGCTGTTTGCATCAGCTGGAAGGTTCGCCATTTCATGATATCTACACTCCCTTACAGCAAGTCAACCAAAGTCGGGGACAGCCGTCGCCTAATGGTTAGAGAAGCGGCTTGGGACCTGAAGGTCCTGGTTCGATTCCCGATCCAGCAGGAAAAATGTGTGGCGCTGAGGGAGTGAGGTGCACCTTCCCTTTCTCCACCTTCATGGCTGAAGTGCCCTTGAGCAAGTCACCGAACCCCCAACTGCTCTCCGGGCACTGCAGTGTGTAGCAGCCCACCTGCTCCGAGTGTGTGTGTGTGTGTGTGTGTGTGTGTGTGCACGTGCATGCTCACTTTGGATTGTGGAATTAGTACAGTAAAAAAAAAATGACCTAGAAACTTTTTATGCACAGTTAAATATTAATGTAACAAATTATGTAAATTATTTACATCAGCTATAAGAATAACCACCGAACGCCACTGAACAGCCGACAACAGATTACAACCATCATCCGACTATTCAAAAAAAATATCATCCTCGTTATGTAAACATTCATTCATTTGCCGAACGCCTTAAAAAGCTGGAGCCTATCTCAGCCGGCTCTGGGAGAGGGCGGGGTACATCCTAAACAGCTCACCAGTCCATAGCAGGGCCAACACACACACACACATAACCAGTCACACTCCCACTCACTTCTAGGGGCGATCTGGAACAGCCAATTAACCCAATGTGCATGTGTTCGGACTGTGGGAGGAAACCGGAGTACCCGGAGGAAACCCACACAAGCACGGAGTGAAGGTGCAAACTCCAGACAGAAACGCCCTAACCGAACCAAGGACCTTCTTGCTGTGAGGCTGACATGCTCACCCCTACACCACCCAATAAAATTTCAGCACCTTCAAATCGTTAAAAAAATAAAACAACATTTACTACATCCCTGCATGACCTGAAAAAAGTAAAAGTCTGTGTGTGTGTGTGTGTGTGTGTGTGTGTGTGTGTGTGTGTGTACTTTGCACTTTATTGCTGCTGGGTTATCTGATGGAAATTACCCAGCCTGCACTGGTCTTTACCTCTAAATGAGAAAGAAGCTTTAAAACATCCTGATGTCTGGAGGGCTGTAATATTCTCCTCGTCTCTTCTCGCTCTCCGTCTCTTCCCCAGCGCCTCCCGCAGCAGGTCATGAATAAAGCCAGGCCATTAGAGAGCGCTGCCTTTGTAAGCACCCCAGCTTTATCCTTACAGAAGACAAAACGAGCAGGTGGGGTGAGGGGAGGAGGCAGAGAGCGAGAAAGAGGTGTACGTGCGTGGATCTGCTGCTTCTCTCTGCGTTCCCTCGGGCGAGGAGAACATTAAAGCGTGATGGAGGCCGAGCCGCACGGCTGAACGGTGAGCAGGGCTGGAGCTCCAATTACACAGCTACAATCCCACAGGAGTGCACTCGTTAGAGAGGCCTGTGAAACGCCACTGTGTGCGTGTGTGTGTGTGTGTGTGTGTGTGTGTGTGTGTAATGAGCACACATGCCCTATGGCCACTATTATAATTGCACAGAACCTGAGTAAGATGATTCACCTTCCTGTAATCGTGATCACACCGAGTGCCCTGAAGGCTACGTCAAATCTCCGAGCTATAAAAACATGAGATCTCCGTCTCTGTCCCAAAAACGTCAGCCATCTTAAGGCTCCGTCCCAAACACTAGATTTCATGACCCTTCAGTGTTCTTTTTAGAATGTCACCCAGTTTAACTGACGTCCCAAATACGACTTATTGCAGCGTGTAGTCATCTCAGTGCTCAGTCATCACTACATTAACTAAAGCACTCTGAGAGTGCAAACCCCTGCCAAGCCAAACAAAGAACAGAAAGTACACAGCACCCCCTGGTGGGCATGCTGTAATACCACACTTGCAAAAAAAAAAATCATCTTCGCGTACAATGTTAAAGAGCCATTAAAAAATTCCCAGATCCAGAATCTGATCCGAATCATCTCCATAATCTATCATAGTCTTCCTTGTTCAAAGCCCCGCCTCCGGTAGGAATTTCATAAAAATCCAAACAAAACTTTTTGTGTAATCCTGCTAACAAACAAACAAACAAACAAACAAACCAGACAATACATGGCCTCCTTGTAGGAGGTAATGAATGAGTCAGTCAGTAGATATTGACACATCGGCCATCCCCTAAACCCCTTAGGCGTCATATGTAGCGTAATAGCGTTTTAATTAACCTTATTAGCATGCATTGTCTAGTTAGTGTTTTTATGTTGGTCGTTTTAAGGTTCTGTCCTAAACACGAGACGTGACGTTTAGTAAGTATTCAATAAGAACACAGAATTTTATATGAACTACGCTGAGCGACCTGCGGCACTGTGACCGTTTGTACTTGTACACTGACGAAGCTGCGCCGCTCTGGTGCTACACCACTCATGCGCTTAGCTGGTGTTGGTTTCTATGCCAATGTTACACAGACTTTCTTCATGTACCTGA